>NIVC01001402.1:27500-162500 GCA_002269645.1 Macrostomum lignano | reverse complement strand
CATTCAGCACAGCCATGACACATTCAGCACAGCCATGACACATTCAGCACAGCCATGGTGCATTCAGCACAGCCATGGTGCATTCAGCACAGCCATGATGCATTTAGCACAGCCATGATGCATTCAGCACAGCTATGATGCATTCAGCACAGCCATGGTGCATTCAGCACAGCCATGATGCATTCAGCACAGCCATGGTGCATTCAGCACAGCCATGGTGCATTCAGCACAGCCATGACACATTCAGCACAGCCATGATGCATTCAGCACAGCCATGATGCATTCAGCACAGCCATGATGCATTTAGCACAGCCATGATGCATTCAGCACAGCCATGACACATTCAGCACAGCCATGGTGCATTCAGCACAGCCATGGTGCATTCAGCACAGCCATGATGCATTTAGCACAGCCATGATGCATTCAGCACAGCCATGACACATTCAGCACAGCCATGGTGCATTCAGCACAGCCATGGTGCATTCAGCACAGCCATGGTGCATTCAGCACAGCCATGGTGCATTCAGCACAGCCATGGTGCATTCAGCACAGCCATGGTGCATTCAGCACAGCCATGATGCATTCAGCACAGCCATGATGCATTCAGCACAGCCATGATGCATTCAGCACAGCCATGATGCATTCAGCACAGCCATGATGCATTTAGCACAGCCATGATGCATTCAGCACAGCCATGACACATTCAGCACAGCCATGGTGCATTCAGCACAGCCATGGTGCATTCAGCACAGCCATGACACATTCAGCACAGCCATGGTGCATTCAGCACAGCCATGATGCATTCAGCACAGCCATGATGCATTTAGCACAGCCATGATGCATTCAGCACAGCCATGACACATTCAGCACAGCCATGATGCATTCAGCACAGCCATGACACATTCAGCACAGCCATGGTGCATTCAGCACAGCCATGATGCATTCAGCACAGCCATGATGCATTTAGCACAGCCATGATGCATTCAGCACAGCCATGACACATTCAGCACAGCCATGGTGCATTCAGCACAGCCATGATGCATTTAGCACAGCCATGATGCATTCAGCACAGCCATGATGCATTCAGCACAGCCATGGTGCATTCAGCACAGCCATGATGCATTCAGCACAGCCATGGTGCATTCAGCACAGCCATGGTGCATTCAGCACAGCCATGACACATTCAGCACAGCCATGATGCATTCAGCACAGCCATGATGCATTCAGCACAGCCATGATGCATTTAGCACAGCCATGATGCATTCAGCACAGCCATGACACATTCAGCACAGCCATGGTGCATTCAGCACAGCCATGACACATTCAGCACAGCCATGGTGCATTCAGCACAGCCATGATGCATTCAGCACAGCCATGGTGCATTCAGCACAGCCATGATGCATTTAGCACAGCCATGGTGCATTCAGCACAGCCATGATGCATTCAGCACAGCCATGGTGCATTCAGCACAGCCATGGTGCATTCAGCACAGCCATGGTGCATTCAGCACAGCCATGATGCATTCAGCACAGCCATGGTGCATTCAGCACAGCCATGACACATTCAGCACAGCCATGATGCATTCAGCACAGCCATGATGCATTCAGCACAGCCATGGTGCATTTAGCACAGCCATGATGCATTCAGCACAGCCATGACACATTCAGCACAGCCATGATGCATTCAGCACAGCCATGACACATTCAGCACAGCCATGGTGCATTCAGCACAGCCATGATGCATTCAGCACAGCCATGATGCATTTAGCACAGCCATGATGCATTCAGCACAGCCATGACACATTCAGCACAGCCATGGTGCATTCAGCACAGCCATGATGCATTTAGCACAGCCATGATGCATTCAGCACAGCCATGATGCATTCAGCACAGCCATGGTGCATTCAGCACAGCCATGATGCATTCAGCACAGCCATGGTGCATTCAGCACAGCCATGGTGCATTCAGCACAGCCATGACACATTCAGCACAGCCATGATGCATTCAGCACAGCCATGATGCATTCAGCACAGCCATGATGCATTTAGCACAGCCATGATGCATTCAGCACAGCCATGACACATTCAGCACAGCCATGGTGCATTCAGCACAGCCATGACACATTCAGCACAGCCATGGTGCATTCAGCACAGCCATGATGCATTCAGCACAGCCATGGTGCATTCAGCACAGCCATGATGCATTTAGCACAGCCATGGTGCATTCAGCACAGCCATGATGCATTCAGCACAGCCATGGTGCATTCAGCACAGCCATGGTGCATTCAGCACAGCCATGGTGCATTCAGCACAGCCATGATGCATTCAGCACAGCCATGATGCATTCAGCACAGCCATGATGCATTCAGCACAGCCATGATGCATTCAGCACAGCCATGATGCATTCAGCACAGCCATGATGCATTCAGCACAGCCATGATGCATTCAGCACAGCCATGATGCATTCAGCACAGCCATGGTGCATTCAGCACAGCCATGATGCATTCAGCACAGCCATGACACATTCAGCACAGCCATGGTGCATTCAGCACAGCCATGACACATTCAGCACAGCCATGATGCATTCAGCACAGCCCCACTATCCTGATGCATTGTGCGTAGCACTCACGGCTTTTATTGCCCCCCCTCTCCGTCGCAGGCAAGTCTCTCGCCCTTCTGCTCCCGCTGGTGCAGCAGCTGCAGGCGGTGCAGCCGCCGCTGAGCCGCAGCTCGGGCACGCAGGCGCTGGTGCTGTGCCCCACACACGAGCTGGCAGAGCAGAGCCACAGCTTGCTGCAGCAGCTGCTCCGCCCCTTCGTCCGTATCGTCAGCGGCCAGCTGGTCGGCGGGGTGAAGCGCAAGTCGCAGAAGGCGTCGCTGCGCCGCGGTCTCAACATCCTGGTGGCCACACCGCGCCGCCTGTTGGACCACCTGGAGCGGAGCAGCCGGCTGCACCTGGGCTCCGGCATCCGGATGCTCATCATCGACGAGGCAGACCGCCTGGCCGAGCTCGGCTTCGAGCGCGACGTCCGGCGCATCGTTGAGGCCGTCTGCGCCTGCGGCCGCCGCCCACAGACCCTGCTGTGCTCGGCCACCCTCACTGATGGAACTGAGAGGCTGGCCGGCCTGGCGCTCAGCCAGCCCAGCTGCGTCTCCGAAGAAGCCGCCCTGCCGGCCAGCGTGCAGCACTTTGTGCTGGCCGCCCCCACCCGCATGCGGCTGCGCGCCCTGCTGTCCGCCCTGCGGCCCGCCCTGGCCGCCGGACACAAGGCCGCCCTGTTCCTGCCTACCCAGGTCTGACTGCCTGCCTGATGTCTTTCTGGCTGTATGTCTGTGTCAGTCTTTCCGCCTGTCAGTCTGTCCACCTGTCAGTCTGTCCACCTGTCAGTCTGTCCACCTGTCAGTCTGTCCACCTGTCAGTCTGTCCACCTGTCAGTCTGTCTGTGTCAGTCTGTCCACCTGTCAGTCTGTCCACCTGTCAGTCTGTCTACCTGTCAGTCTGTCCACCTGTCAGTCTGTCTGTGTCAGTCTGTCCACCTGTCAGTCTGTCCACCTGTCAGTCTGTCCACCTGTCAGTCTGTCCACCTCTCAGTCTGTCCACCTGTCAGTCTGTCCACCTGTCAGTCTGTCCACCTGTCAGTCTGTCCGTGTCAGTCTGTCAACCTAACCCTAACCCTAACTCTCCCTCTTCGCAGTCATCAAATTTCTGTAATCTTACTACTCCGTCTATTGTGCTTCTAATATAAGTTCTCCACTCTGTCTATCTCCATCGCTGCTTCCGTGAAGATGAGCTTTCGTTTCCATTCACGCCTCAATATCCCCAGGCTTCCGTAGACTTTCACCACGGCCTGCTGTCCGCTCTGCTCTCCGACTCCGTGCCGCTGTGCCGTCTCCATGGCAACCTGGCGCACGCGGACCGCATCAGGGCCTTCCGCGAGTTCGCCAGCCGCGGCGGCTCCGGCCTCCTTGTCACCACCGACGTCAGCGCCCGCGGCCTGGACTTGAGCCGCCTCTCCTGGGTCATCCAGGGCCCCGGCGAGCCGCAGCTCTACTGCCACCGCGCCGGCCGCACCGCTCGCCTCGGCCGGCCGGGCCGCTGCCTCCTCCTGCTGGACTCCGCCGAGGTGGCGCCCTATCTGCGCCTGCTGACAGCCCCGGACAGCCCCGGCCGTGGTCTCCGCTTTGCCCCGGTGCCAGCGGGCCGCCTGATGGCCCGCTGCTGTCCGGAAAACTTCGGCCAGCTCACCCAGCTGGTGGCTGACACCGAGCAGCTCCGGGCGCTGGCTGAGGACGCTTTCGTGTCCACCGTGCGGGCCCGCGCCACCTTCGCAGGGGACCTCCGCGCTGCCCTGCCCATGCCGCACCTGGGCCATCTGGCCTCCAGCTTCTGCCTGGCCGACCCGCCCGGCGTCATCGCCGCCAACGCCCGCCGGCGGCGGCACCCGGAGGCGGCGGAGGCTGCGGCCGCGTCCGCCAAGACTGAGCGGAGAACTTCGAAGGTTTCGGCCGGACGTCGGGTTCGGACGGGAGGCGCTGCCGTGGACAGGCTGTCCGAGTTTGCCAGCGGCATCTGACGCATTCAGCAGCTGCTTGTATCCGGCAATGAAAATCAAATAAACTGGCTGAAATCTGCTTTGCTGTGTTTCATTGACTGCACAGCTTTCTTTGATGCGAATTCGCGCTGACAGGCTGCCAAGTATTTGTATTTGCACTCTTATTTTCACTGGATTGAATTGCTGCACTTTGCCAGCCTTGCTTTGAGGCCAACTTTGAGTAACTGTGGCAACCTGGCCTGGAAAATTGAGACATAAAAAATGCAAAATTCGTGCAAGTCTGTCTTCAGGTCATCTCTCTTTTTGGTCATAAAGTCGAAAAATAAAATGCAAGATGCAGGAGCCGAAAGCGCCCCTTAAATCGAGTGGCGAAAGCGCCCCTTAAATCGAGTGGCGGAAGCGCCCCTTAAATCGAGTGGCGGAAGCGCCCCTTAAATCGAGTGGCGAAAGCGCCCCTTAAATCGAGTGGCGAAAGCGCCCCTTAAATCGAGTGGCGGAAGCGCCCCTTAAATCGAGTGGCGGAAGCGCCCCTTAAATCGAGTGGCGGAAGCGCCCCGAATCGAGTGGCGGAAGCGCCCCGAATCGAGTGGCGGAAGCGTCCCGAATCGAGTGGCGGGAGCGCCCCGAATCGATTGGCCAGTGCGCGGGGGCGCCCTGAATCTACGCTCGTAGTGACGGGAGCGCCCCGAATCGAGTGACGGGAGCGCCCCGAATTGAGTGGTGGGAGCGACCGGAAAAGAGAATCAGGAATGTTTCGATGACGCCAAAACTGCAGCGGATATTCGGTACGAACTGACGGTGAGCCCTCAGTAACATGAGGCCGCGGGCCCTGGCCGAACTGACAGCGAATTGATGGCAGCAGGCTGGCTGATCAATGCCGCGCTGCTGGCCGGGCCGCCCCCTCACGCCTGACTGGTCGCGGCGGCCAGAGCCGAAATCGATATTCCCGCGTGCTCGATCGCAGATTTATTGCGGGGCCCGTCGGCCCTCATGCTCGAGTTGAGCGGCAGCTAAGTAGAAAAGCTTGTGAAATTGTGCGGGCTGAGCGGCGCAAACCGAGGGCTGTTAGGAACTTTTCATTTCACCAGCTACTTGTACTGCGATGAAAACAAATATTTGAATTATGAGGCCCGCGTGCTCGGGTCAGCTTGAGTGCGCAATGATTAAAGCCTTGAACTGGTGAGCTGGAAATAGTAATGAGTCATTACTGTCACTGCGGTCTTGTCGCAGTTTGAACCAAGTGATCTGGACGTGTGAGCGTATTTTATGTACAAGCAATAAAGCCTATCTTTACCTTTATGACCCAGCGGCGGTGGACCCTGAAAAAAGTGAACTTGGCCTTTGAACTTTTTTATGTTGAATCAGCGATAAATTCAGTGATGAAATACACTTGTAGACCTGCTGGCCTCAAAGCAACTCTCTGATGCCTCAAAGATCAGCAGCACAATAGTCCTTCAGTCATCCGGACTGAACTCAATTCAACTCCTTGCACCTTCGTTCAGCTTTGCTCCCCCCCCCCACTCTGGCATTCGATTTCGCGCCCGGCCGAGCGCGGCTCAGGTAGCGAAATCCCCTATCCCTCCTCTCTCGTCCGCGCCGGGCCGCTTCTATCTGCCTTTAATTGCCCGGCTTAGAAACCGACAGCCGCCCCAAGTCGCGTGCCTTTGCCGCCGACGCGCCGAGTTTTGCCAACCGGGCCGGCTCGCGGTCGGATTTTGAGCTGCTTTTAACTCGGCGACCTGCTTGAGAAGCAACTCGTCCGGATTAAAATAACGAACTGCTTCTCCTGGTGCGGAACGGTGAAGAGCAGCTGTGGAGGCCCGCGAAGGCTCAACTTGAAGGCTCGCGTGCCGGCCTTGAAAACTTCGCAACGGTCTTTTGGGGAGCAGAAACTTTTCACTGGCTCAGCTGACAGGCTGTGCTTAAAGTTGTTATTGTTTTTGACATTCGAGGCTGCAGTATGGAATTGTGAGCGAAGTGGCATAATAAAAATACTGATGGCACCGTTCTCATCATGCACATGGCGTACCTGTAGCGAGAAACGCCAATGAAGGCGCTCCTCGCCTCACGGCAGTGCTGCTTCGCCCTCCTACGTACGGAAACCTGGCCTTAACGGAGCCCCGAGCCCCTGTGTACTTTCCTGTCCCGCCTGTCCAGGCCTCCGCCCCTCTGGCCTTGCTCTCAGATTCGGCTAATTAAGAGCCGCCCCCGCCAAAGAGTCACTTTTTATAAAGCAAGAAACTGCGGGTCAACTGCCCTCTCCCGGCTTTGATGGTCCTGGAAATTTGAGACGCGGGAAGAGAAACTGCCTGGGGCGGATGGGGCCGCATGCGGGAGAGCGCCGGAAGCTGCGAAAGGTCCTGCAGCCAGACAGGCGTTGCGGTATCCGATGGGCCTGTGAATGCAGTGCATTTTATTTACTAATTGGACTCTCATGGGCTTTGCTTGCTGCAGTATTTAGTAAATGATCTTGCATGCTGCATCCTTCAAAGGTCAATGTACTTGGTTCGCCAATCAAAACCCGGATCTACTGAAAAACGTGCACGCGCTTAGTGGAGATGCCACGCAACCAAGTAATCCCCATCAGTTTAGTGACTTCAGATGCATTTCTCTGCCGCGGCATTTTTCAACTTCCAACTATTGAATCTGCGATTTCTTGTGCAGCTGTTTGTGAAAGTCTGCAGCTCTGCCCCGACTCGATGGCAGATCGATCGCTGAACTGACGCTGCGCTCGCTTCAGGCTTCTGAGGCTGCGTCGCCCCTGTCTCTCTGGCATTATCTTGATAAGCTGGGGGGTGGGGGAAGATCTGAACCCGGAGCCCGCAGTGCTGGCCTGATGCGCGCAGGCAGCGGTCGCAGCTTGCGATTTGCGTGTTGCCGCCTCCATCAGCGAGCTTGCAAAACTATTTCCAAAAGACATTAATTGAATTACGCTGGCTTAATTAAGGACCTCAAGAGCGGCTTTCAGCGCTCCCTTGATGCGTCCACCAACCCTCCGCCCAGAATCCCGCCACCTTCCCCAACCCCACCGCCGCCATCAACGCCCTCCTTCCTGCGATTTCGAGTTTGATTCCCCCGCTGTGCCGAGCTTTAATTAGAGGCCCAGCGATCGAATGGCTCTTAAAAGTTCCCGTCCAAGAGCTTCTTGCAGAACGGCAGCACAAAGACGGGCACGTCGCCGTCCTTAAGGACGCTGAGCTCAAACAGAAAGCGACAGTTTTGAGTGCAGCTCTGCGCAAAGAAGGATTCATGTGTATTTTTGATCAGCATCGATCTTCAGACAGCTCTGAGCCTGCCGCGCATTGGCAAGTCGCTCCGGGCGCATTCAGTGAAAGAGCAGTTGGGGACAGCCTGACGGAACTGCAGAGCACAGATAGGCGAATAGATAATAGACTAGCGGATAGACAGACTAGCGGATAGACAGAAACGGACAAGCAGGGGGAGTTCGGCTTAAGAGTCATTTTACAAATCGGCTTTAGACGCTCTTGTAATGCCGCCAGGCAGTGCAGTACTCGGACCGGCATTCTCCAGCATCAGCTGCTCCTCAGAGCCCCTGAAAGTGCAGAGCGATTGGGATAAGAGTGCGAGTTAAGCGGCATCCCTACCGTGCAATTGAGACAGGCTTGGACAGTTCTGAGACTTCGCTTGGTTCAAATAGTTCATTCGGCCCCCGGAATCCGGCGGACCCAAAGGCAGAGGGAGACCATCTGGCCCGAGCAATTTCCCCCAGGATCCATAATAAGAAAAAGTGATTGATTTTCTCCTTTTTGCTACAAAATCGATGGCCCGGCTTTGCCCCGCGCCCTTTATATTTCTCTCTGTCCGAGCGCAGTGGACAAGAGTTAATTTTGCCGGGAATTCGCACTTCTTCGGGCCTGCTGCAGGCGGGACTCGCGGCCGGGGCAAACCCTTGCGGCCACATCAGAAGACATTTTCTGCCCGTCTTAAGTCTCTTTGAGGCGGCACGCTAGCTGTCAGGATGGGATCTGGAACTATTAACTGGGCACGGAGTGGGAAAATTTGCTTCTAGAGCCAGGTGCGAAGCCTTAATGTGTCAATTACTTCCTCATCAGCTTTTTGGAGAGCTGCTCAGCGGAAGCTCTTGATCAGATATCGATTTAAAGGGCACCGTGAGCAATCCTTAGCGATAATGTTTTGTGCGATGGCCCCTAGCTCCCTTCATTGCCTCTTTGTACCACTCAGTCTCTGAACTGTGTGACCCACTCCCGTATCTCTTATCTCTATATGTGACCCACTCCCGTACCCCTTATCTCTGTGTGACCCACTCCCGTACCTCTTATCTCTATATGTGACCCACTCCCGTACCTCTTATCTCTGTGTGACCCACTCCCGTACCTCTTATCTCTGTGTGACCCACTCCCGTACCCCTTATCTCTATGTGTGACCCACTCCCGTACCTCTTATCTCTGTGTGACCCACTCCCGTACCTCTTATCTCTGTGTGACCCACTCCCGTACCTCTTATCTCTGTGTGACCCACTCCCGTACCTCTTATCTGTATGTGACCCACTCCCGTACCTCTTATCTGTATGTGACCCACTCCCGTACCTCTTATCTCTGTGTGACCCACTCCCGTACCTCTTATCTCTATATGTGACCCACTCCCGTACCTCTTATCTCTATATGTGACCCACTCCCGTACCTCTTATCTCTGTGTGACCCACTCCCGTACCTCTTATCTGTATGTGACCCACTCCCGTACCCCTTATCTCTGTGTGACCCACTCCCGTACCTCTTATCTGTATGTGACCCACTCCCGTACCCCTTATCTCTGTGTGACCCACTCCCGTACCTCTTATCTCTGTGCGACCCACTCCCGTACCTCTTATCTCTGTGTGACCCACTCCCGTACCACTTATCTGTATGTGACCCACTCCCGTACCTCTTATCTCTGTGTGACCCACTCCCGTACCTCTTATCTCTGTGTGACCCACTCCCGTACCTCTTATCTCTATATGTGACCCACTCCCGTACCTCTTATCTCTGTGTGACCCACTCCCGTACCTCTTATCTCTGTGTGACCCACTCCCGTACCTCTTATCTCTGTGTGACCCACATCTGCACTTGTGCCACCTTTTACAGCCATGCGTTGCAATAATTCCATTTCTGTCCGACCAAAAAACCCTAAAGAGTTGCCACTTATGCTTAGAGCTGACTGGAAAGTCCAGAAAATTCTTCCTTCCCAGCAATTTTCCCCCATTAGCAAGTCCAAGAGAATTCCCAGTTTCAACAATGCAGTTCATTCGGGGGCATCGGGAGACGCGCGGGTCCAAGACGGGGAGCCCGACGGAATTCACGGGAATTGATGCGAGAATTCCGTCTGATGCGGCGGAGTGCGCCCAGCCTCCAGGCGCGGCGCACAGCCTCCCAGTTTTCCTCGGTCGCTTTCCCTCTCTCAGGCCCGTCAATTTCCCGTGGCTCCCCGCCAGAGTGATGAAGCGCAGAGGCTGCGCGGGCCGGCTGGGAGCTCCAGCGGGGGCGGCTGTGGGACGGAGCGCAGCTGGGGCTTGTCCCCGGGACCTCGCAGCCCCGCCTTATCTCGGCAATCCGCCCCCCCCCCTGAAAGTGCGCCAGGATGTCGCGGATTCAGCCGCCAGTTTTCAGAATAATTGGGCTGAAAGGCGCATATCGCTACCGATCGCCCAGCACTGCCACCTCTGCGACTCCCGCCCCGATGCTGTCCATTGTGCTGCCCTGCTGCACTTTCCTGCGCAGACTGAGGCATGGGACAAGTTTTGCCGCTGCTACCGGCTCTATGATAATTGATTTCTGCTGCCGGCGCGCCAGCTTATTGCCTGCTCGAGTGCCCTCCGCCCATAGGGCGCCGGCTCTGACTGCGATTTTCCTCCACTTCGGAGCAGGCAGCTCAATAGTGCCGCGTGGCAGCGGTGCAGCTGCAATCAGTACAGCACACTGATTGCATTAGATGCTGCTGCTGCTGCTCTGGGGGTCTGCAGGTCTGAGGGGCAATGCTAGATCTGGAGACTCATATTACTCAGGCTCAGGCAGATATCACTTACTGCCCCTAGATTGGCATCTGTACTTCTCTCTATGGCCCAATCCTTCATCTGCATCTCTCTATGGCCCCAATCCCTCACCTGCCCCTCTCTATGGCCCCAACCCCTCACCTGCCCCTCTCTATGGCCCCGATCCCTCATCTGCATCTCTCTATGGCCCCAATCTCTCACCTGCCCCTCTCTATGGCCCCAATCCCTCACCTGCCCCTCCCTATGGCCCCAATCTCTCACCTGCCCCTCTCTATGGCCCCAATCCCTCACCTGCCCCTCTCTATGGCCCAATCCCTCACCTGCCCCTCTCTATGGCCCAATCCCTCACCTGCCCCTCTCTATGGGCCCAATCCCTCACCTGCACCTCTCTATGGCCCAATCTCTCACCTGCCCCTCTCTATGGCCCAATCCCTCACCTGCCATAATCTATGGGCCCAATCCCTCACCTGCACCTCTCTATGGCCCAATCCCTCACCTGCACCTCTCTATGGCCCAATCCCTCACCTGCCCCTCTGTATGGCCCCAATCCCTCACATGCATCTTTCTATGGCCCCAATCCCTCACCTGCATCTCTCTATGGCCCCAATCCCTAACCCAGTCTCTGAAATGACACCTTGCAGCTCTGATTTGACAGAATGGACTTTAATCGCAGAGCAAAGGAGAACAGTAATGCAGAGCAGAAGCGCTTCATCGCTCACCGTGTCCCAGCTGCCGCAGCGTGCGGCGCCTTCGAAACCGGCAGGTGAGAATTTTCCAGAAAGTGCGTCGAAAATTTACGTTGCACAGCGCGTAGCAGACCGGGTTCATGGTAGAGTTCAGGTAGCAGAGCCAGTAGCCTGCGGGTACAGGGGTTCATGGTAGAGTTCAGGTAACAGAGCCAGTAGCCTGCGGGTACAGGGGTTCATGGTAGAGTTCAGGTAACAGAGCCAGTAGCCTGCGGGTACAGGGGTTCATGGTAGAGTTCAGGTAGCAGAGCCAGTAGCCTGCGGGTACAGGGGTTCATGGTAGAGTTCAGGTAGCAGAGCCAGTAGCCTGCGGGTACAGGGGTTCATGGTAAAGTTCAGGTAGCAGAGCCAGTAGCCTGCGGGTACAGGGGTTCATGGTAGAGTTCAGGTAACAGAGCCAGTAGCCTGCGGGTACAGGGGTTCATGGTAGAGTTCAGGTAGCAGAGCCAGTAGCCTGCGGGTACAGGGGTTCATGGTAGAGTTCAGGTAACAGAGCCAGTAGCCTGCGGGTACAGGGGTTCATGGTAGAGTTCAGGTAGCAGAGCCAGTAGCCTGCGGGTACAGGGGTTCATGGTAGAGTTCAGGTAACAGAGCCAGTAGCCTGCGGGTACAGGGGTTCATGGTAGAGTTCAGGTAGCAGAGCCAGTAGCCTGCGGGTACAGGGGTTCATGGTAAAGTTCAGGTAGCAGAGCCAGTAGCCTGCGGGTACAGGGGTTCATGGTAGAGTTCAGGTAGCAGAGCCAGTAGCCTGCGGGTACAGGGGTTCATGGTAGAGTTCAGGTAACAGAGCCAGTAGCCTGCGGGTACAGGGGTTCATGGTAGAGTTGAGGTAGCAGAGCCAGTAAGTTTCGTTCATCCTATTGGGTCAAGGAAAGAGTTGATAAAAATGCAGTTCCATTGAAATTCTGTTGAAATGAATGCGAAGAATAGCTTTAATCTTAAAAATCGCCCTCTATATTTTGAGACGGAGTTCTCAGGCTGAGCAGCAGCCTCAAGGAACTTCTTGATCGGCAGGCCGGGGCCAGTCTGAGTTTCTCTCCATATTTTTATCGATTGCCGCCGTTTCCTGCTTGAATTCATTCGCAATTCCCCCTGCCCGCGCGGCCCCGAGACCATTGAATTGCAGCCATGATGAACGGCTCAGAAATTTGCATTATTATGGCAGATAATTGACGGAGATAAGAAATACCTGATTAATCAGGGTGAGTGGGCGCCCCTCTCGTTCCTACCCCCCCCCCGCTATCTCGCCTGGTCCGCCTGCAGGATCTCCTCAAACTTTTCCGAGGCCTGGCGTAGCGGAAAATTTGATAAATTTATGGAGGTCCCAGCGGCAGAAGCAGCTTAAAGAGGCCGAACCTCCTGCCAGTGGCCATATAGTCCGAGCAGTGACCCGGGGAAAAATCCAAAGTCCAAAGCCGAACAAAACTTTAGTAGCCATTTAGATTGTTAATAATCTTCCTTATTTTAACATTTTCCTTTGGTTTGGCCATAGACAATTGACGCGGGTTGACGATTTGGCACGAATTCAAACCCCAACGTGACGCGTAGGCAAGGATTTAATTAAACCCGAAAAAATTATCGCGAATCAAACTGCAATGTTGCCTAAAAAACCTCTATTGCTAGTCTGAACTTCGGGCGCTGGCAAACCCAATTTGTCTGGCTTTCCCTCTGCATTCCATGGTTAGGTTTAGATGCTTCTCTGTTCTGGGGCTTGATTGCACTTGCCATTCTCTGGCTGTACGATAAGTGAAGCCTAAGGGAGATGAGAGTTGAGGGCCAGAGCTGGGGAGGCCCAGGACCGCTGTGTGAGGCGCTGCAGGTGTTGCCCTTCCCGCCGAAGACGCAGCTGTGACTCCGCACTGCCGAGCCGCATCTGTCACCCCCCGCGTGAGTTCATCGCGCCATTCCCGCTGCTCCCCTCGGCCCAGCCCGCCCACACTTCAAGCAACTCGGAGCAACAAAGCTAGCAGGCAGGCAATCTTGCGGAAGGTCATCTCGAGGGGCATTTTGAGTGCTACTCCTGGCATCTGATTGAGCAGCTCTTCGTAAGAGATTTGCTTTGAGCAGACCTCTGCTTTCCTCTCAGAATTCGTCGACCCAAGCACCCTCTCCGGAGTCTCACCGAAGTTGTAGAGAGTGTGCGGAATCAGCGGGCGGTAGAGCTCGTCGGGGCAGTGCGCGCGGTACACCGCCCGGATCAGGGTGAACACGCTGTAGGGAATCCACGTGATGATGAACACCAGCAGAATGGCGCTCAGTGTCTTCGCCGCCTTCTGCTCATTCTTGGACTCCTTCTTGCTGTGCTTCTGAACTTCAGAGACTCGTCTTTGGTTGTTGCGATTTGGCTGCTGTTGGCCGGCTCTCCGCAGACTCGAGCCCTCCCCGATGCTATCGATGCCGCTGTCAGCCGTGGCGTTTGACTTGGCGCTGTCGAATCGGCCCGCGGATGCCGCCGCGGCTGGCTGGTGCAGCTGCGACTGCGCCGGCTGCTTGAGAAACTGCGGCTCCGCGGCTGCGTCCGAGAAGCGCTTGGAGCGCAGCTGCACGCGGCCGCGGCCGCTGGCGTCCGGCAGCCGGATCCACACGATGTAGCTGGGCTGATCCTCCGGCAGCTCGGAGACCAGGTCGTCGGGCAAGGCGTCTGCGAAGTTTTGTAGAGGCAGGGGTGCATTTTGAGGGAAGCGCCTTTCTGGAACATCGTGCAATTCGTGAAACCGCCCCGAGCAAGCCCCACCGCGGTGGCTCTGATCTGCGGATCCAGGCTGAGTTTTTCCGAGGGCTTCTCATCATTTCCCACCAGCCGCTACCGAGAGACATGAAAGCTCTCCCCCAATGAAATTCACCTGGCCCGAGCCTCTGCTTAGCGCGGTCTGCTTGCACACTGTTAATAATTCATAATTCTTCTCAGCGACCCCGTCTGCACCGCTCTGTCCACTTTGCCTCTTTGTGTTGGCGGGGCGCACCGTCCTACAGCAGCAATCTTCTTCCGCTGATACACAGTACTTCTCACCTGCGCCTGCTCCGCACACCCTGGCTTGAGGCTGTGAATTCTTGCTTTTTCAAGCTGATTTGCGCTCGTTAATCAAAAATGACTTCTATGAGCGTATTTCTATAATAATTGCATAATTGCATCGTCCACTTGCCATCAGGCGTGTGTCCTGACATGTGGTAGTTCCATCAGTTAGACTCGATACCTGTGGCTACAACTCTTCACTAAAGACGGCGCGTTGCTTAAATGGAAGCAACGTTCTCCGGTACGTTGGGGATAGAAGAGGCAGTGTCGAATGAATGCCCCGGGAGGGGGCCCCGTCAATGCTGCAGGAAGGGAGCTGCAGTTGCTCAGTGTCGCAATTCACACCTGCCCGCTTCGCGCGCGCCCTCGTGCCTGTCTTAGGAGGCAACACGCATCGATTAGCGGGGATTCTTTTGGACCAATGGGGAAGTTTAGCTGACAAAAGTCCAGCCTGCAGAATCTTCCACCATAGCAGCAGCAGTTTCGCAGCTGCCTATTGCGAAACAAATAGCCAGAGCTTCACCAAATTTGGATGGCAGCTCAAGAGAGAAGCGCAAATTGATGAGGCGCTGAGCGACTGTTGATGCGCAATCCGACACAGGAGGCGGGCTTGAGGCTTAAAAATCAAGAGGGACGCAGTAGGCATCGGACGGATTAAGCAGGCACTATCGCAACCAGGAAGGAATAAACGCATCAGCTGTAAATTCAAAGGGAGAATTCCCTTTTCAATCCCCAAGTTTTATTCTGGGGCATCTCGTCGACCAGTCGCGTGACCGTGGGACTTTTCGCGGTGAAATGGCACTGGTTGACACTCGGTTGACACTGCGTTTGCAAACCTTTTTAATCTCCTCCCACGCACAACAATTCCAAAAGTGAAAACATTGTGTATTGGCGAAATTTTGCTGATAATTTGTTCTGCAAGGGTATTTCAGTCGAACCTAAAAGTGGTAACTCGCAGTGGTATCAAAAATCTGATCTCAACTCACTCAAATCATCCGTGGCAGTCGACGGAGCCAGCGATGATTCGGCGGGCCTGCCGCGCCTGCCGGCCTGGTAGTTGGCCCGGAAGTAGGAGCTGGAGCGGGGAAAGTGCCGCGTCAGCACAGGCCGATCCTCCCTCAGCGTCAGGCTGCCGTCCCGCTTCAGCAGGTGGCCGTCGCGACCGAGCGAGTCTGATTCGCCTTCGTCCTCCCCGGCGACTCCGTTCTCGTCGTCCTTGTCAACAATGCGACCGAGGCAGCTGTGCAGGTCGCGTCTGCGGTGGCGACCCCGGCGTCGGCCTCGACGGACGGAGGAGCCCGGTGACTCGATGCTGCCGGCACCGCTGCGGCTGCTACCGCCGGCCTGGAGGTTCTTCAACTCGCGTTGTCGCCGCTTTGTCTCCTGGAAGATGCGCACGTACAGCACGGTCATGACGGTGACGGGCAGGAAGAACGCCATGATCGAGGTGAAGAAGGTCAGGTAAGGATTGTCGTTGATGAACTCCACCTGGCAGACAGTGGCCAGTCGGTCGGTTTTGGTGACGGAGGAGAGCACAATCAGAGGGCTCCAGAGCACGATAGACACGGCCCAGGCGCAGGCGATCATGATCAGCGCTCGGCGGGGCGTCCGGTGCGCGCGGTAGACCAGCGGGCTGGTGACGGAGCGGTAGCGGTCGATGGAGATGATGAGCAGGCTGGCCACGGAGGCGTTGCACATGGTGTAGTCAAAGCAGAGGTACAGGTTGCAGGCCACAACACCGAAGGGCCAGTAGTTGACGAGCAGGTACACCGTGTACGTTGGCATGGAAACAAAGCCGATGAGCAGATCCGCCACCGCCAGCGACATGAGGAAGTAGTTGCTGACGGAGCGCAGCTGCGGGTCGATGCGGAAGGAAACGAGGACCAGCAGGTTGCCGAAGCCGGTGACGGCGCTGGCCGCGGCAGCCAGGATTGCGTAGAGGACAATCTCGTACACGGACAGGGACTCCGCATCCGCTGTGGCGTTGGCCGACCAGAGCGACAGCGAGCGGTTGAGCAGAGGCTGCGGGGACAGCGGCGGCTCCTTCGGCATGCAGGCCATGCTGATGTGGCGATGATGGGAGGCTGGGATCCTGAGACACGATTCGGCTGAGCTTCTCCCGATTGATGCGCGGCCGAATTTTCCAAATGAAAGGGACAAGAGAACGAGTGGGTTAGGGGGCATCCAATGGCCTGGCGGATGTCGCTGATTGGCTGGGAGGCTCTGAATGGGTCTGGCAAGATAACGAATGCCTTTGTCGTCCTTTCAAGTCATCCCTCCTGAAAGGTAGACAGACTCTGGACGTCTCTACATCTCATTGAAGACTGGAGATTAACATCAAACGTCTTTTATCTTAGTAGATGATATTCCCATTCAGCCAACCTCGATCGCAGATTTAGAGTTTCGAGCTTATGAGCCTAATCCCCAAGCCAGTAAGCAGGGAGATGAAGTGACATCAACTGGCCTACGAAAATGACTGACGGGATTTATGACACATCAGCACAGGAACTGATATGAAAGTTGAGAATATTTTTATTGAGGCCTGTTTCCAGGCAGACTGTCAATGATGGAGAGACAGTGAATTCAGACTGCCAATTAGGCCTGAATAGCATGGGGTGCAGGTAAGGAGCTGATGGCAGCTGGCAGGCCAGGAAAATTCTAGAGACAATAGCGAGCTGAGTTCCTGGCGCTGAGGATTTTGCTGTTGGGTTGCTTTTACATGGCTAATTTAGCACCTGCGCAATATGAGCCACCTGTCTGTTTGCCTTGCCTTCTCGAGCCAGCACTGCAACAGTGCCTGTTACAGCTCTCCTGAATTTGGCATGACAGAAAGCCAACAGTGTCTGCAAAGGGAACTGGGGCTACATGTAATTCCCATCGGCTGCCTACTGCTACTGTGCAGTGCACACACAAGACAGTCACTGATTGCATACTGCTACTGTGCAGTGCACACACAAGACAGTCACTGATTGCATACTGCTACTGTGCAGTGCACACACAAGACACTCACTGATTGCCTACTGTGCAGTGCACACACAAGACAGTCACTGAATGCATACTGCTACTGTGCAGTGCACACACAAGACAGTCACTGATTGCATACTGTGCAGTGCACACACAAGACAGTCACTGAATGCCTACTGCTACTGTGCAGTGCACACACAAGACAGTCACTGAATGCCTACTGTGCAGTGCACACACACGACAGTCACTGAATGCCTACTGTGCAGTGCACACACACGACAGTCACTGAATGCCTACTGTGCAGTGCACACACAAGACAGTCACTGATTGCCTACTGTGCAGTGCACACACAAGACAGTCACTGATTGCCTACTGCTACTGTGCAGTGCACACACACGACAGTCACTGAATGCCTACTGTGCAGTGCACACACAAGACAGTCACTGATTGCCTACTGTGCAGTGCACACACAAGACAGTCACTGATTGCCTACTGCTACTGTGCAGTGCACACACAAGACAGTCACTGAATGCCTACTGTGCAGTGCACACACAAGACAGTCACTGATTGCCTACTGTGCAGTGCACACACAAGAGTCACTGATTGCCTACTGTGCAGTGCACACACAAGACAGTCACTGATTGCATACTGTGCAGTGCACACACAAGACAGTCACTGATTGCATACTGTGCAGTGCACACACAAGACAGTCACTGATTGCCTACTGCTACTGTGCAGTGCACACACAAGACAGTCACTGATTGCATAATTGAGGGTTGGAAGTATTTTAAAGCCTAATTCCAAGGTACTCACGCAATTGTCCGGCAAGATGCTGTCCTCCAGGCAAGTGCACCTCCGGAAGCCAATCACCATCAGAAAGCTGACAGATTTCGTGACAGGTGGCTTAACTAACAAAGATAAGGCAGCCCCCTACAGACAAGCTGGTCACATATGTGAGTCGTAGTGATCTGTTCAAGCTGCAGCTTAGCAGCTCTGACTCGGTGCCAGGTATCTCTGCTGATCATGTGGCAATAGCATGGTAGCTCTGACTCGGTGCCAGGTATCTCTGCTGATCATGTGGCAATAGCATGGTAGCTCTGACTCGGTGCCAGGTATCTCTGCTGATCATGTGGCAATAGCATGGTAGCTCTGACTCGGTGCCAGGTATCTCTGCTGATCATGTGGCAATAGCATGGTAGCTCTGACTCGGTGCCAGGTATCTCTGCTGATCATGTGGCCTCGGTGCCAAGTATCTAGCTGCTGATCATGTGACCTCGGTGCCAGGTATCTCTGCTGATCATGTGACCTCGGTGCCAAGTATCTCTGCTGATCATGTGACCTCGGTGCCAGGTATCTCTGCTGATCATGTGGCCTCGGTGCCAAGTATCTCTGCTGATCATGTGGCCTCGGTGCCAAGTATCTCTGCTGATCATGTGGCCTCGGTGCCAAGTATCTCTGCTGATCATGTGGCCTCGGTGCCAGGTATCTCTGCTGATCATGTGGCCTCGGTGCCAAGTATCTCTGCTGATCATGTGGCCTCGGTGCCAAGTACTCGTATCTAGCTGCTGATCATGTGACCTCGGTGCCAGGTATCTCTGCTGATCATGTGGCCTCGGTGCCAGGTATCTCTGCTGATCATGTGGCCTCGGTGCCAGGTATCTCTGCTGATCATGTGGCCTCGGTGCCAGGTATCTCTGCTGATCATGTGGCCTCGGTGCCAGGTATCTCTGCTGATCATGTGGCCTCGGTGCCAGGTATCTCTGCTGATCATGTGGCCTCGGTGCCAGGTATCTCTGCTGATCATGTGGCCTCGGTGCCAAGTATCTCTGCTGATCATGTGGCCTCGGTGCCAGGTATCTCTGCTGATCATGTGGCCTCGGTGCCAAGTATCTCTGCTGATCATGTGGCCTCGGTGCCAGGTATCTCTGCTGATCATGTGGCCTCGGTGCCAGGTATCTCTGCTGATCATGTGGCCTCGGTGCCAGGTATCTCTGCTGATCATGTGGCCTCGGTGCCAGGTATCTCTGCTGATCATGTGGCCTCGGTGCCAGGTATCTCTGCTGATCATGTGGCCTCGGTGCCAGGTATCTCTGCTGATCATGTGGCCTCGGTGCCAGGTATATGTGGCAATAGCACGGCAGCTGTATTTGGGTTGCAATGACAATGCAGGTGCAAAGTCAGCACTGTTGAGATGCGCCTGTACAAATTTGGCTAACGCTCTCTTTAGCATGGACAGTGAGGCAAGTGAGGACAGTTTGTGCTTTATATAGCAGAACATTTATTTTCCAAAGTCTTCACTAGATTTGAACCTTGCCTTTGTCTCTGACGCGACTTTCAAGAATGCCACTGCTGAACATAGTTGCAGTCAGCACATCACATGAAGACATCAAATGTACGCATAGTGGTTAGTGAGCTAGAGGCTCTCGCACAGCAGCTGTTTGACTTTGCCGCTTGCTGAATTCGCAAAACTGATAATTTACTCTTTTGGGCGGGGTGGACAGCACCCGAAACAAGCTGACAGATCTTAAGCTGACGGCACGTTTCAAGTTTAGATCCACAAAATTGCATCTAAAAATCGGAATATTTTATCCCAAAATAACTCGACCGGAACTGGGGACTTGGCTCTATTTTTAAAAGCGTGCCAAGACCATCGTGAGTTTTTCGCAGCTCAACGCAGCTAATGGAGCGAGACCCGCGTGTCTGTCAATGTTAAACAGCTGCCAAAAACACGAGCGGCCCTGACATGCTCGCATGTTTGAGCTTGAGTGCGTTTTCGATGAATTTGCGTCTCGCAAGCTGACGCAAAGCTGGTTCATTTTTTAGATAGGAAGATAAGAAAGCGTTCAGTTGGCAAACAGCCGTCTCTTATGCGCGTCACTTGCTACTGCAGCAGTAAGACTATGCAAATGCGGATAGAATTTACTGAAAGAGTTGGATTTTTTCAGATGAATCTTTTTGAATAGCAAGTTTTGCCAAACAAGAATTGCACGAATGAAGTTGTTAATCCACAAATTTGCCAAAGTTTTTGGCGGTTAAATTACAAGTAACATTATAACATTTGTGGACAGAAAATGAAAAGCAGCCCGCTGGCTCAATATAGTTTCAGGGTCTGTGCTCACTGATTACACGTTCAGATGGCGCAGATAATGCCCCGGAAGCGGCTGCTCCGATTGACAGACTGCAAACATCAGCATCTGTTGCAGTTTCGTCCTGGATGGAGACTTCAGGTCGGTAAATCATGGCTGCTCAAACAGTAGACAAAAAATTGCTGCATTGAGTCTGAGATTGAACTCAAATAGATTTATCGCGGAAAAACGCATTATATTTAGACAAAAATTGTTCAATCTAAGTTCTGCTTTTTGCTTGTGCGAAATTAGAAGAGGGTGGCGGTGCGGCTGCGTTACACATCCAAAGCTTGCACCAAAGCTGTTGGACTCGATTCCAGAGTGCGGTTACACGTCCAAAGCTTGCACCAAAGCTGCTGGATTCGATTCCAGAGTGCGGTTACACATCCAAAGCTTGCACCAAAGCTGTTGGATTCGATTCCAGAGTGCGGTTACACATCCAAAGCTTGCACCAAAGCTGCTGGATTCGATTCCAGAGTGCGGTTACACATCCAAAGCTTGCACCAAAGCTGTTGGACTCGATTCCAGAGTGCGGTTTCACATCAAAAGCTTGCACCAAAGCTGTTGGACTCGATTCCAGAGTGCGGTTTCACATCCAAAGCTTGCACCAAAGCTGTTGGACTCGATTCCAGAGTGCGGTTTCACATCCAAAGCTTGCACCAAAGCTGTTGGATTCGATTCCAGAGTGCGGTTACACATCCAAAGCTTGCACCAAAGCTGTTGGACTCGATTCCAGAGTGCGGTTTCACATCCAAAGCTTGCACCAAAGCTATTGGACTCGATTCCAGAGTGCGGTTTCACATCCAAAGCTTGCACCAAAGCTATTGGATTCGATTCCAGAGTGCGGTTTCACATCCAAAGCTTGCACCAAAGCTATTGGATTCGATTCCAGAGTGCGGTTTCACATCCAAAGCTTGCACCATTGGATTCGATTCCAGAGTGCGGTTACACATCCAAAGCTTGCATCAAAGCTGTCGGATTCGATCCCATATAAACTTGCGGGTCATGCTCGGGATGCTGGCTTAGGACTTGTGTGACTTACGCCAATGAGGAGCTGGTAGAAAAAATATGCAGCTGTGCACAGCGCTGTGAGTGCGTCGGAGCGGGTCTGCAGAATTGCTTGTGCGTCACTACCTACTTAAAAGTGTTTAACTACCTACTTATTAAGTGTCTTAACTGTTTAAGCGATGAAAAGTATTCAGTGAAACCCGCGCATTGACTGCCCAATCGATGCTGAATCGATTCCCAGACTCCGTATTTACAGAGACTGCAAAGCAGCCGGTCGTCGCGGTTTTGAGAGAAAGCAGCTCAGAAATAATTAAACAGTGGGTTGCTGCTTAAGAAATTAAGCTGAATCAAATCGAAAATATCGTAAAGCCTCCTAGGGACCTCGTTAATTATGCAACACGCTCGTAAATGCGCAGGGATGCAGAGCTCGGTGTTTTTCAAAAACAGTTTTTAGCATGAGAGTTTGAGACTTTCCAGATTTCTGCTGCTGAATTGATTCGTTTTGTAACCATTCAGTAGCGCTCGCACCCTATGCATTCTAGGGGGCTCTTGAAGGTTTAATTGGGCACTTGAAAATTCATTGTGTACCACTTTTACTGAGAAGGGCCACGCAATAAGACTGACTGACGGTTTCTTGAAAACTTTCACCTTGGCAATACAAACTCAAGGCGAATGCAGCACATATTCTTCCCGGGATTTCTACCCTCGAACCATGAGTCGGCAGTTTCCCACGCCAGGTTGAGCAAACATTTCCACGTGTTGCCAATGGAAACGGCTCTCAGGGAGATAAAAGGCTGCACTGTCCGCTGTGCAGAACCTAGCAGCTCGAGATGCTCCTCTTGCCACTGCCGCTTCACTGCCTCTTCTTCTTCGCGGCCGCCTCGGCCGGCCCGACACCCACGGCTGTCTGGCAGTTCGCCCAGCGACCGCGGCTCTGTCGGTACCCGCCAAAGGCGGCTGCGGACGCTGCTGCCCCCAGCACGGCCGACCTGCTGGCCTGCTCGCGCAAGTGCGCGGCCAAGGCCCGCTGCGCTGTCTTCCAGCTGCGCCAGGCCGGCGCCAACCTCACCAGCAGCCAAGTCAAGTGCGCGCTCGGCACCGCCTGCGACTTGGACGTTGAGTGGCGCGAGTTCCCTCCAGCCGCTGCCGACTGCCTGACCTTCGTCAGCGAAGCCCGTCTGCGTGAAGCCGCCTGCGGCAGGTCCTCCGGAGAGCCTGAGCCGCCGCGCCCAACTGACGGCTCCGTTTTGTTTGACGAGCGAGGTGAGACTGCGTTCAGAAGCTCAGCGCTGCACTTTTAGGGCAGGATAACTTTTTAGGGGATTTTGTTCAGCCCGGGGCAGAAATTCTTTGAGAACTCAATGAAGTGCAAATTTAGGTTAGACCTTCAGTCAAGAATGCAAGTAAGTCTCGCGTACGACCCAGACTGATGCTGAATGAACAAGCCAAGCTCTTGAATGCTCTATACTTAAATCTTGTCCCTGCATTATCCTTTGGAATAATTATTGCTACTCGTCTAGACATGAAAATAGGCTCGATGTTTAAATTATACCGGTACTAAAGGTTCGCATCTAGTAATAAAACTATTGGCTGAATCTAGAACCATGGCAACCTTCACAGCCCCCCTGGTGTCCAGAACCGGCGCTGCGAAGCTGCACCGTCCGCCCCCAGACTTGGGCCACCTCTGCTGCCGAATCTCCGCCTGGGGCGGCAGCGGCGGCCGCAGCGGCTTCGGCTTTCCCGGCGGCCGCGGCGCCTTTATTTCGGGCTGCTTCGAACTCAACGCCGGGGCCAACATCAGCATTGTCGTGGGCAGCGGCGGAGCAGACGCGGCTTCCGATGGCCTCGGCGGGGGCGGAGGCGGAGGCGGAAGCTTCGTCATGGAGCAGGGCCCGCTTGAGACCAGCCAGTTGCTGTTGGCTGCCGGAGGCGGCGGCGGCTGCGGCGGAGCAAGTGCCTCTGGGAGTCCATCAGCTGGTGTCGGTGGGACCGACTCCCGCAACGGAACCGCCGCCGCCGAAGCAACTGGCGCTGCCCGAGGCGATGGCGGCATCGATGGCGCAGGAGCTCCGGCGCCGCCTCCCAGCGGAATTTCCAGGGGCGGTCGGGGCGGCGGCGGCGCCGGCTGCCTCTCCAAAGGCTGGCACGGCGGCGACACGTCTAGCGGTGGCGACGGCGGCGAAGGCGGCACCATTGGCAGCGACTGGCTCGGCGGCGCCGGCGGCGGCGCCGGCAGCAGTTTCGGTGGATTCGGCGGCTTCGGCGGCGGGGGCGGAGGCGGGGGGAGCGGCCCCGGTGTCCCGGCGGGAGGCGGTGGTGGAGGCGGCGGCTACTCGGGCGGCGGAGTCGGCGGAGATTCCGCGCTGGGTGGCGGCAGCGGAGGCAGCTACGCTTCGGCGGAGGCCAAGAACGTCGTGAGCGCCGATTCAAATAACACGGAGGCGAGCGGCCGGGTCCGGGTCGAGCTGGTTGGCTCGGCCAGTGGCGGCTGTTGCATCTGAGAGAAGCTTCTCCTCCAGCTTTAAAAATGAACATCAAAACTTAGTTAACCTGAAAAATTAACGCTTTATTGACAAAAGTTTTCTGACCTTGCAATTCAGTGCCTCGCTGTGGCCGCTGCTCTCAAAACATCTGAACCATTGAACAGGTGGAAATATCCGTGAAATTTGATTCTTTATGTCATTATACTAATTACTATTAACGAAACGTCTAAACAAGAAAAATGGATAAAGATGCCAAGCCCTTGTGATCGCATACATTTAGTGAGCAACTTGTCCCGAAGGGAGTTTTCTTGTGTGAAATATTTTAGCGATTGGCGCAGTTTCGTCTCACCGAGAAACTGGTTTAGAGTCGTATTTTCAGCATTAGCAGCTGATAATCTGTAAGCAAACAGAAAAGTATTGAATACTTTCAAGTCCAGGGCTTGCAACTCTAAAGGCGTTGTTACCCCTTGTCAGCCTTAGTTTAGCAGCTGATTGGCGCCGAGTCTTCAGTAAGTCGGGCGGGCTCCAGCAGGTGAGGCTGTGAAGAGAGATCATAGCAGTAGATAACACAGTTCACGTAGTGAAGGGAAAATCATCTTCAAAGTCTCCAAAAATAGAGCCCATTATAAAAAACTAACAAAACCAGCAAGTCAGAAGAAAGTCAGCGCCTTTTACCCGAAGTTTTTAGTCTTTTTAGTCTATCGTTTTTTGATATACCATCTATTTGCAGACGTTAATTCAATGAAGTTATTCGTGTAGGATATATGAGCACTGTGAAAAGGATTATTGGAACCCGGATTCCTAAATTTGTTGCTCCATAGACCCACTTTTGGGCCATAGACAATGAAAAACAAGTCTTCAATGGCTTGATTCTCCCAATAAGGATTAAATTGCTTGCTTCTAGGCTCAATTACTGCAATATCACAACCCCGCCTGCCATTGTGCAGAAACTCTGATGAAAATTCCCAGGCTGTTAGGATTTCACGAGCGTATCTTGTTTCAAAAGTGGCTGAAGTGATCCCAAATTGATTTTTTGTTGAAGTACCGAACGAGTTACGGGCTGCATTTCGGGTGGTCTCGCTTTTCACATCTCCAGGGCTCACCCCCTAGCGGACAGCACTGGATATTTTGGCTCGTAAACACGCAGACTCACCGATGAGGAAATCAGCTGTACCAGTTTGTCCCGTGTCAGTCGGTGCTCCGAAATGGTTCGGTGATGTGCCTGGATCAGTTTCACCAGCTGCTTGCGATCTGAGCAGTAGTTTAGCACCATTGCCAGCTCCTGTACGTCAGCATCCTTGCTGGCCGTCACATCGTCGAACCACTTCTGCGCCAGCATCGGATTCGAACTCGAGCCGTTCAGCTCCAACGTGAGACACTTTCTAAGAGCGTCAAAATTAACAAAATGGAACATGTTGTAGTTGTTCATCTCGACAGGAAAGGTGGCGCTGAGGAACCCTTTCTTTGAGTAGATCACTGGTCTCTGGTGGTGGTGGAAGAAAAACTTCCAGGCCGAATCGGTTCCTTTGAGCTGCTGCCAAAGCACCTTCTGCGCGAATTTTTCCGCTTCGATTTGAGTCGCGGTTTCCCGAATTTGCGGCTGAAGCCTGCTGAGGTCAACACCGCGGCTTACGTGATGATTCACCATTGACTGCAATGCTGCTTTCGCTTCCGCATGCCTTTCAAAAAGCAAACAGGCCAGTGCTCTGAGCGTTTCTCTGGCTGTTAGAGCGCAGTCCGGAACTCTTCCGATGCAGTTGAGCACAGCTTTCAGGCTGCAGCTTCCGCTAGAACCCGAAATCTGCATCACAATGTTATGGATGGCATCGTAGAGTTCATAGTATTCATACTGCGCAGACTTGGGTTCGAATTTGTACCAGGGGTATGGAATATTAAGGAAGGGATGCATGTAGAACCTCTGCTCATCTAGAGGTCTCAGCTGATCCACAAAGCGGCACAAGTGCTTCATCAAGTCGCTAATTGTCCTTTCCACCTCCACCGCGATGTCGGGCTTGCTGCTACTCCCAGTCTTCAGGTACACAACTGCATCCCGCAGGAAGAAGTGCCGCATGCAGCCGGGTCCTTCCGACTCACTCAGCTCACGCACCAGTCGCCGCAGTGACTTTTCAATCAGCAAGACCAAGTTTTCGGGTCGCCACTCCGTCTCTGGCTCAGATTCCAGCATGTAAAACAGCAGGCATTTGGCATGGTACGTCTTCAATCCCTTAACGTTTTGCGCAATCACTTTTTTGATTAGATACTTGAGCACAATGAATAGTTGACCTTGTGTGTCAGTCAGGCTGCGCATGAGATGCCGCTCCAAGAAAGTAGTGCTCACTCTGAGCTGCCTACCAGACTCACCGGGAGGTGCGGTGGTCACTAAGTGACAGCAGGAATTGCGCAGCTGCTGCCTGAGTGACTCCCGCAGTTTTGGGGGTAAAGAACTGTTCTGCTGGTCAGGCCTCTTTGGCTGGCTACCGACATGTAGATCCGCAGGATTGGCATCTGCCGATTGCTGAGCAGTTGCACTTCCTTCAATGGCTTCAATGTACGGGTAGCTGCAGCACTGGAATGCACTAACAAGATCGAATGCCGGCATCAAGAATGACCCTTTCATCTGCATGGCCGGGTTGTCACCTGGAATTGCAATGTACGAGAGGGGATGGGATTCAAGAACTTTTCCTTTAAAAATGATCGATTCGGGAACTGAATAGCAGTTAATAGAACTGATTTTACCTGAACCAGAGTAAATCACATGGCCGTTTCGATAGGGTATCAGCTCAAGTCCTTTGCCACTGCACTGGCACCTGCCTTGAATGTGGCACAGTCTGCCAGGGACAAACTCTGTCACGTCAATGTCGGAGTCCGCGTCAGTTCTGCCTCCAAGCTGGCGCAGGCTGTTGCCCCAACCTTCAGAGAAGCTGCCGACAAAAAATATTTCGCTCTTTTTCATTCTTTTCTGCTCAATTTCCTGCATGATGTCCGCCACGGTGGCCTGCACAGCAGCCATTTTGCTGACGAACCCAGCCTCTCTAAGCCGTCCGCTCAGCTCAGCACTCACGCTGTTTTAATTGAAAAGAAAATTGTTGATTAACGGGTTGGTGATAAATTTAGCAGCTTTGTATGTGCTCACCTGATTGGATCCGGCGGCTCCCCTAGATGATTAGAAAACGCAAAGGAACCGCTGGTCGCTGAAGTGTCCTTGACCTCCGTACATCCATGCCTCATCAGTAGCTGAGCTGTTTGAGTGCAACCAATCAGATGAGCGATTTGAATTAGAGTGATTGTTGAGTCTGTCTTCACATCAACATTGGCGCCCCTGGCTATCAGTAGCTCAACTACAGCTGGTCGCGAGGTCACGGTCGCAGCAAATATCGGCGTCCACCCGTCCCGATTCTGAAGGTTGACATCGGCACCGGCCTTGATTAAACAGTCCACTGTTTTCACATGACCGTTCAGCGCTGCAGTGAACAACGGCGACTCCCCGGAGATCGTCTGGAGGTCTACTGAGGCTCCAGAAGCAGCGAGTGTCTTCACGACATCCACGTGACCGTTGGCAGCGGCAATAGAAAGTGCCGTTTCTCCAGTTCGGCGTTGAAAATCTACATCAACGCCAGATTTGATGAGCTCTCGAACTACCGGCTCGCGCCCTTTGTCGGCCGCAGCAAACAGTGGAGTCTCGTCCTCGTTTCTGGTCAGGGCGATGTCTGCCGTTGCAGAAATCAGCGCTTGAACAACTTTTAAGTGGCCGTTCACGCAGGCGATCAGAAGCGGAGTGGTGCCACTCCTCCTTCGGAGATCAACATCTGCGCCCGAAGAAATCAGTTTCTCGACCACTTCAAAGTGACCATTCTGCGCGGCCACGTACAGCGGCGAAGACCCAATAGCTGTCTGTCGCAGGTCCAAATCCGCCCGGACTTTTAGCAACAGCTTGACCAGCCGAAGGTGACCGTTCTGGCAGGCTGCAAACAGCGGAGTGATCCCGGAGCTGCTGCGCCGGTTCACCCTGGCCCCGGCCTCGATCAGCCGGTTGGCCTCTTCCACATGGCCCGTTCGGGCGGCAACGTGCAGCAGCCTCGGATTTTCTTTGTCGCTGGCTGCTGACAACGCATCTTCATGTGGCTGGTCCATGCAGTTCGCGGAGCTGTGAAACTGAATTTAAGCAACGAGAAGAGTCAGATTTCCCTGTGACTTCAGTCTGCAAGGAATAAATACTGAACGGAGAGCCAGGGTTAACCTAGAGAAAACTTCAGTTCGAAAATTTATGCAAAAGCAGAGGATGCAGTTGGACGACGTTGTACAATTTTTGCGCACTATATGGCTGGGAGAGTGTTCCTTTGATCCTATGTACTATGTGATTGCCTTCTCCCCTATTTTTCCGCGCTAACTCCTGGGAACTGGCTAGGGAAGCGGAGAGGACCCGGATGCACTTCCACCTGAAAGTGACTGGCTTTGGTCTGCTGCCGGTCTGTTTTTTGGTCTGCTTCTGCTAACTACTTACGGCTACTAAAACGCTGAAAGGAGTCACAGAGTAGTTTTTCAGGCGGAATTAACTGCTGAAGTCTGTCTTATCCACCGATTAGACCCGTTTTGTCAAGTAGTTCTGTAAGGAGACTTTAGAATCTGCAAAGGCAATCAGCCAGCCAGTGCTCACAAAATGAGCTTCTGCCCGGAAGTTTTAAAAAACCAATCGGCCCCCTGCCTCTGTCTTTTTTGTCTCCGCCTCTCTGCCTCTGAAATTAATGCATCTGATTAGTTTCACCCAAAGTACATCAACAATGTACATGACGATGCTCTGAACTGAGCCGGAGCATTTTTCTGTAGAACTTCCCAGGTCTCGTTGCTTCTCATAACTTTGACAAAATAATTTCGACTCAAAAGAAAGCAAAACCCCACGAATTCAGTTTCATCGAGTGTAGAGAGCACAAAGGCATTTATTTTGACGAACATTTGAAACTGCAGTGTCTGTATATATTTCACGCTCATCTCTAGTAGAGTACACTAGTACAAATTTTGAGTACACTCCCTGCAGGGCGATCCGAAGAGGGGGGGGGGCGAGCGCCGTCCATTCTGCTAGTACACTCTCTGAGACTTCTTAAAGCTGCTCAGGGCCGAGAATTGCTTCCAAAAGATGCACAGTCCAAACCCGCAATGTGCGCGTGAGTTTCTCAGACCCAAGAGAGAAAATTATTTACAATAGCTCCCACCCCTTGGTATCAGAATGTGCACATGTACCTCATGTGATAGAGATGCAGAGAAGGCCAATTCCGATTGACTGGGAGAAACTGAAGGATGCATGGACTCCTTTTTGACTGGTTTGTTAATGAAAACCGGTGCCCTTTATTTCGCTCCCAAACCGAGAGCTTTGTACCAGCCTTCCTCCTGTAGGAGACAATTGGAATTTGATGGATACTGATTGCCGCTAGGAACTCATTGAATCGTTAAGCAGCTTGCCTTGCGTCCTCCAAGGACATTAGATCCGCCAAGTACAGCCATTTTGATGCTTTTCCCAACTGCAAAATTAAATTGACGAAAGGTTAATACCATTTCCAAGGTACTTGTGTTAGTACAATGAACGAGTGAGCTTCATCAACGTGAGTTTTCAAATCTCCTGTGTTTAGCACCAGATCTGACATCTGCGGCGGCAGTCAGCTTAGAGCTGAGGACGTCGGTCTAAGCAAGTACTCAGATAAAAGCTCGCTCGTAATGCTAAATTCTCAATCCAAGCTAACCGATTCAACGGTTCATTGCAAATCAGTTTAACTCAACAGATACGCTGTAGATAACATTAATGTGCTTCAGCGATAGCTGGCCAGGTAAAAGCTGGAAATCTCTCTGGGTCTCAGGTGTGTCGGCGTGGAAAATAATTTACCTGCGATATGATTTTTCACCAATATTCACCAGACACAGCAGCAGTATTCACCAGAAACAGTGAAAAGTCCGGAAGGGCAGCAGAAGAAGCACGAAATTCCAACTTGAATCCAAGGGCCTGCTCTCGCCGGCCCAAGCTGGGTTCCGCCGCGGACGAAGCACGGATGAACAACTGGCGCGTGTCTGACAAGACATTTTTGACGGCCTAGAACGCTCCCCGGCCTTCCGGAGCATCCTCAGCTGCCAGGATTTCAAAAGCGCGTATGAAATCGTCTGGAAAGAGGCCCTGACTTTCAAGATGGTCCAGCTCGGCTTCGACGCCCACACGACCAGCTGGACAGCCGCATTCCTTGAAGACCACAGAGCCACGGTGTGCTGAAACGGCACCCTCAGCAGCCAACGCACCTTCCGCGAGGGTCTGCCACAAGGGTCGGTGCTGGCCCCGACCCTCTGGACAATTTTCGTCAACGATCTTGCCACAGACGCTACTGAAGCATCTTCCCAGCTGCGGGTTGAGCCTTTACGCGGACGATTCGGCGCTTGTGTTCCCACAACCATCCCTGCCCAAGTGTGCGGAGGTCCTTCAACCAGCCCTGGATGCCGTGACCACCTGGTGCTCCCGCTGGAAGATCGAATTAAGTATCCACAGGTGCTGCTACTGTACTTTCACCCTCGCTCCGAAGGAGGTCAACGGGAAGGTCCGGGTCCCGCTCAAGCTCGGCAATGAGCCTCTCAATTTCGACCCGAATCCCAGGTTCCTTGGCCTGGTTCTTGACGGGCAACTCAATTTCACGACCCACGCTGCTGATTTCCGTAAGCGCATGAGCCAACGCCGACGAGCCCTGGCTAGCCTCGCGAGCAGGAAGACCGGCGCCTCCCAGAAGGTCCTTCGCACTGCCTACCTGGCTACCATCCGAGCCGTCGCCGACTATGGCTGCGGCATCGGGGGAGCGAGCGCCGCGCCGAGTACCAAATTGTTGATTGAACAGCAGCAGAATGTCTGTGCGCGCATTATCACCGGATGCCCGCAGCTCACCCGCACTACGAAACTCCTAGCTGCGGCGAACCTACCGCCATTTGGTCACGTGATCCTTGAGCGCGCCGCGCGCCATTCAACACAGCTGCGAGTTTGTATGGGTCCCGGCGCACTGCGACATCCCGGGAAACGAGATGGCCGACCGCCGCGCCAATCGCGCACGTCTGGAACGTCAGCAGGACAGGCCTATCTCATTGCATGCTGCTAAGGCGGCCCTTCGCCGTGCGAGAACCGCCCTAGACCTCGAGGTGCTGGCATGCTGGTGCCATGCTGGCACACCACCCCCCTGCACCTCAGCCGCACCTAGACAGTCGCCATCAACCAGCTCAGGGCGGGATGCTCAATGCTGGCTAATTCCGCCCGCCACCGTCTGGGCCTCACTGTCGATCCGCTCTGCCGCGACTGCGGCAAGCTCGACACAGAAGATCACATTCTTTTCGAGTGCCCGCGCGGCGACGGTATCCGCGTTCGCTATGCCAACTGGGACGAGGCCCTAAAACATCCGGAGCAGGTCCTCGCCCTTCTGCGCAGACTGGGGCGCCTCTGAGCGCTCCTCCACCTCGCTGCCTGTAGCAGCTGTGAGGATGGTGGACAAAGAAAGAAACGAAAATCCAATCAATAGACAGCTGTAGAGCAAAAATTAGACTGCAGAGGCAATTTATATCACCCTATCCGCCATGTTTAGGCGATTTTATAGGGTTAGGATGGATTACCAGCAAGTTTCAAATCGAAACTGCAGCTCAGCTAACATTTGAACTTTGTCACCAACAGCAATGAATGTCAGTTCTGTAAAGTAGAGCACTGCAGATTCCAAATTAATCTGCAGTTTCCACGTCACCACTGCTCAAACCTTCAGATTGGTACTCGGCATCGACTGGCTGGTCGGGCTGGGCTTCGACTTGTTGAAGAGCTTTCTGCTCAGAAAATTGTTCCTGTAGAACCTTCTAAACTTTCTCCCAATCAAATAGGGAACCCAGTTGAGTGCCGGATTGAAGTACATTAGAGCGTTCAGCAGAATTTTGGCCTGCTTTTCGGCATTGTCCGTAATGATCAGAACGCTGTCACTGCTTTCCAGATAGCTCAGAATAGTGTACGGAGCCTCGCAAATGAAGAAGATCAGACTGGTTGTTATGAATATCTTGGACACCGTCACTGTCTGGTCCGGGCGATTGGCTCCGAGATCTTTCCCATTCCGGTTGAGATGAACCACAATGACCGCTAGCGTGAGGAGCAGCAGAAGGAACACCGCCACCCTGCCAATGAAGAATGTGTACGTCCTGTAGAACTGGTCGATCGAATCTTTTTGAAAGTAGCAACGGTTTCTTTCGAAATTCCAAGCGGCGCTGAAGACTTTGGCGCAGGGTAGAAGACCCAGCGCGATGAGCAGCAGCTGGTACAGAATGACGTTCCTCTTGCGCAGCAGATTGCCGCTCTTCAGCGGCGCCAGAGTCGCGCACAGGGAGTGAAAGCAGAGTCCCAGCCGGATGAAGGGGCTGCCGTGCAGCAGCCAGATGGTGAAAAGATAGTACACAATGCAGACTTCGATGCTGGTCTGCCGACGGTAGTCTTCAACTCCCAATATGTGGCCCATCACGCTCGGTGCCAGGTGGTGCGTGACAGACTTGCCAGCCGTGAGCAGGAAGTCGAACCAGCAGCTCACCAGCATGCTGAGCCTCACGGAGAAGGGAACTTACTTACTTACTACTGACGGGGGGCGCAGGCGCCGCGAATAGGCCGCGAGGCCCCTATCGCAACCCCAAGGTAAAAGAGCACAAGGATTAACCCTGGGGGTGCGCCCAGTCCCCGCCAGTAGTCGGCAGGTTCGCAGTGGAGGCATCGGCGACCCTCATCCGGCCGGAGTCCCGGACGAAGGCGCGCAGGTCACGGATATTGTCCGGGGTGGTCAGCTCGTCCATCCGCTGGGGGTGGCCGAGGTATTTGTGCCGCGCCTTGTTGAAGTAAGGGCAGAAGGTGACGTGATGCTCCGCGGTCTCCTCTCCTATGCCACAGAAAGGACAGGTGGGAGGGCAACCGGTTTGCAACGATATATGTCTCTGGAAGAATCCATGGGCGGTTAGGACCATGCACATCTCCCTGAGGTCGGTTCTGTTAAGCGAAATCAGATAATCAGAGACTTTCCTGTTCAGGTTAGGCATGGCAGAGTGGCTCTGCCTGTACTCGGTGCAGCTGTTCCAGTGGAGCTGGTGCTGCTGATGGAGCCACCTGTTGATATGGCGGGTGACTTGCGACCTGGGAGTGGGTAGCCTCATCAGACGATGGTTGCCGTCTGGGTTGCTGCCCTCCTTGGCGAGAGAGTCCGCAAGCTCGTTGCCCAGGATGTTGCTGTGACCAGGTGTCCAGATAATTCTAATCCTGTTAAGGACTGAGAGAGATTGCACACTGCGGTGGCATTGAGATACTGTAGTAGCGGAGATATTCTCAGTGGTTAAGGCCTTAATAGCAGCTTGGCTATCAGTGTAGAAATTAATGTCAAAGTTATTAATGTTCGCCTGAAGCAGTTGCTGGGCACACTGCTCAATGGCGCAAATTTCAGCTTGGAAAACTGAGGTGTTCTCACCGAGGTGCAGACTTTCCTGGAAAAGCATCTTACCCTCGTGGAAAATGGCAATACCCGCTCCAGCGCGGCCGTTGAACAGCGAGCCGTCGGTGAAGCAGTGAATGCCCTGGCTGCGCCGGTTCACACCGACATCCAGCGGAATATTGTCTCGGCCAGGGATGGCGGTCTTGAAGCCCCTCCTGATGTTGAGGGCGGGAGGTCGACTATCCACATTGCCCAGGTCCATGTGGATGTTGTTGAGGTCGCGGCGGACAAAGTCCATATGCGGGATTAATGTTTTCATTGGCATAAAGCCAGAGGGTGCGTTATTTAACGTTTTATCTCTGATAAGCCGGGAGGCAGACTTCATAGCCTCCGCCCTAATGAATAGGTGAAGCGGAGGCAGGTTAAGGATAGTGTTCAGCCCCTCGTAGGGGGTAGACGGGTACGCACCTGTGATGGCACGGCAAATGCTGCCCTGAAGCTGGTACAGGCGCTGACGGGCGGTCTTCTGCTCCAGCACGCTAGTCCAGATGAGACTCGCATATGTGATACTGGGCCGGATGATGCCAGTGTAAATCCAACGGACCGTTCTAGGTGAGAGGCCCCAAGTCGGCCCGATGGCTCTGCTCAGCTGGGCAAAGCAGCGTTTTGCCCGACCGATGACGTTATCAAGGTGCTTCGTCCAGCGCAGGTCATGCGTTAGCGTCACACCGAGGTATTTGACCTCCTTCTTGAAGGGGATGTTTCTGCCATAGACAGTGAGGTTTTTCATCTCCCACGCACGGCGCTTGGTGAAAACGACAGCGACAGTCTTGGTGACGCTGATATTTAGGCCATGCTGCGTAGCCCAGTCGGCCGCCTTGTCGGCGAATTGCTGCATCAGGTTGCGCAGAGTGGCGGGGTCGGGTCCGCTGACGACCGCGGCAACGTCATCGGCGTAGCCCGCCCTGGTGATACTGCTGGGAATGTCAGCGGTTAGAAGTTCGTCCATGACGAGATTCCAGAGAAGTGGAGTTAGCACGCCCCCTTGCGGACCGCCTTTCATCACCGCCCGGGTGTAGGTAACGCCCATAAGCGTAGATGTCGCAAACCTATTGCGGATCATAAAATAAATCCAGCGGACAATGCTGTGTCTCACATTCCTGCGGGAAAGAGAGTTTCTGAAGGAGCGGAAAAGGACATTGTCAAACGCTCCTTCGAAGTCAACAAACATCCCGCAGGCGAGTTGTTTGCTAAGGATGGCACTCTCGATCTTGGAGGTAATGGCATGGAGAGCATGCTCAGTCGTCTTTCCAGGCTGGAAGGCGTACTGGTACTTACTGACAGGGTCGGAGCGCAGGTCGCACTCTCGAAGCCTCCACAGGATGAGCCTCTCCATCAGCTTAACACAAAAGGAAGTGAGGCTGATGGGCCGGAAGGATTTCACATTGGTGTAGTCACCCTTGGCGGGTTTCGGGATGAACACGACTCTGGACATTCTCCAGATTGTGGGAATGTAACCTGTAGTAAAACCGTCAACAAGCAATTTAGAGAGAGAATCAGCAAAGTTTTGCAGCTTAAGCGCCTCCTGAAGGATACAGGGGGCGATATTGTCAGGGCCAGGCGATTTATACGGTTTAAAAGAATTTGCCGCCAGCTGGAGCAGCCGGGGACTGGCGCACTGCTGGAAAAGCGGACGGTCACAAGGCCTGTGGTCTTCGACCACGTACTCCGGTTCGTCAACCTGCGGAAAGCAGGTGGAGAAAAGAAGATTTAACGAACCTTCGGCACTGGTAGTGTAGTTACCATCTAGGTGCAGAAGGGAGTTACACTGAGAGAGCGTATCGTGCCTGAGAGTCCTGACCAGCCGGGCTGTGGGGTGTTGCCCTTCCAGGCTGGCGCAGTAGGCTTTCCAGGTGGTCTTCTTAGCCCTTCGGATAGCACTTTTGTACATCCTCAGAGCAGAGTGGTAGTTCTCCCAGTCCTCTGGAGTATTCGAGCCGTTTGCGAGGCGTTGCAGTCGGCGGGTGTTTTTCTTCATGCGAGTGAGCTCTTGACTCCACCAAGGAGAGTATTTCTTCCTGCAAAACAGCTTAGGGGCGTTAGCGCGTATGGCGGTGTTTAGGATCTCAACGAGGGAGTTGCACCGATGCTCAATGCCAGGGAGATCCTCGCTGGAGTCCGGTAAATTGGCTTCGGTTAGGAGTTTTAGCAGGTCTCTTCGGAAACCTGTCCAGTCGGCCTTTTTCAAATTAAGGCGGTCTCGGTTCTCATGACGGGCTCCGACGGAGCTGATGCTGTACTGGATGTACGAGTGGTCGGAAAGCGATGGAAAGTCATCCCTAACCAGCCAGTTGTGGACCTGATTGAGGGCGTTGTTGGAAACGAGAGTGAGGTCGATAACCTCACGCCGATTAGAAACAATAAATGTGGGTTTGCTGCCCCTGTTACAAATGTGTAACGAGGAGGAGTTAATGAAATCAATAAGTAAGTCACCGCGCCTGTTAGTATCGCTACTAGACCAGGCAGTGTTGTGGGCATTAGCATCGCAGCTGACGATTAGCTTCCGGTCCTGAAGGTTACAGAAGTCCGCCAGTTCCTGCAGGAGGGGGGGAGGGACGTCTTCCTGGATGTCCAGGTAGGCGGAAACGAAGGTCAAGTCAAAGACTGAGAAAGCACACATGTCTTTAGAGCAAAACATTGGCATAATAGTGGCCGGGAGGTCGTTTTTGACGAGGGCGATAGCCCTGGGGGTGTCGTTCGCGCAGAGGTACAGAACCTGATAGCCTGGCGGCAGACAGGTCGGCTTCCCCTTGCGGGTATACGGTTCCTGGATAAGGTAGATGTCAACTTCCTTGTTTGCGAAGGTGCCTGAAAGGTTGCTAGATGCTGCAAGAGCGTGGTGCAGGTTGATCTGAATAATGTGCAGGTTAACAGGTTGGTTCGCCGGAGGCGGGTTATTTATTTGGTTGCTGGTGGCAGTGTCATCATTGGGCTGGCCGACAAGGTTCGCCCTCAGCGCCCCGCTCCTAGTTTGGCACGGGGTTGGGAACGGCATTACTCGTTCCCAGAGCTATCCGAGCTCACGGACTCACCTCGGCGTCGATCGCCGGCTGGACGACGCCTGGGCAGCAGGTGGAAGACGATCTTCCACGCTCCGATGTAGGCGGCAAAATCGTCCTTCTTGAGGGCGTCTTCCCACTCCGCGGAGAAACCCATGTAAAGGGTCTTGCCGGGAGCGCCTTTGGCCGGAACCTCCTTGAAGGCCCGGATACCGTCCTGAGGCAGGTCGGGGTTTTTACTGAGGAGCCGGGCGCGGATCTCCTCGATGCTTCTCGAGCCGGAGTAGAAGGCTCGGTAGCGCCTGCAGGGCGGCGGTGGTCGGGCACGCTCAACGACCATAGGCGGGAGAGCGGTCGCGCAGGTGTCCCAGGAGATGGACACAAGGTTTGCCAGCGCGAGCTCAAGCTGGGCCTCGTCCTTGAAGGCGAGGATGACGCTGCCGTTGGCGTTTCGAACCGCCTCGACTTTGATATCGAGGGCGTCGTTTTCCCAGAGAAAGTCATCAATTACGCCGATCGATGCTTCCATCTGGGCGGTGGTCAGCGTACCGCTAGCCGCGCGCACGCAGATTTTAAATTTCGGCTCCGTCGCCACTTTGGCGTACGTGCCGGCTTTGGCCTCCTTTGGCCTCTTGGGGTCCAGCGAGGGATCGGTGCGCTCGTCTGGCTGCTGCCTTTTCCGCTCCGAGCCAGCCGAGGTTTTATCATCGCGCCTGCGACGGGTGACGACCTGGAAGCCGTCATTTTGAGACGCCCCTGCAGCGGGGGTGGAGGTGGATGCACCTGAGCGAGGTGCGGGGGTTTCCGCGGAGTTCGCGGCAGAATCAACCTCCATGTTGGAGGGTTGGGGGATTGACGGACCCCCGGCCGCGGGAATTGACGGCTCCCGAGCCGTCGGAGAAGGGAAAGCAGTCGGGGTTGCGCAGCAGCACCAGCGCACAGGAGGCATTGCCCCAGACCCCAACCAGCATGACGAGGGGGAAGAGCCAGATGAAGACGCGAGACTGGAAGAACACGTAGCCGGCCTCCGCCCAGTAGGGCTCAGCCGCAGCTGCTGGAGACTCTGCACCTGATGAACCGTTCTGGAATTTTTGTTGCAGGGTGGATCTGGGCTGTCTGTCAAATCACAAAGCAGGCAACATTTCAATTGAGTTAGTTGGCAGATGCTGTGGGTTCTGGCACCTGTTTTGAAGACACAGGTGAACTGCAGACAACGAGGAGGCAACTGGGCAATCTTATGAGCAGGCATGCGAATGGATTCATACACAAGCATGTTCTCAAGTGAAGCCTTGGGAATTTGCTTTTAAATGACCGTCGGCGTTCCGACTGACAACCCGAAATTGGTTTCACGGACTCGAACCTGGGTAGACTGGCCCGAGACAGAGTGAAAATTCGGCCATGGCAAAGTGACCCAAAAACTTACCATTCTCTCTCAGGGCAGAGTCGAGACAGGTTAGGCCAAGATTCCAACCAGCTCGGTCTCATATATACTGTAAGTGTTGGGAGGGTCCCGCATTGGAACGCAGTTGCGTCCCTCTGTGCGATTCTTACAAAACTGCCGCATCTGCAATGCAGACCGCACCAAGTCACGCAGTCTTTTTAAGCATCAATTTTTTATAAGAATTGGTCGCGGGAAAGACTTTTTGAATTGAGCAGCTGCCTGCTGGTTAAGACCTCCTGCCCTTCTTTGTGGGCACTGGCCTCATGATTTACAGTGGAATCCTGCCGTGGAGCTGGGCGTTGGCAAAATTCATCGAATTCAATGTTGGATTTTGCCACGCATGCAGTTCTCACAATTTCTATGCTAAACAGGAAATAAGGAATTCTCAATGCTTTTTTGGCTGTACCTAAAGGGATTTGATTCCTCGATTGAAAATGCGTTGCGACAGGTTGGATTCGGTGCAGCTGCAAGTTCCTGCAGACAAGCTGATACGAGCCAATTATATTCGAATGGTGCTGCTTCCCATGCGCCCATGCACTCCCTGCATAATACACGCAGGCCATGCATTTTTTGTTCCACCTGCGATTTTCTACTTCCTTTTTTTCAGTTTGAAACTCAAAGCTGAAGACGTACTGTACATTCTCTGTACCTGCAGCAGTTGTACATCTACTGAAGTTGGCTCAGCCGTCACTGGAGACCGTCTCATTCAATAGATACGACGGTGTGAGCGGCCGCCTCTGCATCAGCAGTCAATTTGTTCTCACTTTCTTGAAGTCGGCCCTTTGCAGCAGCGATCACCAGGCCTTCACCCTAGCCGAGGTCCGTGCCAGCTGTTCGTGTTCGACAAGTGCAGCAAGTCGGTGAGGGACTGCAGCTGCTCCAGGAGAGGCCGCCTGTTCGCCAAGTACGGATCGAGAGGATTCTACCTTGGAGGATGGCGCCAGCCCGTAAGTGCCGCCAGCCCGAAGCCGGCAAGCAGGTGGATCTGGGCCGGCTGCAACACCACGATTGACTTATTGGCTCTGTTTTACACTGACGGACTGAGCAGCGGAGCCAGAAGCGAGGACGTCACCATAACCGCTGTCTCCCTGTCCCAGTTGGTCGATGTGACGCCCTAGTCTGGTGAGACGAGCCCTGCGCGAGTGCGTGTCACCGTTCGATTAGGCTCAGAAAAACATTTTTAGCTAATATGTACTTATTTGGAGTAGCGGTTTAACTCAGTTCCTCTGTATTTCTATTAGTATTTCTGCTGCGTAAGTAGCAACCTTGGTACATGTACATACGTATCACGATAAAGCCTCCCGAGTACAAAGTGCTGCCACTCGTGTTTCTGTCTGGATTGGCATACCAGCAAGGGTTTCTAAACTTTCTAAATTCTTTTCTGTAGCTGCGTCAAGTCGTATCTGACTTTAGCCATAAAGAAATTGAAATATACGAATGCACTGCCACCATGTATCTACGATACCACGTATATAGAATAATGAAAATTTAATTTTGACCCTACGCGAATTCCATTTACAAGCGTTAGTGTACCTTACTCGCGTCTGTAGAACGCAGGCACAGTGTGACATCAGGGACAAAGATGGATTAGAGCTCCGCAGTAGCCTAGCTGCTCATGCTGGCCTGCTCATGCTGGCCTGATTATGCTGGCCTGCTCATACTGACCTGCTCATCTGGCCTGATTATGCTGGCCTGATTATGCTGGCCTGATTATGCCGGCCTGCTCATGCTGGTCTGCTCATGCTGGCCTGATTATGCTGGCCTGACTACATGTATGCTGGCCTGATTATGCTAGCCTGATTATGCTGGCCTGATTATGCTGGCCTGATTATGCTGGCCTGATTATGCCGGCCTGCTCATGCTGGTCTGCTCATGCTGGCCTGATTATGCTGGCCTGACTACATGTATGCTGGCCTGATTATGCTGGCCTGATTATGCTGGCCTGCTCATACTGGCCTTCTCATGCTCATGCTCATGCTGAGCATGCTCATGCTGGCCTGCCCGTTGGATTTTGAGTTTTTAAAGTAGGCATGAAAGGTGAAGAGTTTTGCCCTTCTGCCTCACTTTCGCCTCTCTTGTGCCTATTTTGTGCCACTTGTGCACCTTTTGTTCACCTGAGTGCCTCTGCAGGGGCGGAAGGTGAATTTAAGGCACAAAATAGGCGGTAGGGGCACAGGTGTCATAGGGGAGTTGGGTGCATAAAAGGTGCACAGTGTACGTTGAGGCACAAAAGGTGAACAAAGTAGGAATTGGGGGCATTGGTGGAGTGAAAGGTGAATAAAAGGTGCGCTGCGGTAGAGGTGCAGAAAAGGTGTATTGTGTGCACTGGAGGCACGAAAGGTGAATAAAAGGTGCACAGTGGGCACTTTAGGCGTAGAGGCAATGCAAGGGGCGTTAAAGTTTCAACTGGCGAAGTTCTTTGCTATTTTTTCTCACTATTGGAAACTTTTCCTCACTAATGCAAGCCTTTTAATCACTTTTTGGAACTTTTTCTGAGTAATTGAAAGTCATTAAAACTTATCAGTGTAGGAAATGTTTAGTTTGGTGGTTTGTCAGGATCAGGAAGGGGATAGCAGCGATTAGTATAGGTGTAAATAAAGCTTCTCATTCTCAGTTTATTTTTTGTTACGATTTATTAATGCGTTAATTCGTGCATTGGCATGAAGGTGAGCGAGGTGCACAGAAGAGGCACTTTAGGAGTACATTTCGAGCGTGTTTTGGAAATGCACCTATATACATATTTACGCACATGTACACCTTATGCATCTCTAATTCACCTTTCATGCGCTTTCTGTGCCCCTTCAGCACCTCCCGTGCATCTGATGTGCCTCCTCTTCACCTTTTGCGCACCTCCAGTGCCCCTTATACACCTTTACTGCCCCTACCACCGCAACCAATCAAAATTGAGAATTCACCTACTGCCTGACCACTTCACCGATTTTACACCTTTCATGCCTCTTTTCAAAAATATTGGTGACATTTAGGCATAAAAGGTGCACTCAGGTGCATTTCCAAAACACACACGAAATAGGCCACCAAAGTGCCTCTTTTGTGCACCTCGTTCACCTTTTATGCCTCTGCAGGTGCATAACTTTTCCAACGGGCTGCTCATGCTGGCCTGCTCATGCTGGCCTGATTATGCTGGCCTGCTCATGCTAGCCTGATTATGCTGGCCTGCTCATGCTGGCCTTTTCATGCTGGCCTGCTCATGCTGGCCTGCTCATGCTGGCCTGCTCATGCTGGCCTGCTCATGCTGGCCTGATTATGCTGGCCTGACTACATGTATGCTGGCCTGATTATGCTGGCCTGCTCATACTGGCCTTCTCATGCTGGCCTGCTCATGCTGGCCTGATTATGCTGGCCTGCTCATACTGACCTGCTCATCTGGCCTGATTATTTGCTGGCCTGATTATGCTGGCCTGCTCATGCTGGCCTGATTATGCTGGCCTGCTCATGCTAGCCTGATTATGCTGGCCTGCTCATGCTAGCCTGATTATGCTGGCCTGCTCATGCTGGCCTTTTCATGCTGGCCTGCTCATGCTGGCCTGCTCATGCTGGCCTGCTCATGCTGGCCTGATTATGCTGGCCTGCTCATGCTGGCCTGATTATGCTGGCCTGCTCATGCTGGCCTTTTCATGCTGGCCTGCTCATGCTGGCCTGCTCATGCTGGCCTGCTCATGCTGGCCTGCTCATGCTGGCCTGATTATGCTGGCCTGACTACATGTATGCTGGCCTGATTATGCTGGCCTGCTCATACTGGCCTTCTCATGCTGGCCTGCTCATGCTGGCCTGATTATGCTGGCCTGCTCATACTGACCTGCTCATCTGGCCTGATTATATGCTGGCCTGATTATGCTGGCCTGCTCATGCTGGCCTGATTATGCTGGCCTGCTCATGCTGGCCTGATTATGCTGGCCTGCTCATGCTGGCCTTTTCATGCTGGCCTGCTCATGCTGGCCTGATTATGCTGGCCTGACTACATGTATGCTGGCCTGATTATGCTGGCCTGCTCATACTGGCCTTCTCATGCTGGCCTGCTCATGCTGGCCTGATTATGCTGGCCTGCTCATACTGACCTGCTCATCTGGCCTGATTATATGCTGGCCTGATTATGCTGGCCTGCTCATGCTGGCCTGATTATGCTGGCCTGCTCATGCTGGCCTGATTATGCTGGCCTGCTCATGCTGGCCTTTTCATGCTGGCCTGCTCATGCTGGCCTGATTATGCTGGCCTGACTACATGTATGCTGGCCTGATTATGCTGGCCTGCTCATACTGGCCTTCTCATGCTGGCCTGCTCATGCTGGCCTGATTATGCTGGCCTGCTCATGCTGGCCTGATTATGCTGGCCTGATTATGCTGGCCTGACTACATGTATGCTGGCCTGATTATGCTGGCCTGCTCATACTGGCCTTCTCATGCTCATGCTCATGCTGAGCATGCTCATGCTGGCCTGCTCATGCTGGCCTTCTCATGCTGGCCTGCTCATGCTGGCCTGATTATGCTGGTCTGCTCATGCTGGCCTGATTATGCTGGCCTTCTCATGCTGGCCTGCTCATGCTGGCCTGATTATGCTGGTCTGCTCATACTGGCCTGCTCATGCTGGCCTTCTCATGCTGGCCTGCTCATGCTGGCCTGCTCATGCTGGCCTGATTATGCTGGCCTGCTCATGCTGGCCTGCTCATGCTGGCCTGCTCATTCTGTGCACACTTGCCCCGCGTTACCGCTGAGCTGATACCCAGAAAACTAAGTTTGCCTGCCATATTTGCTAGGCCAGATGCTGAGTAGAAAGACAATGAAGAATGCTCAAAACATTTAGTCTCCGTTCTGTTAGATCAAGGCACGCTTACAAGTGTGGCAAATTTCTTTAGAGCCACTTTTATTTTGGAATGGTACTGACATGCTCACACACGCTACTACAGGAATTGTCACTGAAAGCTGTCAATTAATTGATAACACCTAGCCAAATATATTTTGAGGTAAATAGGCCAATTATACAAAAATACAAAACGATAACAAAGGAGCACGGCAAATGATGGCTACATGCAAGCTAAGCATTTGTGCTGTGTGCGAGGGCTACCACACCGTGACAGAATGTTTACATTTGCTTTTGTTTAAAAACATCCAAGCTACGGGCGTACATGTACTAATCCTACCGAAGAAAACTACAAATTCTAAACCGCATAAATGCACGCGCTGGCTTCAGGAAGCTGAGTCAGGTACAGTGCTAAACAACACTGATATTGGCCACACTGACACTCATATTGGCCACACTGACACCCATATTGGCCATACTGACACCCATATTGGCCACACTGATACCCATATTGGCCACACTGACATCCATATTGGCCACACTGACATCCATATTGGCCACACTGACATCCATATTGGCCACACTGACATCCATATTGGCCACACTGACATCCATATTGGCCACACTGACACCCATATTGGCCACACTGATACCCATATTGGCCACACTGACACCCATATTGGCCACACTGACATCCATATTGGCCACACTGACACCCATACTGACACTCTCGGCTGTGAGTTGCCAGCTGAGACCAAGGCAACAAAACATCAGACCAAAAAACATGTAACTATGGGCAGTAGCAATGAGAAGAGCTGATGGATTCACTTGGTCTGTGATTCACTCGCGCACTCAGACGGAGACCAGCCGTCATCAGCCGCCAGTCAGGCGGGTTCACCGAAGCGCCAAGCCAGCAGACGAGCTTTGCCAGCGAGTCTCAGACTGCGGCAGCGGGAGAGGCGGGCGGTGGCGGATGCCGCAGGCTCTCCAGGCGCAGGTCCTCGCTGTGCCGCTGCAGGCTGGCCAGACTGCCCCGCTGGAGGTTCAGGAGAGAGAGGCATCAAAATAAAGTGTTGACATCGAAATAAAGTACATTAACAATGCTGAAGTACACGTTGCTCTCTGAACGAACTCTTAGCTCTCAAATGTATGAATCACATTCAATGCCCATGTGGGGGCTGATTTCATATTCAGCGAATTCTCCTGGCTGTCTGGGCTCAGGTGAGGGAGGCTCAGGTGAGGGAGGCTCAGGTGAGGGAGGCTCAAGTGAGGGAGGCTCAAGTGAGGGAGGCTCAGGTGAGGGAGGCTCAGGTGAGGGAGGCTCAGGTGAGGGAGGCTCAGGTGAGGGAGGCTCAAGTGAGGGAGGCTCAGGTGAGGGAGGCTCAGGTGAGGGAGGCTCAAGTGAGGGAGGCTCAAGTGAGGGAGGCTCAAGTGAGGGAGGCTCAAGTGAGGGAGGCTCAAGTGAGGGAGGCTCAGGTGAGGGAGGCTCAGGTGAGGGAGGCTCAGGTGAGGGAGGCTCAGGTGAGGGAGGCTCAGGTGAAGAGGTTTGTTTAGTTTGAATCAGCTGTGGCCTGTGAATTTACACAGAGTGTAATTTTTTACCTTCAAAGCCTTCAGCTGGTCCTCCAGGTAGCGGTTGAAGTCCTGCTCAGCCTGAAATGCCGACTCAGCGGGTGTCTGTCGATCAGGAGGTTGATGAAGCTGCTGCTGCTGGGCCCGCAGCTGCCGATCGTGAGTGGCGATGTAGTCCAGGAGGCCTGAGCTGCCATGCTGGAAGTTCGGCAAGGCAGAGTCGGTGGAGCTGACCGCTAAGTCTCTCCCTGACTGCCCGGTCCCACCCTGACTGCCCAGTCTCACCTGACCGCTTAGTCTAACCTCCGAACGACGCTCAGTCTCACCCTGACTGCCCAGTCTCAACCCTGACTGCCCAGTCTCACCCTGACTGCCCAGTCTCACCCCTGACTGCCCAGTCTCACCCTGACCGCTTAGTCTCACCCCAACCGACGCCCAGTCTCACCCCGTCAATCCCGGTCTCATCCAGGTCTGCGGAGGTGGCAGCCGCACTTTCCGCTCTCAGCCGCTGCAGCCTCTCGGCCTCAGCCGAGCGCTCACGCTTCATCAAGTCGGCCAGCTGCTCAGCCTGCTGCCGCCGCTGCCGTTCCGCGTCCGCCAGCCGCTCGCGGGCCGCCTGCAGCTCCGCCTCGGCCAGCGCCCGCGCCCGCCGCTCGGCTTCGCAGCCGCCGGTGGCCGCGGCCGCCCGGGCCTCCGCCTCAGCCGCGCGCGCCTCCGCCCGCTTGCGCAGCCCGCGCTGGCGCTCCACCTGCTGCCGCAGCTCCGCCGCGCGCTCCTCACCGGCCTGGTGAGGCATGGGTTCGAGGCTTGCTGAGCAACGGGTGCCTCATAAAAATAATGCCATTTGATCTCTGAATCGTGACCTTCTCAGTTATCGTATCTACTTAAAGTTCAAGCGTACAGTGGAAAACATCTGTAAGTTCCTTTTGTGAAAGATTCATCGCTTTATATTTATAAAACAGGCAAGCTGAGTGACTGCAGTGGACAGTTGACGGTCAAATTAGTTGATTTTCAAGGGGGTGGAGTGTGCGGCTGAGATTGAAGAGCCAATCAGAAGGCAGCGAGAGGGAGGAAGATTGAAGAGCCAATCAGAAAGCAGCGAGAGGGAGGGAGATTGAAGAGCCAATCAGAAGGTAGCGAGAGGGAGGGAGATTGAAGAGCCAATCAGAAGGCAGCGAGAGGGAGGGAGATTGAAGAGCCAATCAGAAGGCAGCGAGAGGGAGGGAGATTGAAGAGCCAATCAGAAGGCAGCGAGAGGGAGGGAGATTGAAGAGCCAATCAGAAGGCAGCGAGAGGGAGGGAGATTGAAGAGCCAATCAGAAGGCAGCGAGAGGGAGGGAGATTGAAGAGCCAATCAGAAGGCAGCGAGAGGGAGGGAGATTGAAGAGCCAATCAGAAGGCAGCGAGAGGGAGGGAGATTGAAGAGCCAATCAGAAGGCAGCGAGAGGGAGGGAGATTGAAGAGCCAATCAGAAGGCAGCGAGAGGGAGGGAGATTGAAGAGCCAATCAGAAGGCAGCGAGAGGGAGGGAGATTGAAGAGCCAATCAGAAGGCAGCGAGAGGGAGGGAGATTGAAGAGCCAATCAGAAGGCAGCGAGAGGGAGGGAGATTGAAGAGCCAATCAGAAGGCAGCGAGAGGGAGGGAGATTGAAGAGCCAATCAGAAGGCAGCGAGAGGGAGGGAGATTGAAGAGCCAATCAGAAGGCAGCGAGAGGGAGGGAGATAAGCTCAGTAAGAAGGCCAGACAGGACTGGACAGAGAGAGAAAAAGAAAAAGTCACAGATGAGAGACGAGAGCAGATGAACTGAAGAGATGCCAGAGAAAGTCATGGCAACCATGGCAGTATGCAGGGATAAGTGCTTGGCAGCTATCTGAAAATTAAATCAACATCGACACACCTGCTCCGCCCGCTCGTGCAGCCGCTGCTCCTGCAGCTTCGCCTCCGCCGCCCGCTCGGCCGCCGACTTCTCGGCCTCCACCGTGGAGCGCATCGACCGCAGTGCCTGCCGCAGTCTGGCGTTCTCCGCTGCAGCCGCCTCGGCTGCCGCCGCCGCCCGCGCCCGCTCGGCTCGCAGCTCCTGCAGCTGCCGCCGCAGCTCTGCGGCCTCCTCCGAGCGCCGCTCCTCCGTCGAGCCGCGCGCCGCCAGCCGCTCAAGGTCGGCCTGAAGTTCCGTGGTGCGAGCCCGCAGCCCGGCTTCTGAGCGCTGTAGGTCGGCAAGTTCCGTCTCCCGGCGCCCGAGGTCCGCCTGCACCGCCTCCAGCTGAGCCTCCAGGGCCGACACCTGCGATAGGGCACCGGCCGCCTGCGGCACCGCGGATTGAGTGGCTTAGGATTAAAGTAATATCTCTGTTACTCTTCCTCGTTCTCGTGTTTCAACATCTCAGCATCTTTCATCCTCACCTGCTCCTGCATCCCCAGCTTTCCTCAACCTCACCTGTTCCTGAGCCCGCCTTGCAGCTTCCCTCGCCTCAGCGACCAGCGTCTCAGCCGCCGTGACGCGGCGCCTTTCCCGCTCCTCCACGGCTGCGCAGTGCGCCAGCAGCCGCGCCGCTTCCGTGACGGCCTCCTCGCGCCCAGCGCCGGCGTCATCCAGCAGGTTGCGCTGACGACCCTCGGAGTCGCGCAGCTGCCGCACCTGAGATGGACAGATTGGCGGGCAAGTAGGCGTTAAACTTGAAGCAAAATTCTCTTCTGAGTCAACTGCAGACAGATTCGTGTGACCTCACCTGACCCCGTAGGTCGGCCACCTCCGCCCTCAGCCGGGCACCGGCCTCACCCGCCTCGCGCGCTTGCGCCTCCGCAGACGCAAGCTGCACCCGCAGAGAGGCGGCCGCAGCCTCCGCGTTGCCGGCCCGATCCAGCCGCTCCTGGAGCTGCTCCACCTGCGTCTGCAGGCGGCCCCGCTCGAAGGCCAGCCGCTGTCGGCCCTCCGTGAGCTCGCGGAGCTTGCCCTCGACGTCCGAGCCGCCGATTCCGCCACCTCCGCCAGCGTCGCCTCCGCAGGCCCGCAGGCGCTCGAGGAGGCCGGCGTTTTCCGCCTCCAGCTGGTCGCGGGCGGCCTCCGCCTCGGCCAGGCGGGTCTGCAGGCGGCCCACGGCCGAGTCCAGGCGGTCCCGTTCCGAGGTCATGTCGCCCAGGGCCGAGGACACCCGGTCCTGCGGATGTGGGTTTGCCGGTCAGTGCCACGGTTTTCAAAAATCGAGCCCATATATAGACGCGTTGAGCAACTCCGCTAACCCGCAAAAATTGGAACACCCTGAAGACTCAGCTCGGCAGTAGGGTTAGTATGGGTTCCCAGCTACATTGCTCAGCAATGCTGCCCACCACCTTCACCAGCGGCATTTCACCTGCTTTCCCGACTACCAGAAAGTGCTTCAAACCGGTCACCTGCAGCCCCCGCTTGTCCGCCTGCAGCTGCTGGGCGCTTCTCTCCAGGCCTCTCGCCCGCTCGCTCTCCGCCTCCAATTGTGCAGCCGTCTCCGCCAGGCGCCTCTCCGCCGCTCCAGCCTCTGACCTGGTTTCATCCAGCTGCGCCTCCAGCTGGTCGGCCAGCCGCTCCTGCCGCCTCAGCGCCTCGCGCAGCTCGATCAGCCGCCCGTCCCGCTCGTGGCCTTCGCGCAGAGCTCGAACCTCGGCCTGCAGGCCGGCCGCCTCCTCCGCCGCCTCCGCGACCGCCCGCTGCAGCCGCGCCTCCGTCGAGCGTCGCGTCGCTTCCGCCTCCGCAGCCGAGCGCTCCGCCGCCTCCTTGGCCTCGCGGGCCTGCGCCGCCTCCTCGGTCAGACGGCGCCGCTCCGCCTCCCAGTCGGCTGCTGAGGAGGCGGCCGCTGACTGCAGCCGCTGCCGCTCGGCCTCCAGCGCTGCCTGGCGGTTCTCCAGGCGGGACACCTCGGCGCGGCTCCGCTCCGCTTCTGCGCTGGCCTGCGCTCGCTGATTGATTTATTGACGGCGGCAGTTGAGGATTCGAGTGGGAAGGTGCACCAGGTTCCAGGTTGGAACTAATATGTTTCAGGTTCCCGGGTTCCAGTTTCCAACCGGGTTCCAGGTTCCATCCAGGCCCCAGGTATCAATCAGGTTCCATCCAGGTCCCAGGTATCAATCAGGTTCCATTCAGGTCACAGGTATCAATCAGGATCCATTCAGGTCCCAGGTATCAATCAGGTTCCATTCAGGTCACAGGTATCAATCAGGTTCCATTCAGGTCACAGGTTTCAATCAGGATCCATTCAGGTCACAGGTATCAATCAGGTTCCATTCAGGTCACAGGTATCAATCAGGTTCCATTCAGGTCACAGGTTTCAATCAGGATCCATTCAGGTCCCAGGTATCAATCAGGATCCATTCAGGTCACAGGTATCAATCAGGTTCCATTCAGGTCACAGGTATCAATCAGGATCCATTCAGGTCCCAGGTATCAATCAGGTTCCATTCAGGTCACAGGTATCAATCAGGTTCCATTCAGGTCACAGGTTTCAATCAGGATCCATTCAGGTCCCAGGTATCAATCAGGTTCCATTCAGGTCCCAGGTATCAATCAGGTTCCATTCAGGTCACAGGTATCAATCAGGTTCCATTCAGGTCACAGGTTTCAATCAGGATCCATTCAGGTCACAGGTATCAATCAGGTTCCATTCAGGTCACAGGTATCAATCAGGTTCCATTCAGGTCACAGGTTTCAATCAGGATCCATTCAGGTCACAGGTATCAATCAGGATCCATTCAGGTCACAGGTATCAATCAGGATCCATTCAGGTCACAGGTATCAATCAGGATCCATTCAGTTCACAGGTATCAATCAGGATCCATTCAGGTCCCAAGTATCAATCAGGTTCTATCCAGGCCACAGTTATCAATCAGGCCTCGCTCACCTGCTCCGCCTCCTGATTGGCTGCAGCCTCGGCGGCCTCGACCCGCTCCCTGACGGCCCTGGCGGATTCCTCCAGGGCGCGGCGCAGCTCCACCTCCCGCTTGGCTGCCGCGCGAAGCTCCTCGCAACTGCGCCGGAATCGCTCCAGCGAGGCCTCCTGCGAGTCCGCACGGATCGCCAGCTCGGACTGAAGTTCGGGGGGGGGGAGAGAATCGTCAATTTCTGGTGCTGGACTCCGCCACCAACCCACCAACTGAATCCGCGCTCACCTCGCGCTGCTTGAGCGCCTCCTCGCTGGCCAGCAGCTCCTCGACTTTCAAGCGGAGCTGCTCGGCCTCCGACTTGGCCGCGTCCCGCTCCTGAGCAGCGGCCTGAAGCTGCTTCTCCCAGGTGGCGTACTCGGCCTGGGGGTGGGCGAGCGAGCGGTTGTGAAATTTGCAAACTCTGAACAGCCAGCAAGCGAAGGCAAAAAGTTTCTGTGCGTCAAAATGTTGGTAAAGTTTGAAGAAAAATTCTCCATTTTTCATGTGATATCGCAACTTCATCAACTGCACAGCCTCGAGCAAAACATTTGAAGGCCTAATTTGGCGATTCAGTCAGTCTGAAAGAGAGCGAACTGCACTTGCTGACCTAATTTGGCGATTCAGCCAGTCTGAAAGAGAGCGAACTGCACTTGCTGACCTAATTTGGCGATTCAGTCAGTCTGAAAGAGAACGAACTACACTTGCTGACCTGAAACAGCCGCTTGGCCTGGCCCAGCTTGCCGGTGATTTCGCTCTGCGCTCGCAGCGTCCGCTCCCGCTCCGCCTGCACGGCCAGCAGCTGCTCCCGCACGCTGCGCACGCTGCCCTCCAGGTCGCGGATTCGAGCCACGAGCACCTCCCGGGGAGTTCGCTGGCAGCGACTGCTGCTTGTCAGGCTGCTCACTGAGCCGCGCGGTGACTGGAGGCCGCTGTTGCTGCCATTGTCATGGCAACCGCTGACGCTGCCGATATCGCTAAGTTCGCCGAGAATCTTTTTGCTCTCGGCTGCCGTCATCTGCAGCTTTTTCAGCAGGTTGTCAATTGTGTGCTCGTCAACTTCCATGCGGATGCAGTGGAAAATGCAATTAAACTTTCACTTGTCTCAAAATTTTATGACTTGAATTTCCAGGACATGTTGACCATCTTAATAAAATATAAAATTGAGCACCATTTTTATTAGACAATGAGACTGGATGTAAAGTTCAGGGCGCTATCAAATTTGGTGTAAATATGCATCAGATGCACAAATTAACAAAAAATTAATGTTGAAAATAAAAAAACTTAATTCATTTGATTCAGTTAAATAAGACTTTAGACTAACCAAAAATGATATAAACAAAGAGGTTCAAAGTTAGAGCCTCTCATTTAATGCTGAAAAGAAGGTATTAAAAATTATAGTGCTTTATAAGCATCGTTATAGTTTAGTATTGTTTGTTTTTGTTTTGTTAGAAAAATGTTTAAGAAATTCAAGCACTTAAGTTTAAAACAAAAAATAACTACTTTCAGAAGCAAAACAGAGAAAGTTATGAAGCATATTTTTTGTTGATTTTTAAATCAGCTGTGTTTATAGCTTATTTAATTGCAGTCTGAACTTTACATTAATTGAATAAAATCATTTGTAATAAATGGATAAAAGGATAATTGTGATAAAAGGAAACAATAAGCTAAAGAAGAATTTAATATAAAAATACTGCTCCCTATTTATTAATTTTGCTCAGTTATTGTATGGCTATAAAGAAAAGAAAAAATACATGAAAATAGACAATAAGCCTAAGATAAGACAATTATTGTCAAATGAAGAAATACTAAATAAAAAATATATACAAGCATTGAGATATATGTCAGCAAAATAATCATATTGATCATTGATCATATTGATCAGTATAATCATTTTGAACTTTGTTTAAGTAATATTGTTCTCGATTATCACATTAGTAGCAGCTAAATGACTATTATTTATTTGAGTTTATTAAGGTGCACACAATGAAAAACAGATTTTAGCTAGAGATCCAGAATAATACCTCTACCAGGAATTAATTTGAAAACAAAATTGGAGGAAGAGCAATTTTTTAAACAATAAAGTTCGTCTTCAGTCACTGGTGTATGTATATTGCCTTTAGTTTCAATTAGCCTTCAGTTATGCAAGGTTTAAAAATTGAATCGATTGGTAAGCTTTAAATATATTGGTTAAATATTTTTATGTCAAGTGCTTCGCATCAAGCCTACTATCGACAAATGAGTGCATCCTTATTTTAAGCATGCCAACAATTTAATACAAAAAAAATATTATAGACTGCTGTGGTCTACTTACATTATCTAAAAGTCGTATGCTAAGTTTAAACGTTGTTTTAATGTCTTTAAGTTCGCTATAAACTTCAAAATTCATTAGGCTATGTACTTAAAAATATCAATATAGGACTCGCTCGATCTGAACTGGAGTTTCACTTCACATTTCATCGATATAGCTCCCCTGTACGTACACATCACAGCTATATAATAAAAAAGCACAATATTAGATAAACATTAAAAATTTTATTAGCGTACCAATAGCAGTGCTGTGGTCGGAATCATGCAGGCACTACTCAAACACCGACTTGAAACTAGGAATTTTTTACGAGGCTGGCCTTTTAGCAGTTGACGAGGCTGCATGGCTGGCTTATCTTCATAGAGTGATGCTGTGTTTACTTTCTTGTCTCGGGGTTATTTTCTACTGCTGCTGATCGAAATACCATGCAGCCTCGTAAAAAATTCCTAGTTTCCCGTCACGGTGTTTGAGTAGTCCCTGGTTGGAATTCAGGCTTAAGCTCAACTCTCAGTCCTCGGAGTGTGCCCACAGCCACGGCCCACAGCCACAGGGCCCATGTCAACGCGATACTGCAGCGCGATCTGACTTACTCGAAGTTTGAAACTGGCTAATTTTGACTAATTTTAAGGCCAGAATCACGATTTTACAATAATTCTATATTTTGGGGGTACTCCTCCAAAATGGGGTACTACTCAGAGGCTTGATACCCCAATTCGGGTACCAAACAAAAGTAAAAAAAAACACTGGCTCGTACCACTTCTACAGTCTCTAAAAGTGCTTTCATAATTTCGACATCAATTTTCTTATTATGTGTGCAGTGTAAATAAAACTGGAACAAGGCATTTTTAGAAAGTCTAGAGCAAACAAAGATGAGTTTGGAAACGGCACCATGTCTAATGACAAACATTGCCGCAGTCCATAGATCTCTTCTTATACATGTATTTAATAACCAACAGGAGGGTGGGGCTGCATGGGGGAGAGGCTGAGTATGAGTGCGATGCGCACAGAGTTCCAGTGTAAATATTCGCCTTGCAAGCAGACGCAGTAATTTGCGCAACTGGTTCGAACCGCGTTGCACATAGAAACGCTGTGAACTTGATAAGGCACGGGCGGAAAATTAGATCAAGCGTTGATAGAAAGCTGGATTAAGCACAGGTAACAATTTAAGCAAAGCCAAACAGTAAAGCGAGCGCAGACACCAGCAAAATGGAAAAAGAACTCGCAACTTTGAGCACACCCGCATGCAAGTACTGGTGGTAAGGCCGGGAGAGAATCGTCACTGAAATTTGTAAACTGCATCGTGCCACCAACTTCACGTTTGAAAGTCCGTCTCTGGGTAACGCCATAAAATGTCTTTATTAATCAAATGATGCATTTAAAATCTCAATTCACAGCTTATTAAGCTTTCTTAACGCGTGACAAAAAATCATTTCTAACCCAGAGACCGTCCCATTCACCAAACGTAGCGATATTCTGCACTTTAAAGGTGGCCATGGACAGCAGCGAGAAGTTTCTTGAGGTCATAAAGTGCGTCACGAATTTGTAATATTTAGACACCTGCGGTCGGTGGCCCAGCTTCCTCCAGAACTCCATCTGTAGCGCCATGATGTTGAGCTCGCTGAATAGCTTCTGGCCTGTCCGCATGAACAGGTGCTCACCGGACTCGATGTCCATCTTGATGACCACATTCTTGGTGCCGATGTGCGCTCTGAGCTCGTCCGCTCTGACAGTCATCACGGGAATCGTGTCCTCGATGAGGTTGGTGACCTGCCGCATCCAGTCAGTCGACCCGACAGAGCCGCTTCCGGCGTGGCAGCCAAAGTCGTCGGCATTGTAGCTGATCCGCTTGAGCACCACGTTGTCGCTGATGAAGCCCCAGAAGAGCTTCAGCTTGTCGTCAAGCAAGTTCAGCCGCTTCGCTGACATCTGCAGCCTGACCAACGCGCGAATGTTCGCATCGATGGCCACCACAGGATATCCGAGCTCTCTGGCCTGCAGGCTATAGATGCCGACGTTGCTGCCGACGTCGAGGAACGTCACCGAGTCTGTCGAAAACTTCTTCAACAGGTTGAGCATGGTCCGAATGGAAGCAGTTTCCCAGTCGTGCTTCTTCAGCATCTCCGCCGAAATATAGTCCTCCACGCCGAAAGTGAACAGCGGCATTAAAGGGCCGCCCATGGCTCGGGTCACATTGGCCACTGGGGCACCCTGTCTGACGATGTTGTACATCTGCTGCGGCAGGCTCCTGCTCAGCTCGCACAGCGGAAACTTGCCGCTCACAGTCCGGTAGGCTGGCGTTCCTTGACACAGCCGCTGCTGCAGGCTGGGGTTCATGAAGTCAACATTGCTGAGCTCGTTGTAGGCTGGGCAGTTTTTTATCATCTCCACATCGCTCAGCGTTGGCAGCTGCGTCTCTAAGGCGGCCCCGCTCTTGCGCTGAGTGAGATACGCCAGTGTGACGAGTGCGGCTAGTGCGCCAGCTAGCAGTATCAAATGCTTCTTGGTTCTCATGGCTTGGGCCTTTTTGTAGACTTTTCTGCTCTTGGTTCCAATTTGTGGTCCCAGCACACAACTGTAATTCAGAGTTGCCTCTGATTCGTAGAGCTGTATAGAGCAGATTATTCAGGTAAAGTTGCTCGCTTGGCAAGTAAGATAAATAGGAAGGCGAAAATCAACATTAAAATTATAGAGCAGATTATAATTTATGCATGTAATTTTATATCTGTAAATGCAAAACTGCACAGATGCAGGCATGCTTTGAGCTCTGCAGCGCAGCCAATGTTTCGCCGGTCAGAGTTAGGTTGCGCGTAAATCATCGGTAGGCAGCCTTGCAAAAAGCAAAGCCAAGCTTCACGGTGGGGCCTATAAGAGAAGCAGAGCAAGTGGGGGTTTTGGAACACCGAGAGAGGCTGGGGGAGAGAGTGATAGAGTGAAGACGAGCGACTACCTGACCTCCTGTTTCCTTTCAGATCAGTTGGCGAGCGAGCTTTTTCCTGCATTCGCCCTGAATGAAGGATCCCCCCCCCGGTAGCAGGAGGAATGAATAATTTGGGAAGCTGGGACTTTCATTTATTAAAATTCTTTAGAGAATTTTTTAGTTTTCACCGACCACGATCATCACTGTCACTGAGCTTAAATTATTCGTACTCAGCGATATAGTACGCTCGTAATTAAAGTTAGCACTCAATTAAAGTTTGCTAAATTGCTGCAAAACTGCATTGGAGCCCAAAATCATGCAAATTAAATGCATTTTCAGCGCGTTTTTTGTGAAATTGAATATAAAAATGAAATGAAAGAAGGAAATAAACTTTGGAGTGAACAGCTCGAGACTTGGGCACATCTTTTGCCACAGGGGCCAGTTCTGCCATCCTTTGCCCACCCTCTCCCTTGTCGCGCTTGCAAGCAGAGTAGCGCTTCCGTCCGAGCAGGTGGCCAACTCGCGAGGCGGAGGAGGCTCTGGCGGCTGTCTACCTGCAGCGGCAACAGGCCGCTGTTGACGACGCCATCAAGGCCGTCACGGACGCTGGACCCGACGCCAAAGAGAGCGTGGCCTGGTCCGCCATCAACGCTCGGACGGGGCGGAAGCAGTGCATCCCGCTCAACCTGGTGATACTCCGGATGAGCGCAGAAATGAGCTGCGCGATTTCTTCGCCACCATCGTCAACGCGCCGCCGCCCCCGCTGCCAAACGATCTGAGGCTGTCGCCGGGGACGAAATTGCCGGCAGAGGAGAGTTTCGGTATTTGTGGCCAGAGCAGAACAGTTTCCGACCCCATCACGGCACAGTGGCGCAGATCCTGGCTTCGCCGAATCATCCAGGAAGCGCGGACCCGACAGTCGAGCCTGACTGCTCTCTTTATTGACTTCAGAGAGGCTTTTGACTCGATCGTGAGGATCTGCGACATCGCCGTGGACTTGCCTGGGCTGCCTTCCGTTCCGTGAGGGCAGTCCTGCAGTCCGAGGCTTTGCCTGACCGCCAGAGGGCGGCGTTGTTCCAAGCGGTGATCGAGACCGTCCTGTTATATAACGCCAAGATCTGGACGCTGACGGATTCGCTCGAACAGCAGGTCAATGCGGCGCGCCGCCTTCAAGATCGGCTACGAGCGAGTCACCAATGCGGCACTCTATCGCCGCACCGGCCTGTCCCGTCCCAGCAAACTGTCGCGCTGTCGGCGACTCCAGCTGGCAGGCCACATCACCCGAGCCCGAGTCCTACTACCCGCAACCGATGCAGGAGGTGCTGCTGCTGACGCTGCAGGCACCCTACCGGCGGGGACAGGTGCGCACGCGGCGTTTCGTCGACTGCCTGCTGGCTGATGCGGCGCACCGGAGACTGCCGGTGGTGCGGCCTAAGTTCACGCCCAGGCCCTGAAACGCGCTCTGTGACGTTCTCTCACGCTTAACGTTCAATCGCGTACTTGTGTATAATTAAGTTAGGTACGCCGCAACTACTCATTGAGTTTCTCCTCATAAGCAGTCTTACGAATACTGAAGCGAGTTGCGTGAGTTAAGAGTTACGAGCGACTATACTCGTACGCTCGTATTGGCTTGGCTGAGATCGAGGTCGCGAGACTGGGCCTGCTGTAAACTCATAAAGAGCGCTACTTTTTCCTGTACCTGACATCCAGGTGTTCTCGATTTTTGCTTAAATTAGCTTAATATCCGTTGTATTTGCTGCATAATTTAACTGTGGTTATAGTTTTCTGTGTCAGTGTTGAATAACGGAAAGTCTGCTGGCCCAAATTAACCTGCACTTTAAAACATTTGTTCTGCATGTTCTGGAAAGACCTTGCAATGCGCCAGTCAAATCTGCTGCCATTTGATCGACTTTCAGCTGTAAACTCTCCATTAAGTTGTAACACTCACTCAGTTTGACTGGGCACGCACTGCTGTAACCCGGGCGTCAAAATTGTACGGTCCGCTCTCTATAGGACCATTCACCTCAGCTGATATTGCAGCCAGGCCCCGCTCCCGAGGACCATTCACCTCAGCTGATATTGCAGCCAGGCCCCGCTCCCTAGGACCATTCACCTCAGCTGATATTGCAGCCAGGCCCCGCTCCCTAGGACCATTCACCTCAGCTGATATTGCAGCCAGGCCCCGCTCCCTAGGACCATTCACCTCAGCTGATATTGCAGCCAGGCCCCGCTCCCTAGGACCATTCACCTCAGCTGATATTGCAGCCAGGCCCCGCTCCCTAGGACCATTCACCTCAGCTGATATTGCAGCCAGGCCCCGCTCCCTAGGACCATTCACCTCAGCTGATATTGCAGCCAGGCCCCGCTCCCTAGGACCATTCACCTCAGCTGATATTGCAGCCAGGCCCCGCTCCCTAGGACCATTCACCTCAGCTGATATTGCAGCCAGGCCCCGCTCCCTAGGACCATTCACCTCAGCTGATATTGCAGCCAGGCCCCGCTCCCTAGGACCATTCACCTCAGCTGATATTGCAGCCAGGCCCCGCTCCCTAGGACCATTCACCTCAGCTGATATTGCAGCCAGGCCCCGCTCCCTAGGACCATTCACCTCAGCTGATATTGCAGCCAGGCCCCGCTCCCTAGGACCATTCACCTCAGCTGATATTGCAGCCAGGCCCCGCTCCCTAGGACCATTCACCTCAGCTGATATTGCAGCCAGGCCCCGCTCCCTAGGACCATTCACCTCAGCTGATCATGCATAGCTTATGGTGTAAAAGCCGGGAGTGGCGCCACCAGTCACCTGCACAAAAGTGCACCCGGGGGACTCCTGCTAATTAAACGGGACTGCCAGGCTGCTTATGGGCATGGTTTAGGAGCGCAGCTCCTAGTCTACTCGTAGCCATGGCCGGGCCAAGGACCTCTATATAATACTACGTAATTCTACTACTATACTACGTAATAAAAACGCATTGGTTATTGCATTTTCGAACCCTCAGCAGCAGAGCATAACTCAAACTCATAACTCAAAATAGATACAAACTAAAAATGGTCAAAAGGATTCATGCTTCGATTAGATTAAGCTAACTTAAAGTTGAGTTAAAAAAAAACTGGTTTCGGATGAGCAAATGAGCTTTACTGAATAAATACATGCAAATTAATGAAAATGCTCGATCAGGAAATGAGCTGAATTTCAAGTAAATAACCTGCAGAAACACGAGAGCAAACGCATAGCTTAAACGCGGCTGGCCAGGCGAGTCACTGGCTGCTGGCGGCGATCCGGACGGTCAAGGCTGTCTCCAAAAAGTGTCGAATGACGTTGCCCCTTCGAAGTTGATTTGGGGAGTTTCACTGATGGGAATTTGGGCTGGGATTTGCTTTCAATCAGCAATGTGAGAGGAGAGTCATAAGTTCACTTGGGGAGATTGCGGTGATCTATCTTTAAGTAGGACAAAATGATGAAGGTTCCTAAATCGTCAATCGGTTCCTAAGGGAAAGAGGTCGGTTGAGGCTCTGGCCGGGAGGTACGTCCAGCACGAACCCATGGTTGTTAAGGAAAAAGACAAAAAGGCTTGCTTAAATCGAGTGAGCATCGGGTATCACGCGCGTGATACTGATACGTGAACAATGCAGCTTTGACCGGCGTCGCCGAGCAACTATACTCAGCAACATTGAAAAGTCGCCACTCTATGTGCCAGTGAGCAATTTTTCTTGGACTATTCTGAAATAAAAGATACAAGAAAACTGATTGGAGTAGCTTTAATCCATCCAACCCTCGCACACCGCTCCCCCACTTTATTCCTCAACTCAAGAAGTCTGCCGCGTGGCGTCGCTGAGTTGCGTCACTCACAAAGATTGAGAAACTTCACCTGCACTCTCAAAAGTGGCGACCACAGATGGAATCTTCTGTGAAGGTGACTTTTCGATGTTGCTACTTGTATAAGTGATGACACCTTCCTCGCTGCGTTGTGATTGGCTTGCATAATAGGGTGGGTGGCCGGAAGGATTGTGCAACAAGTCACATGACAAAATGGGAATACGAAGATAGAGATAAAAAACGGATGTCCATTGATTTGGAATAATTTGAAACAATATATAGAAGGAAGGTTGTCGTGGACGTTAAAGGAGTCGTATAAAAGGTGGGTCATCGTGATGAGTCATTGCAGTGGGGAAGGGGGGTTTGGATCCGAGAGTTATGGGGCTAAATTTTGCGCGTACTTTGGGTAACTCTTAACATTGAAAACGCGATCGAGTGATGGCCGAAACCGCTGTTACATCACTACCAAAAAACCAATACATGTACTTTGATACTCTAGTACCTCGATTAAATAATAAGGTTAAAAAAACATATGGCCATGGCTTCTTGAATTGGCGGTTGCAGCTCTGATGAGCCTCAATTAGGGCGAAACAATATATATCTAAGTCATTGCACAGCGCACGTTTGTCTGATGATTTAACTTCTATTCAAGTGTGAAGTAGCTAAGGCTGAAGGTAGCTAGCTGCATTACATGTTGCTGATTGCTACCGTACAGCAATCCTCGGCTGTCAGCTCATGGACGCTGCCGCCCAGAAGCGCAGTCTCTGAGGCGCTCTGTCAGTTCGGGATCATGCACGGTTGTGACCTCATTCTTAATGCGTATTCTGTACTAAAATATAAATTTTTACCAAAATGAGTGGCTCGCTGGTCTTGTTATCAGTTCGTAAATGATTTGTACCTGTACAGCTATTAAAATGTCCTGCTCCTGTTGGTAATGTCCTGCTCATTACAGTGCCAGCTCCAAGGTACATGTACTTTGCTTGAATCCTTAGGGCTCACGAGCTCACGAGCTAAGGACTGGAGTCAAGATTTCTCCTAAAATAGAAAATATTATTCAATATGCTAACATATGTGACGAATTAATTTAGCAAAGCGTAGTAGCAGTCCTTGGCAGATCAACAAGACCGAAAAGAACAGAATATGCAAGTTAGTCCATGAAGCGATATTTAGCTTGCTGAGTTGGCCAAGTTTTATTATTTTTGAGTAGCGACGAAAAAAACGAGTTTTTAATATTAGATCAAAACAATAGATGGTACAGCGAATTATGATTGGCTGAAGTTACGATATGGGCGCTAGGCAAAATTATCGATTTCTTAGACATCTATATATCACTTTGCCGATATATAAAAGCCGATGCAAGATTGTACACAGAAGTTATACAAAGAGAAGCCTTACCTTATATATACACAGAAGTTATACTGAGAGTAAAAAATGACATTTCACGACTAAGTCAACCCCGTCACACATAACTGACTGGCACCAAATCATCGTGGAACTAATCACAAATATTTTACTTTAGATTTTTAGCCCTAAAGGAAAACAACTTATATTTTTTACTTATAAATGGGATAAGCAAAACTTTACATTTAGACTGAATACAAGACGATTTTTTGTTTTAACTAACAAAAAGTCAGCTGATTCATAAATGTTATTAGTATAAATTAATTTTACTTTTTAGAAATAATTTCAGAATTGCACAACCTGCCGAGCCCAAATTTCTTAATTTTCAAAAATTCAATGTCTAAAATGAAGTGGCAGTACAAAGAAGAGCACCCCTTTGAGAAAAGGCGATCAGAAGGAGAAAAAATTCGCAAGAAGTATCCTGATCGTGTTCCTGTAAGTACATTTGCTAATTTGCTACTTTGCCTCTGGTACCAAAAGAAATTTGCTATGAAACATAAAGGCCTAAAAGTCCGAGCCTACCGAATATACATATTCGGTACGAGCCTATACGAGCCTACCGTATGACCAATGTGATAGTCAATAGAAATATTATGCCAACTAAATGCCAACTTCCAATTAAAAATATTTTTATATAAAAAACTTAGCCAAGCCCAAGGGCTAAGTCCATTCTTGCTAAAAAAGTACGTTGTGATTTTTTGTCTAAAAATTATTTATTGAAAATTATTTTGTGATTATTTAGTGATAGTTTGATTTTAATTAGTTTATATTAGGCTATTTCAATATATGGACTTTAAAAAAAGTTTTTTTCTTGCCTTAAAGTCTTGGACTTGGTTTTACAAGTATAGGCTAAATCTGCTATTTATATACTTTTATGTAGGCCTAATTATATACAGTTTTTAATAAATTGATTTTTTGTAGACAAGTTTTAAGCTATACTCCTTTAATATAGATATTTATATTAAGTTTAAAAAAAAACAAAAAAAATATGTTTTTACACTAGAATATTATTTTTTAAATATTTTTTATTAACTTGTATCAAGGACAATGTTGCAATTTTATTTTTTAATCTATTTTTCTGTTATTATTGAGATAAAAGTAGAAAAACTAAAATAGTTATAAAACAATAAAGCCAATGTTATTATAGTAAATTAAACATATATTGATATCCATATACTAAAAATCAAATACTAACTACCAAATTTATATATTTATATATAGTATAAACAAGTGATAGTAGATTATAAAATTAGATTAAAAAATATTAAGTTGGTTAGATTATTACAAAATTGCAATTGCAATGCAATCTATAAGTACCCAATATCCATTGCATTACTTTTATATAAATAGGGGTGAAACAAAAATATAGCAATAGTTTGCAAAAGTAAACTATGCAAAGGCCTTTCTAATACACTATGAGCATAAGCATATATCTCTTACCTTATATAGTACTACATGAGTATTATAACATAGATGATACTTTCTGGCAGTTAGGCAGAGCAGTAGGCATTGGTCTAGACAATTGATTTCATGTCATCCACAGATACTTGTACATCAGTTCATCCTCAACTCTTATAAAGTCAACTGCACCTTCTGCTATGAAGAGTTGGAGCTGGGACAACCAGCCACGATCGATTGCACTTTATTCCTTCATCCTTTACAAGAGATGCCAACCATTTTTGCCACTTTGATTTGCTTTTGCATGAATCAACAGCATACTTGAAGTCCTTAAATCTTTAATTATCTGCCAGGTAATCGTGGAGAAGGCCCCCAAAGCTCGGGTAGGCGACCTGGACAAGAAAAAGTACCTGGTGCCCTCCGACCTGACAGTCGGGCAGTTCTACTTCCTCATTCGCAAGAGAATTCAGCTGCGCCCAGAGGACGCGCTGTTCTTCTTCGTGAACAATGTCATCCCGCCTACCAGCGCCACCATGGGCGCTCTGTACTCGGTAAGTTCACTTCATTTTGCATCTCTTAACGCGTCAAGAACTTTGGGTTTGCACCTGTTTGTCTTAAAATTAAAAATTCGGTTTTAAACCCAAGCCCTTCAGTAAAGAGGTTTGAAATAAACTTAATATGTGAATTTTCAAAAGTGTTCTTGACCTTCGAGGCTGTACTCGTAGTTTAGGGAATGTAACAAAAATACTCAGAGGGAGGAAGCAGCAGCACCCTTGTGCTCAGTTGCCTTATTGTCTCAGAGTCTGCCGTTGCCTTCTCGTAGCATCTCAGCCTGGGCATCGGCATACAGAACAGGGCCTGAGTTAACATGAGTTTGGACAGGGAGGGGCTGCCCCAGTGAAAGACAGGGAGGGGCTGCTCCAGTGAAGGACAGGGAGGGGCTGCCCCAATGAAGGACAGGGAGGGGCTGCCCCAGTGAAAGACAGGGAGGGGCTGCTCCAGTGAAGGACAGGGAGGGGTTGCCCCAGTGAAGGACAGGGAGGGGCTGCCCCAGTGAAAGACAGGGAGGGGCTGCTCCAGTGAAGGACAGGGAGGGGCTGCCCCAGTGAAGGACAGGGAGGGGCTGCCCCAGTGAAGGACACAGAGGCAACCACCCAGTAAAAAACAGGGAGAGGCAACCACCCAGTAAAGAACAGGGAGAGGCAACCACCCAGTAAAGAACAGGGAGAGGCAACCACCCAGTGAAGAACAGGGAGGGGCAACCACCTAGTGAAGGAACACCCAGTGAAGGAAGGACGCAGAGGCATTGAGGCAACCACCCAGTGAAGGACAGGGAGGGGCAACCACCCAGTGAAGGACAGAGAGGGGCAACCACCCAGTGAAGGACAGAGAGAGGCAACCACCCAGTGAAGGACGTGAGGCAACCACCCAGTGAAGGACAGAGAGGGGCAACCACCCAGTGAAGGACAGAGAGAGGCAACCACCCAGTGAAGGACGTGAGGCAACCACCCAGTGAAGGACAGGGAGGGGCAACCACCCAGTGAAGGACAGAGAGAGGCAACCACCCAGTGAAGGACGTGAGGCAACCACCCAGTGAAGGACAGGGAGGGGCAACCACCCAGTGAAGGACAGAGAGAGGCAACCACCCAGTGAAGGACAGAGAGAGGCAACCACCCAGTGAAGGACAGAGAGAGGCAACCACCCAGTGAAGGACAGAGAGAGGCAACCACCCAGTGAAGGACGTGAGGCAACCACTCTTCTTGGACTTAGCAGTTAGGCAACATCCCGAGACAGCAGCAGTCACCCGATGCATAATCCAATGTTGCTCTCACTCGCAGGACCACCATGAGGAGGACTTCTTCCTGTACATCGCGTACAGCGACGAGAGCGTGTACGGCTGCTGATTGAGCTGCTGCGATGTCCTTCGAGTTGACTTGGAGCTCGGGATTTATAAATTCACCCAAGCGAACTCGCTGTTAATTGATTTTTACCGCATCTCCCTATTTACAGTTTCCACTAAATTTTTCTCATCGATTTACCGATTTATACAGACAGAGGCGCATCTGTGCCGACCGCGAGCCGACCCTGCTAATTCCTTGCATAGCTTGTTGGTCTCCATTTAATTAACTAGACAGTTACCTGTAAAAAAGCACCTTTTACTGTTCTTGGATTGAAAAATTAGACTTTTCTCTGTGTTAAACGTAGTTTAGCTGGCTACTAAGCCCATTTTACTCAATCAAAGCTTTGGAATTTTTGTGCCGGTTATTTCCCTGGGTGATGGCAAGTTTTAGGGGTAATTTGTGTGTACAGCTTTTATTTAGTTTTAAGCTCGAGAGTCTGAGATCCCCAGTTCGCTCGCTATTTACCTTTTGTATCATAAATTAAAGGTCTAATCTGTTCGATTTCTGCTTTAATAATTATTAAAATATAATTTAACGCTATTCAACAGTAAATCGAGGCTTTTTCAAGCTTGTTTATTCATTTATCAATAGAAAAATAGAAATATAAATGTTAGGCTTATCGAAAATAAAAAAATCAAAAATATTTCTAATTCAAAATCAAGAACTGGGAGCGCTGCAAGCACTGCATGGTGACTGGCTGAGTGCTAATGTGAAATGCAGCTCTGTGATCTGTGGACTGTCTGACAATCAGAGTTCGATTGCAAAACTCGTGTCTGATCGTTAAATCCTTGTGCGAAATCCCGCTATGCATTAACCGTTTCTGGCCCAGACTCCGCTGCCTCATCAGTTTTGCTCAGCCGCCTCTCCGAGTCTGCCGCTTTCTCGTAGCATCTCAGCCTGGGCATCGACAAACAGAACAGGGCCTGCGGGTGGCAGATGGCGTGAGTTCCATGAGCAGCTCAGGCACTCACCATCATGAGCAGAATGAGGGACAGCAGCAGCTCAGGCACTCACCATCATGAGCAGAATGAGGGACAGCAGCTCTGGCACTCACCATCATGAGCAGAATGAGGGACAGCAGCTCAGGCACTCACCATCATGAGCAGAATGAGGGACAGCAGCTCAGGCACTCGCCATCATGAGCAGAATGAGGGACAGCAGCTCTGGCACTCACCATCATGAGCAGAATGAGGGACAGCAGCAGCTCAGGCACTCGCCATCATGAGCAGAATGAGGGACAGCAGCTCTGGCACTCACCATCATGAGCAGAATGAGGGACAGCAGCTGAGACACTCACCATCATGAGCAGAATGAGGGACAGCAGCAGCTCAGGCACTCACCATCATGAGCAGAATGAGGGACAGCAGCTCAGGCACTCGCCATCATGAGCAGAATGAGGGACAGCAGCTCTGGCACTCACCATCATGAGCAGAATGAGGGACAGCAGCTCTGGCACTCACCATCATGAGCAGAATGAGGGACAGCAGCTCAGGCACTCGCCATCATGAGCAGAATGAGGGACAGCAGCAGCTCAGGCATTCACCATCATGAGCAGAATGAGGGACAGCAGCAGCTCAGGCACTCACCATCATGAGCAGAATGAGGGACAGCAGCAGCTCAGGCACTCACCATCATGAGCAGAATGAGGGACAGCAGCTCTGACACTCACCATCATGAGCAGAATGAGGGACAGCAGCTCTGGCACTCACCATCATGAGCAGAATGAGGGACAGCAGCTCAGGCACTCATCATCATGAGCAGAATGAGGGACAGCAGCAGCTCAGGCACTCACCATCATGAGCAGAATGAGGGACAGCAGCTGAGACACTCACCATCATGAGCAGAATGAGGGACAGCAGCTCAGGCACTCACCATCATGAGCAGAATGAGGGACAGCAGCTGAGACACTCACCATCATGAGAAGAATGAGGGACAGCAGCTCAGGCACTCACCATCATGAGCAGAATGAGGGACAGCAGCACGGCCAGCATGATGCTCAGTCTGGTCAGCATGGACCCGGCCCACAGAGGTCCCATGATGGTGGACAGTCCGATAACAGAGCGCCGGAGGCCCTGCGAGAAGCCTGAAATGCATGAGTTGGTTCAAGACTTAGAGGCCATGATTATTTTGACTGCCTGCAGGCAAATTACCCTGAGTTGCTGGTGAGGTGATTTTCGAATAAAGCGACACGGAGCAGGTGACAAGGAAGGGCAAAGCAATCACGTCCAAGAAGACGCTGCCAATTAGCATAGGCAGGTTGAGCTCGTTGCCTGGAACGGTAATAAATAAAAGCAAATATTCAGGTGGTGACTTAGCGGTAATTAGCTCGTAGCTGTCCTTGACTTAATATTTTGGCAAGAAACTGAATATGGCTGACTCACACCCAGTATTTACAGTGCAATTTGAATGCAATTTACATAGATAAAGACAAAATGTTTGCATTTCTACTATAAGTAGAAGAAAAAGATGCAACATGAAAAATATAATCATGGAAAACAATACAAACCCGGCACTGCCAGCGGGAAGTAGACCAGCATGCCGGCGATGGCGGCAGCGGACACCGCCGAGCCTAGCAGGATCAGGCTGCTGTCGTAGAAGCGGCTGCTGGCGCAGCGGACCACCATGAAGACTAGGATGACTTCCACGCCGGCGCCGAGGTACAGCAGGCTGTTGCCCAATTCTCCCCAGCCCAGGTAGTCCTTGGTCAGGGGTGTCAGCATGGCCTACGGGGCGCAGAGATCTGACTATCAGATATGAGAAACTTCATTTAACACAGCACACAACTGGACTTACCTCAAGAGCAGTCTGGTTGAAGAAGGTGGCAAAGATAGTGGCCAAGATGGCAACCAACTCGTGACGAAGGTACTCTGCAAAAGGGGAACACAATTTGCTTTTAAACGTTAGTGCTTTTAAGTTAGATTCTTCTTGTCTGCTGCTGTCTATCGTCCGATGTGCTGATGTGTGCTGTCTATGGCCTGATATAAGCTGCATGTCTATCGCTTGATATAAGCTGCATGTTTATCGCTTGATATAAGCTGCATGTTTATCGCTTGATATAAGCTGCATATCTATGGTCTGATATAAGCTGTCTATGGCCTGATATAAGCTGCACGTCTATGGCCTGATATAAGCTGCCTATGGCCTGATATAAGCTGCATGTCTATGACCTGATATAAGCTGTCTATGGCCTGATATAAGCTGTCTATGGCCTGATATAAGCTGTACGTCTATGGCCTGATATAAGCTGTCTATGGCCTGATATAAGCTGTACGTCTATGGCCTGATATAAGCTGTCTATGGCCTGATATAAGCTGTACGTCTATGGCCTGATATAAGCTGTACGTCTATGGCCTGATATAAGCTGTCTATGGCCTGATATAAGCTGCACGTCTATGGCCTGATATAAGCTGCACGTCTATGGCCTGATATAAGCTGCACGTCTATGGCCTGATATAAGCTGCACGTCTATGGCCTGATATAAGCTGCACGTCTATGGCCTGATATAAGCTGTCTATGGCCTGATATAAGCTGTACGTCTATGGCCTGATATAAGCTGCACGTCTATGGCCTGATATAAGCTGTCTATGGCCTGATATAAGCTGCACGTCTATGGCCTCATATAAGCTGTCTATGGCCTGATATAAGCTGTACGTCTATGACCTGATAAAAGCTGTCTATGGCCTGATATAAGCTGTACGTCTATGGCCTGATATAAGCTGCACGTCTATGGCCTGATATAAGCTGTCTATCGCCTGATATAAGCTGTACGTCTATGACCTGATAAAAGCTGTCTATGGCCTGATATAAGCTGTACGTCTATGGCCTGATATAAGCTGTCTATGGCCTGATATAAGCTGTCTATGGCCTGATATAAGCTGTCTATGGCCTGATATAAGCTGTCTATGGCCTGATATAAGCTGCATGTCTATGGCCTGATATAAGCTGTCTATGGCCTGATATAAGCTGCTGCACGTCTAGGGCCTGATATAATCTGCACGTCTAGGGCCTGATATAAGCTGTCTAGGGCCTGATATAAGCTGCACGTCTAGGGCCTGATATAAGCTGCACGTCTATGGCCTGATAACAGCTGCACGTCTATGGCCTGATATAAGCTGCAACAGTCACCCACCATTAACATAGTAGCGCCGGTCGGTGACCAGCGCGGGCGGCTCTGGCTCGGGCGCCGCCGCAGCCACAGCCTCATAGCCAACCCCGTCGCCGTCAGCCACAAGTCGCCGCCGCTCGTCGTCACCATCGCCGTCATCGGGCGGCGCCATCCGGTGGAAGTCGGTGTACAGGCAGAGGCTGAGCAGGGTGTGCAGCAGCCACAGGCTGGCCATGAAGAGGCCCGGCACCGAGTAGGCAGTGAGTGGGTAGGGCCCGATGCTGGTGTTCACCAGGCGGAGGAACAGGTTGCAGCCGGGGCCTGCGGGGGTCGCAGCCGGGATTTCGGGTTAATCAGGATTAACAAAAAATCGACTTGCCCAGCCTCACCAATGACCAGGCCGACTTGCCGGCACGCCATTAGAATCGCGATCACCCCTGTCCGCTCCCTGACGTTTGTGGCGCGGGCGATGTCCGACACGATGGCCGCGCCAGCCCCGGCACCGACGCCTGCGGTGGGGTGGGATTTGAGATAGGGGCGAAAAACCACCTGAGCTGTCTGTTTTGGTAAAATCTAACTGTAAGCTGTCAGGGATCAAGCTGTCTGGGATCAAGCTGTCTGGGATCAAACTGTATAGGATCAAGCTGTCTGGGATTAAGCCATCAATCACACTGTCGAAGCCATCAATCAAACTGTCTAAGCCATCAATCACACTGTCTAAGCCATCAATCAAACTGTTGAAGCCATCAATCACACTGTCTAAGCCATCAATCACACTATTCTGCCACCATCAAAGCAAAGCTGTCCACAGCGAACGCACCAGTCACAAAGCGGCTGCACAGCAGGAAGGGCAGCGAGATGCCCATAAAGTACATGATGTTGCCGCCGATCTCCCACAGGTTGGAGAAGATCACCAGGTATTTGGTGCACCTGTACTTGTCAGATATTCTGCGGAAAACCAAGCGACATTTGCAAACAAATGTCTTAGCACAGGTTTAGTAAACCGCTGTCTACTCCTCAGTAAACTGTTGTCTACTCTTCAAGTAAACCGCTGTCTACTCCTTCAGGGAACCGCTGTCTACTTTAGTAAACCGCTGTCTACTCCTCAGTAAACTGTTGTCTACTCTTCAAGTAAACCGCTGTCTACTCCTTCAGGGAACCGCTGTCTACTTTAGTAAACCGCTGTCTACTCCTCAGTAAACTAAACTGTTGTCTACTCTTCAAGTAAACCGCTGTCTACTCCTTCAGGGAACCGCTGTCTACTTTAGTAAACCGCTGTCTATTCCTCAGTAAACTGTTGTCTACTCTTCAAGTAAACCACTGTCTACTCATCCAGTAAAGCGCTGTCTACTCATCCAATAAACCGCTGTCTACTCATCCGGTAAACCGCTGTCTACTCATCCAGTAAACCGCTGTCTACTCATCCAGTAAACCGCTGTCTACTCATCCATTAAACCGCTGTCTACTCATCCAGTAAACCGCTGTCTACTCATCCAGTAAACCACTGTCTACTCATCCAGTAAACCCCTGTCTACTCATCCAGTGAACCGCTGTCTACTCATCCAGTAAACCGCTGTCTACTCATCCAGTAAACCCCTGTCTACTCATCCAGTAAACCCCTGTCTACTCATCCAGTAAACCCCTGTCTACTCATCCAGTAAACCCCTGTCTACTCATCCAGTAAACCGCTGTCTACTCATCCAGTAAACCACTGTCTACTCATCCAGTAAACCACTGTCTACTCATCCAGTAAACCACTGTCTACTCATCCAGTAAACCGCTGTTCAGTGCCTACTGTCTGCTCAATTTTGAGGTAGTCGCTGTCTGTTCTGTGTGCATTGCACCAGAGGACCTCTACATTCACCGCTACCTCGAGACAGCAACCCAGTCTCACCTGCCATAGATTGGCGAGCAGAAAAGGTCGGAGATGCTGAAGGCTGACAGCATGAGGCCCAAGAACGCAGAGGTGGCTCCAAAGTTCTCGTGGATGTACAGCCACATGGTGGGCAGGATCACGGCTGTGCACGAGGGTTAAAGCGAGTGTAATGTGTAAGAAATTATGTGGAATGTACACAAGACAAGGAGAGTGCGATGCGATGTAGTGCATAGGCCTACATTGTGCTTGGAATTCTTGGCCAATGCAAAGCACAATGTAGGCCTATGCACTACTAGTTGGGTAGAGTAGATATTCCAAGTAATTTTATTTAGATTTTTTTTTCTGATGCATATAGTTCAGACTAAACTAGTTACTTGTATTAGATTTAGTGCATTTCAAAAATGGTGGAGCTTTTTTTAATAATTCAGACAATTTTTTTACGAGGTTATCACTAGTGGCTTTTGGCTTAAGAAATATTTTGTGTAAAATGCACTATAAAAATATAAAATTTGATATTACAAGTAAAACCAAGCATTTTACAATAATATATTACTTCTCTTCCTATAAAAACTATAGCCTCATTGGCTATACCATAGGCCTTATTGTTTGAAATAAAAAAATAATACACCCATATCCTATTTTGAATATAGTGGAATTTTCCTAATCCTGCATGTTAACCAAATGGCATCTTGGATTCTTGATTTCAAAATTAATATAAAAGTTGCAAATAAAATCAATGTTGGCCTATGCCTGTGGCCCCTAGCTAATTTAAATCAGTCAAATGGCATTGGTATATCTATATCAAGGTATTCTCTAAGACTACACTAAGGCAATGCTATGGAGTATAGTAAACAAAGCAAAGTGAAAGGTTGTAAAAATACTTACAAAATATTTTGATTGCTAAATAACATATTGTTTAATATTTGGTTTAACTATATTAAGGCTTATATAATTTTAATATAAGTAGGCCTAATTAATTTAATAGTACAAATTAATGATTAGGCCTATGTTTAATTTTCTAAACAATAGCCAATCATAGTGTATAAACAGTGTTTGTAATCTAAAAAAACATGTAAATACCTAACAGTAAACAAAAAATGCATTAAGTAGGATAATGAGGACATCAGCCCTGAATTTTAGTTTTAAAATTTTTAGTTTTTTTAAAGTAATTTTTAGGATAGCCCATAGTACTTGTACATACCATATTCCACTCCAGAAAGGAAAAAGTAAAGTGCAATCATTAAATATGTTAGTCTCCTTTTTGTGTCCATGTTGAAATAACTTCTTCTTATTAATAAAACTTTAACGATGAACCCTGCTTATTGAGCAAAATTAAGCTGACTACAGCCTGTATTCACAATGGTGTACAGTACAGTGTATGACCAAATAAAAAATGAATTAGTATCGAACTTAGTGATCAAAAATCAATCGATTGAGGTTTTCGACAATCCAAAAATTTCCTGTCTTAGTTAAAGCTTTGTAACATTGCTAGGGAATGCTAGTATTACCTAAAATAGAGATACAATTGCTACTTTCTATTTATCGGGTCGGTGCTGTGACGGCCCAGATAATGCGCGACGTTGTCGAGTTAAATGGTCTAATGACGCCAAAATAGTAATCTAATTTTCACGTAGGCCTAGAATTTTTGTTTACCTGGTTCTAAGCATGTATCCTGATTTTTTATCAGATCGTTTTAGAGTTCTATATTGGTGGAGAAAATTTTGGTTCAATTGTTTTACTTTTTATTTTTGCTGCTTAATCATTGTCTCGCACATCAGGCTGTACTACAGTACATGGTCCCTGTACTATTTCATTTCTCTCTTTTTGCTAAGTACCTGTGTACACCCGACGACAACCGGCTAGCCGGGCCAAAAGCTTACAAAATCATCGGGCTAACCGGCAGGAAAGCGCGCTTTCGAGCTCTCGCTTCTCCCGGCTAGACGGGCCCAAAGCGCGCTCCCATACAATCAAATGGGAGTGTATCAATTGAAAGCTTTTAACGGGTGTTTAATAACAATTTGCAGTATAAAAATCGACGTTTGTTAATATTAATTCGCTTGCATGTAATTTGAAAACAAAATTTACAGGAATGAGCTAGGGTTCCTGTGTTCAACGTTCAACAAAAGCTTTTAAGGCATATTTGTTGTGCTACTGTGCATTGCTGTGCTGGCCTATGCACTAGACTAAACAAGTGAAGGCTTCGTGTACAAGATAAATGAAAGGAGCTTTTCTGAAATTTCTTGTGCATTATTATGTTATTGCTTAAGTAATTTTGTTCTATAGTTTAAGCTTGTCACGTGTTAGTTAATTAATAATACAGGCATTTGAAATATAAATGTAGGTCTAATATTTTGAGAAGTAACTTATAAGCTGCTTTTATTCAATTATAAAAAGGCTTCAATTCAATTAAATTCTATTTATTTAGCTATAGCCCTATGTATGTAGGAAAGCCTATTGAGCACTAAGCCTGGGCCTAGCTTATTGACTGACTTGGTCTTAATGAATAGATTTAGCTAACTTACTAGATAAGAGCCTTAAAATTTTTGTTTTTTCTATCTATCTACTTTATGTATACCAATAGGCCTAGACTAAATAGCAAACTATAAAACTAAGCCTACAATATTTTATATCAAATACCTGATGTTTGACTTATTTTCCTTTCCTTAGTTCCCCTCTCCCCTAACCTTGGATTTCCTCCTTCTAACCCTGGCTTCCCTTCCTTGACCTTGGCTTCCCTCCCCCTGACCCTGGCTTCTCTCCTTACTGACCCTGGTTTCTCTCCTCCCCTGACCTTGGCTTCTCTCCTCCCCTGACCTTGGCTTCCTTCCCCTAACCCTGGCTTCTCTCCCCTTGACCCTGGCTTCTCTCCACTTGGCCCTGGCTTCTGTCCCCCTGACCCTGGCTTCCCTTCCCTGATCCTGGCTTCTCTCATCCCCTGACCCTGGCTTCTCTCCTCCCGTGACCCTGGCTTCTCTCCTTCCGTGACCCTGGCTTTTCTGTGCCTGGCCCTGGCTTCTCTCTCCCTGACCCTGGCTTCCCTTCCCTGACCCTGGTTTCTCTCCCCCTGACCTTGGCTTTCCTCCCTTGACCCTGGCTTCTCTCCTCCCCTGACCCTGGCTTCTCTCCTCCCCTGACCCTGGCTTCTCTCCTTACTGACCCCTGGCTTCTCTCTCCCTGACCTTGGCTTCCCTCCCCTGACCCTGGCTTCTCTCCCCCTGACCTTGACTTCCCTCCCTTGACCCTGGCTTCTCTCCTCCCCTGACCCTGGCTTCTCTCCACTTGGCCCTGGCTTCTCCCCCTGACCCTGGCTTCTCTCTGCCTGGCCTGGCTTTTCTCCTTACTGACCCCTGGCTTCTCTCCCCCTGACCCTGGCTTCTCTCCCCGACCCTGGCTTCTCTCCACTTGGCCCTGGCTTCTGTCCCCCTGAACCTGGCTTCCCTTCCCTGATCCTGGCTTCCCTCCCTTGACCCTGGCTTCTCTCCTCCCCTGACCCTGGCTTCTTTCTGCCTCGCCTGGCTTTTCTCCTTACTGACCCCTGGCTTCTCTTCCCTGACCCTGGCTTCCCTCCTCTGACCCTGGCTTCTCTCCTCCACTGACCCTGGCTTCCCTCCCCTGACCCTGGCTTCCCTCCTCTGACCCTGGCTTCCCTCCCTTGACCCTAGCTCCTCTCCCCCTGACCCTGGCTTCCCTCCCTTGACCCTGGCTTCTCTCCACTTGGCCCTGGCTTCTCTCCCCTGACCCTGGCTTCTCTCTGCCTGGCCTGGCTTTTCTCCTTACTGACCCCTGGCTTCTCTCCCCCTGACCCTGGCTTCCCTGCTCTGACCCTGGCTTCCTTCCCCTGACCCTGGCTTCTTTTCCCGACCCTGGCTTCCCTCCCCTGACCCTGGCTTCCCTCCCTTGACCCTGGCTTCTCTTCCCCTGACCCTGGCTTCCTTCCCCTGACCCTGGCTTCCCTCCCTTGACCCTGGCTTCTCTCCCCCTGACCCTAGCTTCTCTCCCCCTGACCCTGGCTTCTCTCCCCTTGACCCTCGCTTCTCTTCCCCATGACCCTGGCTTCCCTCCCTCCTGACCCCTGGCTTCCCTCCCTCCTGACCCACAGTTTCCCTCCCTCCTGACCTGTAGATTCCCTCCCTTCTGACTCGTGGCTTCCCTCCCTCCTGTCCCATGGCTCCCTCTCTCCTGAACCCTGGATTCCCTCACTCCTGACCCTTGTTTCCCTCTCTCCTGACCAATGGCTTTCTCTACTGACCCATGGCTTCCCTCACTCCTGACCAGTGGCTCTGCCTCCTTGCTCTTCCCCCCCTGGTCTGCCTCCTGGTTTTCTGCCCTCTGCTCTGTCCGCACGGCTTTGCTTCCTGCTCTGCCCTCTGCTATCTGCTCTACCCTGCTTCTCCGCCCTCTGCTAAAGTAGTCTCGTATTAGTACCAAGCAGCACAGCTTATTGAAAGCACATTCTTCCTTATGAAAAAGCTACCGTTGAAGCCCAGCTGCTGTACCATTGGCACCTTTGCTTTGGTCACCGTCTCGAACAACGCTGCTGCGGCCGGGACTGCCGCTGGTTCTGCTCGAACAGCCGCCTCGAACGCTACAGTCGGTGCAAAGCGTACCATAACCTTCAGCAATGCGGTGATCGTATCAAAGTTAGCTCAGAATGGAACGGTCGTTGAAAGCATTTTGTCTTGAGCTGTCAGCAAATGGAAATTCGTATCATTGACAGTTCATGTTAGCTTTATTTACAGTCAATTTTTTAACTTTGTTTATCTGTACCTTTTACCCTTGCTCTACTTTTATCCATAACTTGTTAGTTTCTTTCTCATGTACTCTATGCATGCACATATACATGCATTAGTACTTCCGATCACCGTTAGTGAGGTTTCACAAATCACCAATAGCCATAACACAAAAGCCATGCATTGACAAGCCATATCTAATTTTGGCAGAGGCGAGGAGAGCGGGAAGGTGGCGGGAGCTGAGAGCGGGAAGGTGGCGGGAGCTGAGAGCGGGAAGGTGGCGGGAGCTGAGAGCGGGAAGGTGGTGGGAGCTGAGAGCGGGAAGGTGGCGGGAGCTGAGAGCGGGAAGGTGGCGGGAGCTGAGAGCGGGAAGGTGGCGGGAGCTGAGAGCGGGAAGGTGGCGGGAGCTGAGAGCGGGAAGGTGGTGGGAGCTGAGAGCAGGAAGGTGGCGGGAGCTGAGAGCGGGAAGGTGGCGAGAGCTGAGAGCGGGAAGGTGGCATGAGCTGAGAGCGGGAAGGTGGTGGGAGCTGAGAGCGGGAAGGTGGCGGGAGCTGAGAGCGGGAAGGTGGCGGGAGCTGAGAGCGGGAAGGTGGCATGAGCTGAGAGCGGGAAGGTGGTGGGAGCTGAGAGCGGGAAGGTGGCGGGAGCTGAGAGCGGGAAGGTGGCGGGAGCTGAGAGCGGGAAGGTGGCGGGAGCTGAGAGCAGGAAGGTGGCGGGAGCTGAGAGCAGGAAGGTGGCGGGAGCTGAGAGCGGGAAGGTGGCGGGAGCTGAGAGCGGGAAGGTGGCGGGAGCTGAGAGCGGGAAGGTGGCGGGAGCTGAGAGCGGGAAGGTGGCGGGAGCTGAGAGCAGGAAGGTGGCATGAGCTGAGAGCGGGAAGGTGGCGGGAGCTGAGAGCGGGAAGGTGGTGGGAGCTGAGAGCAGGAAGGTGGCGGGAGCTGAGAGCGGGAAGGTGGCGAGAGCTGAGAGCGGGAAGGTGGCATGAGCTGAGAGCGGGAAGGTGGTGGGAGCTGAGAGCGGGAAGGTGGCGAGAGCTGAGAGCGGGAAGGTGGCATGAGCTGAGAGCGGGAAGGTGGCGGGAGCTGAGAGCGGGAAGGTGGTGGGAGCTGAGAGCGGGAAGGTGGCGGGAGTTGAGAGCGGGAAGGTGGCGGGAGCTGAGAGCGGGAAGGTGGTGGGAGCTGAGAGCGGGAAGGTGGCGGGAGCTGAGAGCGGGAAGGTGGCATGAGCTGAGAGCGGGAAGGTGGCGGGAGCTGAGAGCGGGAAGGTGGCGGGAGCTGAGAGCAGGAAGGTGGCATGAGCTGAGAGCGGGAAGGTGGCGGGAGCTGAGAGCGGGAAGGTGGTGGGAGCTGAGAGCGGGAAGGTGGTGGGAGCTGAGAGCGGGAAGGTGGCGGGAGCTGAGAGCGGGAAGGTGGCATGAGCTGAGAGCGGGAAGGTGGTGGGAGCTGAGAGCGGGAAGGTGGCGGGAGCTGAGAGCGGGAAGGTGGCGGGAGCTGAGAGCAGGAAGGTGGCGGGAGCTGAGAGCAGGAAGGTGGCGGGAGCTGAGAGCGGGAAGGTGGCGGGAGCTGAGAGCGGGAAGGTGGCGGGAGCTGAGAGCGGGAAGGTGGCGGGAGCTGAGAGCGGGAAGGTGGCGGGAGCTGAGAGCGGGAAGGTGGCGGGAGCTGAGAGCAGGAAGGTGGCATGAGCTGAGAGCGGGAAGGTGGCGGGAGCTGAGAGCGGGAAGGTGGTGGGAGCTGAGAGCAGGAAGGTGGCGGGAGCTGAGAGCGGGAAGGTGGCGAGAGCTGAGAGCGGGAAGGTGGCATGAGCTGAGAGCGGGAAGGTGGCGAGAGCTGAGAGCGGGAAGGTGGCATGAGCTGAGAGCGGGAAGGTGGCGGGAGCTGAGAGCGGGAAGGTGGTGGGAGCTGAGAGCGGGAAGGTGGCGGGAGTTGAGAGCGGGAAGGTGGCGGGAGCTGAGAGCGGGAAGGTGGTGGGAGCTGAGAGCGGGAAGGTGGCGGGAGCTGAGAGCGGGAAGGTGGCATGAGCTGAGAGCGGGAAGGTGGTGGGAGCTGAGAGCGGGAAGGTGGTGGGAGCTGAGAGCGGGAAGGTGGCGGGAGCTGAGAGCGGGAAGGTTGCGGGAGCTGAGAGCGGGAAGGTGGCGGGAGCTGAGAGCGGGAAGGTGGCATGAGCTGAGAGCGGGAAGGTGGTGGGAGCTGAGAGCGGGAAGGTGGCGGGAGCTGAGAGCAGGAAGGTGGCGGGAGCTGAGAGCGGGAAGGTGGCGGGAGCTGAGAGCGGGAAGGTGGCAGGAGCTGAGAGCGGGAAGGTGGCGGAAGTTGAGAGCTGAGAGGTTTGACCAAAGTACTGTCGTCGCGCTCTAACAGTGTGGCTGAACTGACCACTTGTACCTTCTGCATATTTTATATTTTGGTCAAAAAATCATAAGTTGACTTGTAGGTGTTCACGTCGTGGTACGTTGGTTTTTGCGGCTGTTGCTAAGTCTTGTGGAATTGTTAAATCGAATTGTCCGTGTTCTTTTCTCGTTTTTTATTATAGTGTGCCATTTAGTGTACCTGAATTGTGCCATTTTTTGACAAACGACAGAGAAAATACTAGCAGCTGACAATGGAATGTGCGATAAGCGAGAAAAAAATAAAGGATATGTTGTACGAAAACTGAGAAATAATTGTTCTTTTTTGCTTGCAATAATAAAAAAGCCAATAAAAGGAAGAGAAGTTGAAGTGGATGAGTCCATTTTTTTCATCGCAAATACCACCAGGGAGCTTACCGCGAGGGCCACTGGGTGCTTGGGATGGTCGAGCAAGGTACACGCAAATGCATGATGGTACAAGTACCCAACCGGTCTGCTGAGTCAGATTATTCAGCAGTGTGTTGCCTGGGACACGCATTTTAACTGACGGCTGGCAGGTATATAGTGCGCTTCCCCAGGTGTTTTTCAATCACCGTCTGCATTTCGTTGATCCGAACGATCCAACTGTGCCCACAAACAACATCGAAGGCACCTGGGCACTCGTGAAGGCGAAGTTTTGCAGCCAGCATGGCGCTAGTGACCATTTTTGAATCCCATCTTAGCGAGTTCCTCTAGCGCCAACTCTAGCCAGAGAAGTGCTTTGGGAACTTCCTGTACTAGGGGAATATAGCTGTGTGACGCTATTTTTAAGACCTTAAGTATGCTCTAATAAACTTGTTTTAGTTCGTTTGTTTAAAAAACTAAGACATGCTAAAAAGCCTTATTGATGAAAGCGCCACATACAATTACGTATGTACCCTTGTACATGTACGAGTTACTGTCGATTTCTAACAATTTAATAAATATTTCTTCCAGCGCTTATGTGACTTCTGCGATATAATGTACCTGCATTGAGTAAGGTGGTGTGTTGGGTGCTGAGTGGTGTGGTGTACAATAGGATACATTCTAGAAAGTGGTATAAATCGATACACATGCACTATACACTGTAGCTCGTCGATATATTGGATCGAGTTCATCTATTTCGGGCTGTTACAAAAGGGATAGAATTTTGAGATTATTATCGATAGTAACTTGCGTTACTCGTACAGTACTTCATCACGCATAGCGCTATGCAACTCATTAAAAGATGAGGTTAGGTGTTAGTGTGTTCTGTGTAGGTGCCAATGTTGGGGCGTAGCGAGGAGGTGTCATTAGCACTTGGGAGAGCACCAATAAAGTACGGAAGCGATTCTGAATGGCTTCAATGGAATTTCTTATATACGTACATGTAGAAGTACACGGAAGACAGAACGGACGTCCGCATGCGACTCCTGCCGTTCCCTGAATTTAGTGCGTGCACCTCTGGACTGTTTAGAAATTTGGTTAAGAATCTTCTTTAAAATAAGAATCACAGCTTCATGCACATGTGCTACGAGTAATTGCTTTCCAGGACGTGAACTCTACGACTATACATGTAAGTGCAAAATGTATTGACATACAATAGAATATACCTGAACACAGTTTCTACCTACAATAAGGCGCATACATGTACATGGCCATGTTTATCATGCCATATTGGTAACATTATTTATGACTTGTGGAACACACAAACTGTGATCTACACATGTATCATATACGTACATCCCATGCATCATTTATACAGTTACATGAGCTAGAAATTACATGTAACAGAATAATAGCCAAGTGACTTGACCATACGTACGTACGAAGAAGTACAATTGCGATTACACACTGATTCCAGTGAAGACTCCCTAGAACTCGCTCTCTATAGTATGCATCCTGCTGTAATTTAGTTGAACACTCTCGGCTGTTGATAGTGTATGCTTGATTAGTGGTCAAGCTCCCCTGAACAAAACTAGCGGCTGATCCGGGTTTTTTATAGGTACACGCCAAAAGGCATAGCCGCGCCACGTACCAGAACAACAACAACAGAATACGCAGTCAGCGTCACACGGCGCGCCTCAAGGCCAGGTTGCGAATGAACGCCACGCCGCCGGCTCCGGGGCGCCAGCATCAGCCAGCAGGCAGCTAGTCGAGTCGAAACGCCGAGTGCGCGCCTGTCCCCGCCGGTAGGGCCGGTGCCTGCAGCGTCAGCAGCAGCACCTCCTGCACCGGCTTTGGCCAGTACGACTCGGCGCGGATGATGTGGCCTGCCAGCTGGAGTCGCCGACGGCGCAACAGGTCGCTTGGACGCACCAGGCCGGCGCGGTGATACAAATTTGTTTTAATTATTGTTTGTTTTCCCGCGAGACCGAACCACCGCGGTCCCCGCCGGGAACCCCAGCTTCATTTCCTATAGAGTCGCCCACCAACTAAAGATCCCCCTTATGCAAAAGTCTTTAAATTCCTCATTTCCAGCACTGATTACAAGTAAACCGTCCCTTGTATGCCTCCTCGAATAGAGTCCATTAGAGTGTTACATGTAAATGTACGTGCCATTTCTAGTAGTGTCGAGTTTTTCGGGTGTACTCCTACACAAGTGACTGCAGAGGCGGCCACGCCCTTCGGCAAACAAACAACCCGGGCCCGCGCTGTCGAGATAATTGAAACTTGACCGCAACGTCAGCTACAAAACAGCATCCAGAGGTGGAGAAGTCCATGTGAGGCATGCATGGCGGCTGGTAATTTTCAGCGCTAGAGCCCAGAGGTTTACACAGATATTCTCAGGCAGCCCCTGGGTTTCGTCACATGACTTGGATCGAGCGGAAAAACTTAATTTGTAGTTCGCTCCTGGCAGCGCGAACAGGTTGGTAGGCGACTGAAGCAGCATCGGCAGCTGGTGCAGTGGTGCACCGCGCATCGGCTGTTTTGACAGCTCCCCAGACTAGCAGTCCGACTGAATCAGTAGACTGCTGCGAGCCCCCGCCCTTATTTTGCCGCTTCCCCTGCGTTGCTGAAGCCCAATTCGACCCTACATGTATGAATATGCGTAAATTTTTAATACACAATAAGTGAGTCTTCCTTGCTAGACCCCTGCCTCAGGTTTGCTCCATGCAACCACTATAGCCGGAATACCCATGGCCCACCAGGGTGAGCGCTCATCAGAATCGCATGAAGATTTCTCTCTTGAGCACTTTTACTAAGACACCATTAACAGGCAGCGTCCTTTCTTGCCAGTGCAGGAACTCTCGGCAGCTTGCTGGGAGCATTCGAAACATGCTTAAGCTGCACCACTAAGAGCGAAATAAAATGTGAGTTCACTGAGAAAATTTTACTTCTGGAGTGTAAAGCTAAATCAACAAAATTTTGCGGAGCGCATGCTATTTAAGAAATACTCCAGAAACACAAAACCAAGTTTTCGACAAAATTATATGACCAACTAAAATCGGAAAGCTCCTGGTCATAACTGTATGTAACATGAAAGTTTATATCTGTATTTTTTGCACGCATCTTCATGAAGAGCAGTAATGTTTAAAAAAATAACTGGCGGTAACAACAAAAGACACCTGTCAGTTCCTAGTAGAAATATAAGAACCTGTAAAAACAACAGGATTTTGACAGTATAAGGGGTTGGTCATTGTTGGTCCACAATGGTACAGCCGAAATTATTTTGGATTATTTGCTTAAACTGAAAGCCTGACACTGAAGTCTAGGGGCACTTGCTCCGAGCTTTGTGATCAAGGATTGAATTAAAATGGCACACGTTGAACACCACCCTGTCACAGAGCAGTATCGTCTCGAAAAAATGTCTCCCAGAAATCACAGCAAAAATATATGATACTCCGATGTTACAAACTGCATTGACTCGAAAAATGCTTTTACAAATAGAAAATCCACCCATAAACAACCTAAAAACACGACACCAAAAACATTGAGTGTGGCTCCCATTGCACAGGGAGTAATGCGAGTAGCAATATTGGAAAAGGGCGATGACAAATGGGTGCTTTTGTTGAGCTTTACAAGATCTGAACATGTATTAACAGAATTCGGTGATCTAAATGTTAAAAGAATTGTCGAATTAAAAAATAGCTTTGGCGGAGCCAGCTTCAGTTTCGGCTGCAGCAGCGATGTTTGAGGCGGCTGCTTAAGCGGAACCAGCGGCAGACCCGGCCGTAACGGTTGCACCAGATGTCAGCGTATCAGAACTCATAGTGGCGGTACGTACAAACTAATTTCAGCTCAGTGTGCACACATAGTAGAAAGCTCGCGCTTGGATAGCTTTTGTGGGTGAACAGCTGCTTGTTTGTTGCTAGGCCAATCGCACCAGAGGCAAAAGCAAAGGTGCCAATGGGACAGCAGCTGGGCTTCACCGGTAGCTTTTTCTGAAGGAAGAATGTGCTTTCAATAAGCTGTGCTGCTTGGTACTAATACGAGACTACTTTAGCAGAGGGCGGAGAAGCAGGGTAGAGCAGACAGCAGGGAGCAAAGCAGCGGGGGCAGAGCAGGGGGCAGAAAACCAGAGGACAGAAAAGCAGGGGGCAAAGGAGCAAGGTAGAGCAGACAGCAGACGTCAGAGCAAGAGGGCAGAGCAGGGCAGAAGTTACGGGTCAAGAGGGGTCAGGAGAGATGTTTAAAAAAGAAGGGAGCGAGCCATGGGAGAAGGAGGGCCATGGGCGAACAAGAGAGGGAGCCATGGGTCAAGAGGGAAGGAAACAGGGGTCAGGAGGGAGGGAATCCAGGGGTCAAGAGGGAGGGAAGCCAGGGTCAGGGGAGGGAAGCCAGAGTCAGGGGAGGAGAGAAGCCAGGGTCAGGGGAGGGAAGCCAGGGTCAGGGGAGAGAAGCCAGGGCCAGGGGAGGAGAGAAGCCAGGGTCAGGGGAGAGAAGCCAGGGTCAGGGGAGGGAAGTCAGGGTTAGGGAGAGAGAAGCCAGGGGTCAGTAAGGAGAGAAGCCAGGGTAAGGGGAGGGAAGCCAGGGTCAGGGAGAGAGAAGCCAGGGATCAGTAAGGAGAGAAGCCAGGCCAGGTGGAGGGAAGCCAGGGTCAGGGGGGGAGAAGCTAGGGTCAAGAGAGGGAAGCCAGGGTCAGTAAAGAGAGAAGCCAGGGTCAGGGGAGGAGAGAAGACAGGGTCAGGGGAGGGAAGCCAGGGTCAGGGAGAGAGAAGCTAGGGGTCAGTAAGGAGAAAAGCCAGGCCAGGCGGAGAGAAGCCAGGGTCAGGGGAGTGAAGCCAGGGTCAAGGGAGGGAAGCCAAGGCCAGGCGGAGAGAAGCCAGGGTCAGGGGGAGAAAAGCTAGAGTCAAGGGAGGGAAGCCAGGGTCAGGGGGAGAGAAGCCAGGGCCAGGTGGAGGGAAGCCAGGGTCAGGGGAAGGAAGCGAGGGTCTGGGGAGAGAAGCCAAGGTCAAGGGAGGGAAGCCAAGGCCAGCGGGAGAGAAGCCAGGATCAGGGGAGGGAAGCCAGGGTCAGGGCAGGGAAGCGAGGGTCAGGGGAGGGAAGCCAGGGTCAGGGAGAGAGAAGCCAGGGGTCAGCAGTAAGGAGAAAAGCCAGGCCAGGCGGAGAGAAGCAAGGGTCAGGGGGAGAGAAACTAGGGTCAAGAGAGGGAAGCCAGGGTCAGGGAGAGAGAAGCCAGGGCCAGGCACAGAAAAGCCAGGGTCACGGAAGGAGAGAAGCCAGGGTCACGGGAGGAGAGAAGCCAGGGTCAGGGGATGAGAGAAGCCAGGATCAGGGAAGGGAAGCCAGGGTCAGGGGGACAGAAGCCAGGGCCAAGTGGAGAGAAGCCAGGGTCAAGGGGAGAGAAGCCAGGGTTAGGGGAAGGAAGCCAAGGTCAGGGGAGGAGAGAAGCCAAGGTCAGGGGAGGAGAGAAACCAGGGTCAGTAAGGAGAGAAGCCAGGGTCAGGGGGAGGGAAGCCAAGGTCAAGGAAGGGAAGCCAGGGTTAGAAGGAGGAAATCCAAGGTTAGGGGAGAGGGGAACTAAGGAAAGGAAAATAAGTCAAACATCAGGTATTTGATATAAAATATTGTAGGCTTAGTTTTATAGTTTGCTATTTAGTCTAGGCCTATTGGTATACATAAAGTAGATAGATAGAAAAAACAAAAATTTTAAGGCTCTTATCTAGTAAGTTAGCTAAATCTATTCATTAAGACCAAGTCAGTCAATAAGCTAGGCCCAGGCTTAGTGCTCAATAGGCTTTCCTACATACATAGGGCTATAGCTAAATAAATAGAATTTAATTGAATTGAAGCCTTTTTATAATTGAATAAAAGCAGCTTATAAGTTACTTCTCAAAATATTAGACCTACATTTATATTTCAAATGCCTGTATTATTAATTAACTAACACGTGACAAGCTTAAACTATAGAACAAAATTACTTAAGCAATAACATAATAATGCACAAGAAATTTCAGAAAAGCTCCTTTCATTTATCTTGTACACGAAGCCTTCACTTGTTTAGTCTAGTGCATAGGCCAGCACAGCAATGCACAGTAGCACAACAAATATGCCTTAAAAGCTTTTGTTGAACGTTGAACACAGGAACCCTAGCTCATTCCTGTAAATTTTGTTTTCAAATTACATGCAAGCGAATTAATATTAACAAACGTCGATTTTTATACTGCAAATTGTTATTAAACACCCGTTAAAAGCTTTCAATTGATACACTCCCATTTGATTGTATGGGAGCGCGCTTTGGGCCCGTCTAGCCGGGAGAAGCGAGAGCTCGAAAGCGCGCTTTCCTGCCGGTTAGCCCGATGATTTTGTAAGCTTTTGGCCCGGCTAGCCGGTTGTCGTCGGGTGCTGTGTAACACCCATCAACGCAAACTGACAACAGCTTTCAATAGAGTATACTCCAAACGAATGATTATGAAGGAACCAACTGTTTCCAATTGCGCGACATCGATCAATTGTCATCCAAGCTTCTACAAGATAGGGCCTAGTAAAAGTTTTCCTTATCGGGACGATTTTCTATGCGGATCTTTTCTGATAAGTTTTGAAAGAAGTGTGCATTTACAAGCAACAGTCGCAAATTTGGTTTACCTCACTATTTAGTAATTGTGCACAATGAGCGCATGTAAATTTACACTAGATCTTCAGAATGCCGGTGCCGGGTTTATTATATGTGCTGTAGATTGCTATAATTCTACTATTAAGTATGTTCAATCATTGCTGAGATATCAAGACTTGCGGGATTCAGAATGGCTGAGATGCCAACAAGTCTGAGGTCAGAAACCTCATGTAGTTCATGAAAAAAATTATTCCATTGTTTGTTGGCTCCCCAACGGGTGGTGATGATTGCTAGTACCTCGTACCATAGATTTACCTGACCTCGAGAATGTGAATTTTTGCAAACGTAAAAGCGTATAAGCCTTCGAACAACACTTCCCCAGTAGTACTCGTCACACAGCAGCCAAAAATGAAGGATCACTTTTTGCTCTCTTTTTTTTAGAAAACAGATCGTCCGCTAAATCTCTTTAGCGTAAGCTCTTTAGCGTAGCGAAGTAAGGTGTAATTAATTCTTCAGCCGAGAAAAACAAAAAAACAAAAACTGTTGAAAGCAAACGGCAGCAAGCAATTTTAGTTCCAGTGGTTAATTATTTCTTTTTCTCACAATCTCCTCATATTACCAGATCACATTAGGCAAAAGCAACGCGTCAACAATGGCTACTGGAGTGGTGGGGAAACAAATGGCGAAGGGGAACTCGGACTGGATAATTGAGTCTCAATTAGCGCTTGCCGCCAACCCGTGGCGCGGTGGGCTTCATGACCTTGGCCGCCTTCTGCTTCTGGCCGGCGGGGCGGGACTGCTTGGCCTCTGCTTGCTTCTGCGCCTTCTTCTCGGCCTCCTTGGCCTTGGCCTTCTCCTTGGCGTTGCGGACCGCCTGCTCTCGCTGGGCCTTGCGGAACTCCGGCTTCTGGTTGCGCTTGGCCATGAGGTCGGCCATGGACAGGCCGGCCACCGCCCGGATGGCCTTGTGCGACTTGCGCGACTTCTTCTTCGCGGCCTCTTCCACCTGGCCCTTCTTGTGCTTGCGCCGGTACAGCACAGTCCAGCTGACCTCGCGTGGATTTTTCTTCTGGAAGTGGGAGCGCTCGCACTTCGAATTTAGGAAGTGGAAGGTCTTGCCGTCGGTGCGGATCAGCCAGCGGCCGCGGCCGGGGTACACCTTGAATCCGGAGAAGCTGCACAACTCAAGCTTCATCAAGCGGCTGGCTGTAACAGAATTTGGGGGAGGGGAGACTTACTGAGATTGAACAAGTGAACATGAATAATCAATCAGGAATTGATCCCTATCAACAAAAGCGCATCAGAATCGACTGGCAATATCAGGTCAGCATTGAAGCTGGATTCATTCCGCCCGACGCCGATATTTGCCTCATCATTTGAGCTTGAGTGACTATGCATATATTTACAAAAAAGCGGCTTATACTACTTGTAGTGAATAATTCGCACAGGCTCAGAATCGACTGGCAATATCAGAGCAACTTTTGAAGCTGCTAGCTTCATTCCGCCCGACGCCGATATGGGAGCTCATCACGGCTGGTGCGATGCAGGAATTCAAACATTAACTCGCAGACCTACGCAGCAGAGGAAACACAAGAGTCTGAACTTAGAGAACCTGTTTGACCTGACTACTACCGCCAGGCTTAATTATCTTTAAAATCACACCCGCTCAGAATCGACTGGCAATATCAGGGCCCGGCTGTTTTACAAGCCAGATTGAGTCATTCCGCCCGACGCCGATATAGGAGCTCATCACGGCTGGTGCGATGCAGGAATTCAAATATCTCACAGACCTAAGCAGTAGAGGAACACAAGAGTCTGAACTTAGAACCTGTCTAACCTTCCCATTACCGTCAGGTTTAATCATCTAAAAAATCACACCCGCTCAGAATCGACTGGCAATATCAGGGCCCGGCTGTTTTACAAGCCAGATTGAGTCATTCCGCCCGACGCCGATGTATGAGCTCATCATAGCTGGTGTGAGTTGATGATGCTATACTGGAGTCTGGAGCCTGCTTGTTATTTATAAGGTAAAAAGCCTAGGCTATCAGTGAATTCGATATCAAATAAAAAGCAAGTCGAAAAAGCACATATTAACAGAGTTGAAGGCAAAGCAAGGCATGTGTATAATAGCAATGCAAACATGCTTGGCAATGCATACTCTGTGCGAGCAGCTCAGCCCTCAATGGGCAGTGAGAGCTGCTGCGGCACAGTCGCTGAATAGCATCTGATAGAAGCGTCACTGAAACCGAAATAAAATGATTAAAAAACACAGAACCAGTGCAATGAAATCCTGGAGACAGATAAAAAATCAAAGACTAAAAAATGGCTCAAACACCTGTCCAAATACAGCCGCACATCAGGCAGAGAAAGCATCACAGAACAAAAAGCATTTGGAACAGAGAAAGCGCAGACCCTGGCCCGATGGCCGTCAGCTCACTGGGCGAGCATCGATCAGCGAGGCCCGGGCTTCCAACTGGGCGGCTTTGCGCCGGGCCGCTTCATTCTGGCCACCGGCCCGGGTCCGCGATGGGGGGAAGACAACGGTATCATAGGGGCTGTACTTTAGATTGCCCTAGCAGTAGTATATGCCAAGGGGGCAAATCAACTCATAAGTGCTGAGGTAGTGTCAAAACTCCCCTAAAACTTTCCAACTCAACCAACCGCTTGTCTGCCACTCGAGTCTGAATCGAATTCTTTGAAATATTTCGCGTTTAACGCTAGCATTGATCCCCCACTCGGCAGTCCTCACTGCTAAGGCTGTATTGTACCAGAGTTCAGTTACGCACTAATTGGGACATACAAGTTCAAAAACTCCATTTAACCGCGCCAGCCAACTGACGAGGCCGTAACCCGGCATTCGGTCCGGGCCCGGCCTGCAGCGGAATGCCACCCCTTTCAAAGCCTCTGGCGAGCAAGGGGCGGCCATTCCCAGCTGGGAGGCGCAGTTAGCCTCATCCGCCACCCGCACTGGTGCAGGGCGGCGGGCGGTAGCGGGCCGCCGCTCCCGAGTCGCCGACCAGCGGGTTGTACTCATCGCGAAGGCGTCGCTTGCCGCCGCCGCTGCCGCCTTTAGAGGCATTGCGCCGCTGCTGAGCGGCGGAGACGGCGTCGGTCTCGTCGCCAGTGTACTTCAGCAGCGAGCGGCGATTGCGGCCGGGCTGGCCAGGCACGTAGCCGGCAGAGGCTGAGGCGCTGTTGGCAGCGGTGGCCTCCACCTGCTTGGCCGCCCGCTGCTCTGCATCCAGCTGCAGCTGGCGGAGCTGTCTCTCGCGGGCCTCGGCAACGCGGGCCTGTCTGGCTGCGAACTCCTCGCTGTCAGCCGCCGAGTCCGACCGCTTGGCGGCGGCGGCGCGGGCGCGCTGGGCGGCAGCGGCTGCCGCGGGCCGAACGTAGCGCGAGTAGATGAAAGCGGCAGCGCAGACTCCGATGAGGAGAGGCCAGCCGTAGGCGGCCAGGAAATCTGCGGCCGCGTTTAGCATGGCTGGGCTGGACTGGGGCTGCTTCAGTAGGGAGTCGAGAGCATCGGGTGGGTGCGGCAAGTTAATATGCGCTGCGGGATCAGTTGCTCTAATGACACTTGGGACAAAGTGTGCCGTTGCTAAGGCACTGGAAAGAGGATGTGTTGCTGCTAGGATTACTGGAAACAGTCTAATAGGGGTGCGTTGCTAAGTTCATTAGGAGTTGCTAAGTTCAACAGGATGTGAGGTTGCTAAGGACACAAGGAACATGATTTGGGGTTACTAAGGACACAGAGAACAGGATGCAAGGTTGCTAAGGACACAGGGAACAGGATGTGGGGTTGCTAAGGGCACAGGGAACATTATGTGGGGTTGCTAAGGGCAGAGGGAACATGATGTGGGGTTGCTAAGAACACAGGGAACAGGATGTGGGGTTGCTAAGGGCACAGGGAACATGATGTGGGGTTGCTAAGAACACAGGGAACAGGATGTGGGGTTGCTAAGGGCACAGGGAACATGATGTGGGGTTGCTAAGAACACAGGGAACAGGATGTGGGGTTGCTAAAGAGACAGGGAACAGGAGGTGGGGTTGCTAAGGGCACAGGGAACATTATGTGGGGTTGCTAAGGGCACAGGGAACATTATGTGGGGTTGCTAAGGGCACAGGGAACATTATGTGGGGTTGCTAAGGGCACAGGGAACATTATGTGGGGTTGCTAAGGGCACAGGGAACATTATGTGGGGTTGCTAAGGGCACAGGGAACATTATGTGGGGTTGCTAAGGGCACAGGGAACATTATGTGGGGTTGCTAAGGGCACAGGGAACATTATGTGGGGTTGCTAAGGATACAGGGAACAGGATGTGGGTATACAATATAGTCTAAGCAACTGAACATCTCGTGAAACAGCGGCAATGACGACCAATTTCGGCAGCAGATTTAATAGAAGCAATAGCAGTCAATTCTGTACATACATAATAGATTAACTTGAAAAGCTAATGTATTTATAAACACTATTACATAGGCATTTATGTCTACAAAATGAAACAGTATATAGGGATAAAACCAACAGAAACGTACTTGCAGGCCTTGCATTAGTTTACTTATGCATTCGAATATATCATAGAGCAGGGCACGCATACAATATGAGTTTCGCTAGGGATTACAGAAATTAGTAACATTATACAGTAGTATTGCATATGAATGTAAGTACATGGTGTCCTACTTAGCAGCGACAGGCCAGGATGGAGACTAAAAACCGTAAATGACAAAGAGCAGAAATATTTAGCCAGACAGGTGCGGACAAAGGCTCCGGCCTCTAGCAAGAGTAAGCAGGAAATGGAGAAAAAGATGACGCAATAAATAACCGCTCTTTAATTAAAGTTCACACTCGCGCTTATGTACAAATCAACTTACACGAACCAATCGAATACCTGATAAATTTCCAACTGGTTGCAGAAGCCGCGAGTACGGGGAGACCCTAGAAACAGAGCGCACAGGTTCGCTGGATGAGCAAAATGCCAAGTGAATTACACAGACAAATGGAGTGCCAGTTGGAACTGCGAACGCATCCGGGATGCGAAGTTCAGCGCACACGAGATAATCAAGCAACAGTTGCAGGTGATTTGACTGAGTCAAGGACAGGGGAGAACTCAGTCGAACTGGGTGTTGAGCAGCTCCTGCAGAAACTCTAGCGTGATGCCCTGGCCTCCGTGCTCAACCTGCAGAGTGGAGCCGTCAGGCTTGGTGATGAGCAGCACGGTGTCATCCAGATCCTGCAGGGTCACCCCGGGGAACATGGCGCTCAGGTCGATCTGCACGGCTTCGCCCGTGTCGGCAGCCACCGCGGACGCCACCGCCGCATGCTGCCCGTCCACTGCTGCCTCCGGGGCCGCCGCCGCAGCCTCACCTTCAGTCGGCTGCTCGGCATTGGCACCGGAAGCGGCGGCCTGAGCATTGTCGCCGCCGCCAACTGCCGCCTTGGCCTCCGAAGCTCCGTCCACCGCACCATTCTTGTCGGCGGCATCCTCCGCGGCTCCGGCGCCTGGCTTCGCTGCAGCAGCAACATCCGACGAAACTTCCTCAGCTGCGGTGGCGGCGGAACCCTCGCCGGCCGAAGCTTTCGAAGGCGAGGCACCAGAAACTCCAGTGACCGTCACGGCACCTGCAGACGAGGTGGCGGCCAGGGTGACGGCGCCAGCGGGCTGCTCAGCCAAGTCTGCCGACTCCTGCATCACGGCGATCTGCTCGCCAGTGATGCGGTTGAAGAACTGTCCGGTGGCCACCTCGATCACGAAGTCTGACGGCTGGCCGTTCTCGTCCAGCACCTGTGGGCGGCGATCAACAGAGATGCTTGAGCACTTGCGGCATTCATTGAAGATATTCAATGATTCGCTCACAATGGCAGGGCCGTGCAATGGATGTCCTCATCCGCACAGGCTACGAGTATCTTTTCATGTCCCTCTAATCTCAACGAACTTCACAGTCTATATGCCGCTTACTTATACGAGTATTAGTAATAATGCCTGTGCACACCATCTAAACTCCAGTGTCTGTGCGCCCCATCCTATCCTATAGCAAGTGCCTGCATGTCCTTCTTATCTCTTCTCCCAGTGCACAGTTCACAGATCACAAATCTTCATTTTTCAGGCATTTCAAATCTAAGAGCTCTGGATCCACGATGGTCAACTGATCTCAGCTCAATTAGTACAGCCAGCGGCTCACCTGATAGTATCGCTCAACAGCGATGTCCTTGTCGGTGATGGCCGGCTGCCTCTGCGACTGCTGGCGGATCTGGGTGGACTTCGGGCCGATCTTCATGCTGAAACTGCCGGCGCTGGTGTCCGTCTGCACACCGGAGCCGCCGACGCTAGTGACAACGTCAGGTTCAACCGGGTGCGGCTGCAGAGTGGCGAAGCGGCTGGCCTGGCCGCCAGCCAAGTCCTGCTGCGCCTGCGACACGGCGGCAGCGGCGGCGCCCGGGCCGCGGCGGGACTGCAGTGAGGCGCGGTGCCTGGGAGGCAGGTAGCCCTCGTTGAAGGTGGGCCGCACGGTGTAGCTGCCTGCCTCCACGCCAAGGATGTCGGCCTTGGCCTGACTGTCGATGCACACTGAGCCGAGTGGGCGCGGCTCGCCAGCCGGAATTCGCACCAGGTGCTCCTTGAGGAATTTCCGGCTGATGTCGACCAGATTCACCTGAGAATAGCGGAGAGAGCAGCTCAGTTAGGGTTGGCAGCGAGAAGCAAGATGAAGGCTTTGAGCGAGCCACAGGCCACAGACAAGAATTTCACTGCATGCGCCTTGCGCCTTCTGTGAATTCTGACAATTTTCACAATACTAATTGGATTTGCATTTACAATACTAAGTTTCCTAATAATCTTAGAAAACGGCCCAATGCCAAGAAGCTCGACAAGACCGTCTTGAATGCCGAGGATGTCGCCGCTGACAACCTTGTGAAATTCGCTCCAAAATACGCAAGACTCACCAGGTCGTCAACCAGCATGGCCAAATTGGGCAGCGGCGGGTCGCCGCGCTCCGACTTCACAAGAAGGAAGTCGAACGGATTAGCCAGCTTAGCCAGTCGGGGCAGGCAGATGTCCACCAGCTCCTCATCCGTGCTGGTCTTCACCGCCGATTTCAATGCGCTGCGCTTTCGCACCGGCACGTACTGGGTTCGCCGGGCGTCGCGCTGCTCGTGGCGCAGCTGCACGTGTTTGAGCAGCGCCTGGCGCGACATGAACTGCAGGTCGCAGCGGTCGCACTGGAAGATGATGGAGTCGTCAGGGTACAGGTAGCGGCCCGGCTTGCGGCCCTCCTCCTCGGCGATGGGATCAAAGTCCGGGTCCTCCTCCTCCGGCAGGCGCTTGCCGCGGCGCCGCTTCACGCCAGCCGGGCTGGCGCCGGTGTTGTCCAGGTCGCGGAGCAGCGACTTCGAGTTCGGGCTGAGGCCGGCGCGGCCGGCGGAAGCGGCGGGGGTGCCCGACGGCTTTTGCACCTCGCTCATGATGGACTGGTTGTGCAGCACCTGCGACGGGCGCAAAAACAGCTCACATCAAAATATTATAGATAAGCTTGGGGATCGCAGTCAAGGAATCACGCCAGACCATAAAGTGTCTGCCTATCTCGGTAACTTCATTCGCAGATTCTAAGAAAGCCACTCACTACCTGGAACCTGGCTCCCAGTCCAGAGCAAGTGTCTTATTGCTTTAAAGCAGGGGTCGGCAAATTTTTTTACCCCTAGTACAGATACAGAATTCAGCTCATGGCTGCCGGCCAGATGAAAGTGGAAAGGCGAGAAAATAGAAGGGGAGGAGAGGAGAGGGGAGAGGGATAGAGATTTGAGTGGAGAGGACGGAAGAGGAGAAAGAGAGAGCTAAGAAGAGACACATACCCTGAGCGGACCGGAGTCTGCCGATCCCTGCTTTAAACATTAAAGTATCTTCACCTGTAAGGTTAACAATTGCCATTGTATGTAAGGAAAAGCGCGTCATACTTAAATAACCAACTACGGGCTACAGTAGTGTTGAAGCGAACAAGTAGGCACTGCACATTCCATTTCCCTCGATTGCTTGGCAGTTGGCATTACAGGCAGGTCCTGGGCTCACTTTCACCTACTTAATAATTGTACTTAGGATGCCATGAGCACCACATGGTACATCATCATGTTTATAGACAGACAGGTGAACAGGCCAATATTTCTCACCTGGGTGATCTGGCTAAGCTGCTCCTCGCTCAGGTTCTGCGTAGTAATAAATCGATTGCCCTGCTGAATGATTCTAATAGGATTTTTATTGGATCCCAGTGGCGCATTGGGATCCTGCACAGGGATGGTGGCCTGGATACGGTGCAGCTTCTCCATGTTGATGGTGGCTGAGGCGCCGCCCTCTGCCATATCGGCAGTAAAACTGCTGTCAGCTCCGCTGTAGTCCATGATGGCTGGCTCGTGGCTGTAAGTGCATTTGGTCAAATGATATCACAATTTCATATCTTGATCAAATCTTGATTATTTCAAAAGTATAGATCTTGAGTCTTGAAAATCTTGAAAATATGATATTGTCTTCTGACCTCTATTATAAGCTAATAGGCTAAACAGTTGACAGCATAATATAGTGCTTATCTAATTGCAAGAATAAATGAATTAGAGAAATATATTTCTAAGCCACCAGTTTGTCCTTACCATGGTAAGTTCCACCTTAGAGCCATGGTACAAAATGGCATCTATTAGCCCTCCCTTACATGGCAAAAGCCAAAAAAGAAGCTGAAAGAACTAAAAGAATACATTTGTACTACTACAAAGTGCATACATAGTGCTAATAGGCAGCTCAAAGGAAAGCTTTACAAGGGTGTATAAAAGATTATTTCAATGCCTATTTACATTTTTGCCTAAATTTGCAACTAGCATATTACTTAGCTTAAGATCAAACAGAAAATCTATCTATAACAACTGATAGTTTATTGCCAACTTAAAAACTGCACCATTTTTTGACAAACGAACTGATAAAGATAAAGATTTAATAAGGATTTGATAGACTGAACTGCTAATTCAGTAACCTGGGTTTGAATTTTCAAAATACAGAGTTTTTATTAAAGCTTTTTAATGTCAAGAAAACTTTAAAAGAAGCATTATGATATACCAAAAAAGCATCATGTAGACATAAAAGAAGCACCATGTAAAAATGTTAAAGTATCATGTCAAATATAAAAGAAGTGTCATATGCACATAAAAGAAGCTTTGTTGAACATAGAAGATTCATTTAGAAATTGCTATAGTGTCAAAGCTTATATTTTTAAAATCTAAAACTCACTTTACTGCAGAATATTTACCAGAGTATCTGTGACTCTTTGATCCTATTAACACCTATACTGTGAAAGAAACCATTGATATGAGCAAATTAAATGAAAATTAAATTGGAGAATATATATGAAATAAGATAAGTATAGCATACATGCGCAACTGCTGGCCGACCTGGCCAATCCCGCCACCGTAAATCGTGGTAGACCAGGGGTAAGTCGCAAAATTGAGTCGACCAAAAACAGAAAAACACAAGAACCAAGAAAGAAAGGCAAGAGGAAAGAGAAAAAGAAAAGACAGTTCAGGGAAGTAAAAATGGTGAAGCAAAAGAAAAACAAGTTGCAAAAGAAGCAAACTAAGTTGCAAAAAGGATCAGGTAAGTTGCAACAAGAGCAACTAAGTTGCAAAAAGGATCAGGTAAGTTGCAACAAGAGCAACTAAGTCACAAAAAGGATCAGGTAAGTTGCAAAAGGAGCAAACTAAGTAAAGTTGAATTTTTGGTCAAAACTAAGTTGCACAGCCAGCATATTTCAGAGGTTGCGCATATATGTAAGTATGGTATAGTGCCATAATATTAAAACAACTTAGGCCAATATAATACACTATAAACTATACATAATATACTAAATATTATACATGCACAACTGCTAGCACAACTGCAAATTATAATGGACCAAGGGTAAGTTGTAAAAATGCCTACCCTAAATAATACAAATGTAATATTAACTAGCCTTCCTTTTGTTTATGATCACCTCAAACAATGAGGATCACCACTTAAAATAATTATAAGACGTAAAAACCAACAATGGTTTTAAATAAATAAAAAAGTTGGCAAACTAATTCTGTTTATTTCAAAGGATGGTAAGATTGTTATAGCTTATATACCACCTTCAGTTTATAATCATCCAAATGTACATTTCCTATTAAAATGATTGTAAACCAAAGCTAGCTATAAAAAGGGTGTCAAATAGTCCCACATGTCAAGTACCAAGTTTGAGCTAGTAGCTTATATATCACATTTGGTTTATAATCATCCAAATGTACATTTCTTATTAAAATGATTGTGAACCAAAGCTAGCTATAAAAAGGGTGTCAAATAGTCCCACATATCAAGTAGCAAGTTTGAGCTAGTAGCTTGTATATCACATTTGGTTTATAATCATCCAAATGTACATTTTCTATTAAAATGATCATGAACCAGAGCTGGCTATAAGAAAGGGTGTCAAATAGTCCCATGTGTCAAGTAGCAAGTCTGAGCTAATAGCTTATATATCACCTTCCATTTACAATTACCTAAATGTATATTTCCCATTAAAATGATTGTGAACCAAAGCTAGCTGTAGGAAAGTGTGTCAAATATAACAAATAGTCATATGCAGAAAATTGCTGACTTATTCTAGATCAAGGGCATCAAAATCCCCCTCTCACCTTTGGTTTATAATCATTTCCATATATGCACTTTGCTGAAATGATTGCAAACCAAAGCTGGCAATATTACCTTTATTATAAGTGCATATGCATTATGTACAATATTAATTTTAACCCAGCTTTGGTTCAAAATCACAATCATTTGTTACACATTCAAATGATTATATACCAAAGCTAATATATAAGCATCATCCAACAAATTACACTTTAAATTTTGTGTTTTTTTGTTTTATTAGTTTTAAACCTAGCATTATTGCATTGCCATAAGCAAAATATAGGTGATTATAAATTGATACTAGCAAGATAAAAGTTGATTGTAAACTAAAGGAATGCCCCTATTAATTGGTGACCAAGGCATTTAGCTTTAATAAGAGGCAATTGTTATTTATAATATTTGCACAATACTATACAAATATTGCTACTGTTATTTATATAGCAATTGGAATAATTACCTTATAAATAGTTATCCTATATTATTAGGGACTATTCAATATTTGTCCCTATATTTTTTATAATGAGTTTAAACTAACAAAAGCCAATAGATAGAGTTTAGATATGATTATATGTTTATAGCTTAGTATTTTTTATTAGTTTATAGTATTTATACTATAACAAGCTGTTGAAACCCGCGCTTTTGAACCTAGGGAATTCTAATACCCGGAACTACTTTTGCATGTATTCTGAAATCTAAGGCCATACACAAACAAAAACTTGTTAATAGTTAGTAGGATAGAGGTAGACATAAAATGGAGCACATTTGTGTAAAATTAGGGTTTGAGACATTGTTTGCTGGGGTACTGCGCAGAATGTCAGGCAATGTCTGTCTGACTCTAAAACATATATTGCTAAACTCTGGTCTCTCCCTGACTCTCCCTACGTCCCTTGGATCCTTTAAAATTTCTATCGTCTCTTTGTTTCCTCTCATCTCTCTTGTCCCTTGTCTCTCTCTCCTCTCTCCTCTCTCCCCTCTTCTCTTGTATCTTCCCTCATCTCTCTTCTCTTTCATCTCTCTTATCTCATCTCTTGTCTCTTCTTTTCTCTCTCCTCTCCTCTCTCCTCTCTACCCCTCTCTTTTCTCTTCTTACCCCCTTTTCTCTCTTATCTTCCTTCTCCTTTCTATTCTTTTCTTTCTTCTCTTAACTCTCTCCTCTACTCTCTCATCTCTCCCCTCTTCTCTCGTATCTTCCCTCATCTCTCTTCTCTTTCATCTCTCTTATCTCATCTCTTGTCTCTTTGTTTCTCTCTCCTCTCCTTTCTCCTCTCTACTTTTTCATTTTCTCTCTCTTCTCCTTTCTCCTCTCTCCCCCTTTCCTCTCTCCTTTACTCTCTCATCTCTCCCCTCTTCTCTCATCTCTTCCTTCACCTCTTTTCTCTCTCGTCTTTGCTCTCTCATCATTCCTTTCTCTTCTTTTATCTTTTATCTCTTATCTCTTCTTATTTCTCTCTGCTCCCCCTCTCTCTCTCTCTCTCTCTCTCTCTCTCTCTCTCTCTCTCTCTCTCTCTCTCTCTCTTCTCTCCTCTCGTCTCTGTAACCTCTCCTCTGTTCTTTCTACTCTCCCATCTTTTATCTGTTCTCTCTGCTCTCTCTGCTCTGAGTCTCTGCTCTCTTACCCCCCTCTTTAATCTGGCATCTCTGTCTTATATGTTCTCTTACCTCTCTCCTCTGTACTCTTTTCTTTCCCCTCTTTTGACTCCTCACTTTCCTTTCTCCTTTCTTTTTTTCTCTTCCCTTTTCTATACTCTGTCTCCCTCTCTTCTCTCACTCCACTCTCCTCTCTCTGTTATCTCTTATCTCTCCTTCCACCTCTCTCATCTCTAGAACCTTAGAGATGTAGAGATGTATCTTTATCTCTTTTCTCTTCTCTTTACTCTCTCATCTCTTCTTTCACCTGTTTCCTCTCTGCTCTCCTCTCTGCTGTCTCCTCTCTCCTCTCATCTGCAGCTCTCTGCTCTCTTATCTCTACTCTCTCCTCTCGCTTTTCCTCTCTCCCATCTTCTCCCCCTCTCTCTCATTGTCCTCACCCCCTCATCTCTTCTATTATCTTTTAACTTTTCTTTTATCCCCTTTGTCGCCTCTCCTCTCTTTGAATTGTCTATTCCTTCTTCTTTCACTTTAATCTGCTCCTCAGCTATGAGCTGGATTCTTTATCTGGCCTTTAAAGTGAAAGTCTACCCATCCCTGCTTGGAAAGCCAGTTTGTGGGACGTAGTACTCTCATGGTTGTTCTCATGCTTTGATCATGTCATCTTTCTTGCCAATTTGCAGCCCTGAAAGGAATTTGTGTATCTTCAGCTCCACTGCAGTCTGCATCAGTCTAACAACCAAGGAAATATGCATTTCTTAGGAGGCCATTTAAAATTTACACAGTACCTTTACAAGAAACCTAAAATTTCCATGGTATGCCTAATTTAGTAGGGTTGTATTGCATTGCATCGCATCACCTTTTCATAAATCTTTCACTTTTACAAACCATGCTGGATAGTGGATTCCCTCGATTTGCCAATTGCCATCCACTGTTAAACTGCTGCAGAGTTTGCCAATACAGAGGGCAGTGGTTAGAATTTCTCACTAAATTGTCATGGCTAAACGTAGCCTCTCCACTCTTGGGGTGCAGAGAAGGCTATAAATAAAGTTATTCCAAAACACTGTACATTTGCTATGTACATTCAGTCCTATTGCCTGACCCTTCGTCTGGCTCTGGGGGAATGAGTGAGTGAGTGGCACAACCAACAGAAAAAGCAGACAAACTTCATATGCTTACAGTTTCTTTTTCGGTTGAGTTACAGAGTTGAAACTTTATATTTAGACAGAGAGTGAGTCAATGAAGAATTGTGTCAAGTTTGAAGTCAATCACTATACGTGGAGCAAACTTATGGCAGCTGAAAGTTAGTCAATTTTGAAACCCTTTTACACATCCAGGCCCAGATCCGGAAAGAGAGGTAGGCAGGCGGAGGTTGGGGTGGGTGCTATGCTGAAAAAAACAGCCTAACTTTAAAAGTGCACAGCACCGCTTAGGATTAACTTTGAGACTCAAAATTTTACATGATTGTGGGGTTGTGCCAAAATAGTTAAAGATTATCTGTGTCAACTGTCAAATTTGAACAGAATCGGTAGAAGTAGAGTGGCACTATGGAGGATTAAGTGAAAAAATCACACATTTTGAGCAGTTTTTTATACTTTTAGGTAGGAACTTAACTCTAGGAAATTAAAAGGTAGCCAAAGACATTCTTCGTAGTAAGTTTAGGGTGGGTGTAAAGTTTGGTGTCATTTGGTTGAGCAGTTTGGGAGTCCATAGCGATCAAAATTGTACACACACACACACACACACAGACAAAGTTTTGATTTTTATATGTAGAGATTAATGCAAAGTATGATTGGTTTTTCAAAAAAAAACAAATGAGAATATCATTTTTTGCCTTTAAAATGATATATTTGGGGTCAAATGTAATTAGACTATAGCTATAACTAGGGTTTTTTATAGTTAAGTCACATTTTTGGTCAAAAAATAAGTTGCATAGCCAATGTAAATCAAGGGGTTGCATGTGTATGCTAGATATAATATTAAAAGTATCAATATATTACATTGCAATTAGAAGATAATCCTAGATAAGATATTATTGGCTTAATGGTAGCATTTATAAAATTTCTTAGGACAGGACAGAGAGCCTTATTACAACTTTGGTAGCTTAATAATGGGATTTAATAAGGCAAAGCAAAGCCCGTCTCTCCATGGCATCCTATCAATCTATCATAGTTATTTTTAAAAATAAATAGAAAAATAAGGGGTCTTATTGCTTAACTAATAATAGGGGCCTATATCATATGGCATATATACACAATATTTCCTAAACTTGACTGTATCAAATGAATTCATGTAGGGCATAAGACTAGCTGTTTTTTCTAAATTTGGGATTGGCTTAAAAGAAAAAGACAAATGAAATAGGCGCCTAATCCTCTATACTGCTAGGGGGGCCTATACAGAGGCAAAAAATAATAATAAATACAAAAGAGGCCTCCTCAAAGATAACAATAATCGTGTACAAAATTACACAGGGAATTAGGCCTAATTATAAAGATATTCACGAGCTAAACTAAGCTAAGGCACAAGCTAATTTTTATCATTATTTAGACTTAGTGGACAGACGTGCAATATCGAATTCGTTATAACTCTTATACTGCCCAAGCATAGGCTTATGACTATGACTAAGCTTAAAATGTAAGTGTAATCGATGTTTTGAACAATGACTAAATTTGTTTATTATTGGTTGAATATTGGTAGATAATTGGTAGAATATTTGCTTATAGAAGAGATATTTCCAGTTCACATTACAATCTTCTAATAACTGTTAACCGACCAATAAACTTTTCGCAATTTGGCGAAAACTTAAAAAAGCGATTGCACCATTATAACACAAGCGATCAAACAAGAAACAAATTTGTGCTCAATAGAACAGTTGCGGGTTTAAAGTAAAATATGCTTATTTTAATTACATAAAGACAAAATATGAAAGATGTATAAAGATATTAAGGAATTCTATTGGTCAGCATTTCTGCATTTTAGTGTTTATAGCGAATAACTAACTTTATCGCTAGACTCTAGTTAAAAGACGCGAATTCATAGACCGTACGTAAAAAAAACACAAAAAATATCGTTTGTAACTGACATCAAACTTTGCATTATACACTTTATATTCAAAAACTAAAACAAATTCTTTTGTGATTTTTACTTTTACTTGCATTTGAAAATAAAATACTACTTTAAATACTACAAAAGTATTTTAGCAACACAAAAACAGCCACTATATATGGTCAGAATTGTTTTAGCGGTTTTTTTCAACTTAAGATTAAAACATCTTTTTAACTGTTTGTTTTGCTTTGTTTTATCCTACTTTTACGTATCTAGTTTTACCATATACATTATACATTAAACTTTAAGTCAAATAAACTATGGCCGAACTAGAAAGCAGCCTGACTACAATGGATTGGCTGTCGAAAATTCAGCCTGAGGTGACCAGAGACCCAAGCCACTCACTGGGTGGAAGTCTGTCCTTTACTAAGATGTCTAAGATCAAGGTTGATAACCCCAGTTCTCAGCTTCTCGAGCTTCAACAGGATGTGAATTCTGATGGGAAACCTCCATATAGCTATGCGAACTTGATTAAATTTGCAATCAACAGTTCAAGTGGCAAGAAAATGACGCTGAAACAAATATACGAGTGGATTAGCGACACGTTTCCGTTTTACAAAGAATCACAAAACAATGGATGGAAGGTATATGACATCTGAATTTAATTTTTAGTGACCCTCAGAATATTGTGTTTTAAATCAAATCCTAATGAATGGAATTCATAGTACATTGTATATATTTTAATTTTGGTTCATGCAAAGGTTGCGATAAAGTAACCTGAAAAGGTTATCTATTTCCTTAGTTTAGAAATTTGTTTTTAGTCAAAATTAAATGCAAATGAGAGTTGAATTTCAATTTTTATAATGTTCTTTTCAGCTTGGTAAAGAAGTACTGTCAGTATGACAATATTTTACTATTCAGTGAGACTCCTAATTTACAAATAAGAACTAGCTCGTACTTTGTTATATTTTTCAAAAACTAAATGAAAAAGCAGAAAATTATCACCATTTTTTTACTTTCCATCTATTTTTCGTTATTCTATCGTTTCTCTTTTTGTCAAAAGTAAATAAATAGGCTAATGGTACCCAATGAGTATCCTGCAGTAAGTTTGTCAAGGATGGTTCTCAGCTTTAATAGCTAAATATACACTGGTTCCGGGATGCATCTATGAAGGCGATGTATCCATCGGTTTCAAGCGAAAAACCTTTGGTGTTAGGATATGAACAATAAACCTGTTCACTTTAATTTAATTTGTCTGCAATCGCTTTAAAATCATTTATCCATTTAATTTTCTCGCAACAGAACTCCATCCGACACAACCTGTCGCTCAACAAGTGCTTCATGAAGGTGCCACGCGCCAAGGATGACCCGGGCAAGGGCTCCTACTGGTGCGTTGATAGTGGCGAGGCTGGCGAAGATTCTGGTGGCGGCCACGGCGCTAGCGCAAGCGGGGGGACTGGAGGGCCCATCAGACACCGGCGCACTCGCAGCGAAGGCCGGCAGCTTCTACAGCCGTACAGCCCGGCCTCAGAGCGGTCCAGTCTCGATACCAGCGGTATCGACGTTAGCAGGGTGAGCGCCACTCAATAAAATTTTCCTTTCGCATTCGCCAACATCGTTTCATATTGATGCATAAGTGTATGCCGCATCCGCAAACCACTCGGCTCCCTGCAGATGCCGCCGCCGCCGCGGTCTGCGCAGCAGCTCGAGGTCAGCATGGGCTCTTTGGGCAGCTCGACTGGCGGCTCCGCAGTCGCCCCCCTTGTGCGTAGTCATGGCAACGTCCAACTGTTGTCAGCCGCCTTCCCCCCAGCAGCGGGCGAACCTGCGACCGCTGCCACTGCTGTGGTGGAGCCTCCGGTTGCACCGCAGCCTCTCATGCAGCCTCATCAGCTGGCGGCTCCTCAGCAGCTGCAGCCGCCGCCCCCGCAGCCACCGCCACCCTCTGAGCAGCTGGAACTGAGCGCCTCTTTCCAGGCTCTCTACCAGTCCGTCTTCGCCGATGCCACGTCTGCCGCGCCACAGCCGCCAGGTGGAAACTTCAAGCTCTCTGAAAGCGCGGCCGCCGCCTTTGATCTTTGGGGCTCCACCGCCGCGCCGGCCGGCCTCCCTCAAGAGACCGCCGCTCCAGCGGGCGACGGCTGCGAAAACCTGGGCGCCTCCTTCTCCAGCTTCTTCCCCACCATCGGCCTCGGCGAGGGCAACGTCGGTGAGCTGCCATTTCTTCACTGCCTACCCCACTATCCACCCTGACCCCACTATCCCCCTGCCCACCCCACTATCCACCCTCCCCACCCCACTATCCCCCTGCTCACCCCACTATCCCCTGCCCACCCCACTATCCCCCTGCCCACCCCACTATCCCCCTGCTCACCCCACTATCCCCCTGCCCACCCCACTATCCCCTGCCCACCCCACTATCCCCCTGCCCACCCCACTATCCCCTGCCCACCCCACTATCCCCCTGCCCACCCCACTATCCCCTGCCCACCCCACTATCCCCCCTGCCCACCCCACTATCCCCCTGCCCACCCCACTATCCCCCTGCTCACCCCACTATCCCCCTGCCCACCCCACTATCCCCTGCCCACCCCACTATCCCCTGCCCACCCCACTATCCCCTGCCCACCCCACTATCCCCTGCCCACCCCACTTTCCCCCTGCCCACCCCACTATCCCCTGCCCACCCCACTATCCCCTGCTCACCCCACTATCCCCCTGCTCACCCCACTATCCCCCTGCCCACCCCACTATCCCCCTGCCCACCCCACTATCCCCTGCCCACCCCACTATCCCCTGCCCACCCCACTATCCCCTGCCCACCCCACTATCCCCTGCCCACCCCACTATCCCCCTGCCCACCCCACTATACCCCTGCCCACGCCACTATCCCCCTGCTCACCCCACTATCCCCCTGCCCACCCCACTATCCCCCTGCCCACCCCACTATCCCCCTGCTCACCCCACTATCCCCCTGCCCACCCCACTATCCCCCTGCCCACCCCACTATCCCCTGCCCACCCCACTATCCCCCTGCCCACCCCACTATCCCCCTTCCCTTCAGCCATCGAATTCAATGCCCGCTCGCATTTCCTGTCGCACGCACCCGATAGACGCCGCCTCCATTTTTCAGACGCCAATCCGGTTCCACCAGTTCCCCCGCCTGAATCAGTTACCATGGCAACAATCAGTGGGTCGTCGATCCCGCTGCCGGCGCACCTTCTCCCGCGTCAGCAGCAGCTGGCGCAACAGCAGCACTTTCTGCCACCGCAACCACCGCCGCAGCAGCAGATGCACCTGCCGCACTCGGCTTCAGCTGTGCCGGATGTGGAGGACGAGCCGGACTTCAACTGGGACAGCATCATGTGACCGGGTCACGTGACAGACTTCCAGACTGTTAAAATGATTGCAATAGCTCGCGTGGCAGGCATCTCGTGACCCGGAGCGGAAGCAGTGCATGCTTGTAGAGAATTTGCAGCTAACTCACATTGCGATTGGTTTTATTTGCTCTTACTGTTTTATTTTCTAAATGATAATTATTGATACTTCTTATGATGATAGCAAATTTTTACGTTGCTACTAGTAGTAGGTGAGCGCAGACATACAGTGTACATATATATATTTTTAACCTACTCGTCCCTCAAGGCTCTGCCGAATCCGTGCTGTGTAAATTTTCCGCTCATTCCGTCCGGCAATTCATTCATTCTCTTTTTTCATCAAATCGCAAAGCGCCAGGAGCAGCCCAGGCTTTGGTGCTGCAGTTCCGCGTCAGGTCAGACATATTATTATTTTTCCTTTGCCTTTGACCAGATTATTTTCGTGCCTTGTTATTTTGTCGATCAACTATTTTCATTTTTTGCCATTTTCTCGAAACGTTTTCTAATCATTTTTGGAGTCTTGCATGTCGCCAACTCGAAATATTTGAGCCCCATTCTCCTTCATGCCCGGGTCAGCTGAATCAGCCATGATGCTGTCAGTCTGTAGCCATGATGCTGTCAGTCTGTAGCCATGATGCTGTCAGTCTGTAGCCATGATGCTGTCAGTCTGTAGCCATGATGCTGTCAGTCTGTAGCCATGATGCTGTCAGTCTGTAGCCATGATGCTGTCAGTCTGTAGCCATGATGCTGTCAGTCTGTAGCCATGATGCTGTCAGTCTGTAGCCATGATGCTGTCAGTCTGTAGCCATGATGCTGTCAGTCTGTAGCCATGATGCTGTCAGTCTGTAGCCATGTGCGTCGATATATTTTGCTAGGATGTAAAAGGCAGAAAATTTCCTTTGATTTCCAATTTCGAGTTAATTATTTTCAATAGAAAATGTTTAAGCCAAAAGGAGGAAGCTGGCGTCCGTACAGTCTACTGTGTTCCTGCATCGAATAAAGCTGGCTGCATCAAAGCTCTGTTTCTGTTTTTCTTTCTTCATCCAATTTTCCAGTCGCAAATCAGCACAGCTTTCTTTGCTCATTTTTACTCAATCGCAGCTCCTGGCGCAGCCGCTCCAAGAAAAATTTGCGCCATCAATCACTGCTCAGCAGGAGATCGAACGGGGAACTCAACCTGCCAAAAGTTGAGATTTTGATCCCCGGGCTGGGAGCGCTGGGAAATCTGATCTGCTTAATCTCAACCTTTTGGCCTGAGCTCGCAGCTGCTACTCAGGTTTATTAATTTCCTTGAAAGGACAGCCGCTCTTCAAGCCGCTCTTTTGTAGAAAATCCTTGAAAACGTTGCACTGCAGAAAATGCTCTGACACCGTCAAAACTGTGCTACATTTGTAGTTTGTGTACTCTAAAGCTAATGTACATGTACATGTACATCAGCTAACTGCTACCTGCCCCTGGCTGAGAACATTTGCTTTCTAGGGGCACTCATCCAAGTCTGACTGTACACCCATCCCACCCGCCAAAACTGATTGCGCACCCACCCACCCGCCAAGACTGATTGCGCACCCACCCACCCGCCAAGACTGATTGCGCACCCACCCAACTCGCCAAGACTGATTGCACACCCACCCCACCCGCCAAGTTTGATTGCGCACCCACCCCATCCGCCAAGACTGATTGCGCACCCACCCCACCCGCCAAGTTTAATTGCGCACCCACCCCACCCGCCAAGTTTGATTGCGCACCCACCCAACTCGCCAAGACTGATTGCAACCCAAATTACTCGTATTCCTTTGTAGCTGGAGTTAAGCTAAGCCAGACAGGAGGCCAGTTGCTATGCAGCACGCAGGACTCCCATTTTCATTCAATGCGCCAGATTACCGGGTCCGCTTCCAGGCTACAAAAATGACTGCCCGTTTTCCTTAATTTCGTTTCTGCAGAATTAAAACTAGCTACACATATATATATATATAGTATAATATTTCCTCAGATTAAATTTTCTGAGGAAAATTGCGATATGTCAGAACGGGTCCTACATGTACAGCGATGCAGGGGAGTTGCAGATTGGCCTTGAGCCGCCGGGACCGAAGGAGCCTCCGTTCATGAATGATGCAGCACTGGGTGAGTCTGAGTTCATGCTCTGAATTTCATCAATTGGCAACTCCTATTTAGCATTCAGGGCTCATTAAGGGCTGATTAACCTCGACTACATTTCACAATTTTTGCTGTATTACCTTGCACAATTAGACAGTGCCCCAGAGCCCCAGTGCCCCAGTGCCCCAGTCCCCAGTGCTCCAGTTTCTTGGTGCCCCTGTGCCCGACAGAGTTAGCCGATGCCCCAACAACAGAGTTAGCCGGTGCCCCAACAACAGAGTTAGCCGGTGCCCCAACAACAGAGTTAGCCGGTGCCCCAACAACAGAGTTAGCCAGTGCCCCAACAACAGAGTTAGCCAGTGCCCCAACAACAGAGTTAGCCAGTGCCCCAACAACAGAGTTAGCCGGTGCCCCAACAACAGAGTTAGCCAGTCATTGGCAAGTTCCCAGTCGGCGGTTCCGCATTGCACAGGCCACCGACAGCCGGTAATGAAGTTGTAAAAGTCCGGATTAGCAAACCCGATTAGCTGCAGATGATGAGCTCGAGCTCATGATGGAGAATTGCAATCAGAGGATAGAGAAGCGGAGGATTAAAGGCGGTGGCTGGGGAATCGACGAAGGCCGGACTCACATCAGCTTGGATTGAGCACCTGCGCTTCACCTTGGGGTCGTTGGCCAGCTGATCCCATTGGTGCAGAGCAGCTGGGGGTGAGGGGAAGCGGAGTGATAAAGAAGAACTCAGCTCTCACCTCAGCTGCCCGAATGATTCGAGCAGACATACAGGGCGGGGCTGCTGTGGCAGATCTGCGTCTGCGCCCCGATCCGGGATTCACGTTGATTTCCGTAACTCTCTCTGTCTGAGCTGGTCTGGTCGGCAAGAGGGCTTCCGAATAGAGGCTGTTTGGAGTCGGCGTTTTCACAGGTGAGAAGTTCCATCTGGGATCTGTCAAAAGACCCATCCGTGATCCCTCTCTGAGGCTATCCGTGATCCCTCTCTGAGGCCATCCGTGATCCCTCTCTGAGGCCATCCGTGATCCATCTCTGAGGCCATCCGTGATCCCTCTCTGAGGCCATCCGTGATCCCTCTCTGAGGCCATCCGTGATCCATCTCTGAGGCCATCCGTGATCCCTCTCTGAGGCCATCCGTGATCCCTCTCTGAGGCCATCCGTGATCCCTCTCTGAGGCCATCCGTGATCCCTCTCTGAGGCCATCCGTGATCTCTTCCTCTTCCTCCCCAAAGCTTCAGATGTCGAGCTCAGCAGCGTCGACTCAGCAGCGCCGGATGCCGCGCAACGCCTCGAAGGGCTCGGTGAACATCCCGCTGAGGCCGATGAAGCAGGCCAACAAGATGGACACGCTGGAGCGGCTGTTCCTGGAGGCGGTGCAGCGCGGCGATCAGTCCACGGTGGCGCGCTGCCTGCGGGGACCGGCGCCCGTCAACGTCAACTGTACCGACATGGTCGGCCGCACCGCCATCCAGATCGCCGTGGACAACGAGAACATCGAGATCGTCGAGCTGCTGCTCACCGTGCCGGGCATTGTGATCGGCGACGCCATCCTGTACGCCATCCAGGAGGGGTGTACACCATCGCCGAGATGCTGGTGGACCACCCGTCCACTACCAAAGAGATGCTGGGCGTGGACTGGTCCCGGCACTGCGGCCGCCACTCCGGCGAGAGCGCCGAGTTCAGCCCAGACATCAGCCCGGTGATCCTGGCGGCCACCTGCAACCAGTTCGAGATCCTGCAGCTGCTGCTGTCCCGCGGCGCCACCATCGAGCGGCCGCACCAGCTGTCCTGCCGCTGCGACCGCTGCAAACAGCTCGTCCGCGACGACTCGCTGCGGCACTCGCTGCTGCGCATCAACACCTACCGGGCCCTGGCCAGCCCCGCCTGGATCTGCCTGACCTCCTCCGACCCCATCCTGACGGCCTTCCGGCTCTCCTGGGAGCTGCAGCGGCTCGCTAGCCGGGAGAACGAGTTCAAGGAGGCGTTCGTGGCGCTGAGCCAGCAGTGCAGGAAGTACGCCTGCGACCTGCTCGACCAGTGCCGCAGCAGTGAGGAGGTCATCGCGGTGCTCAACAAGTCCAAGTCAGCTGACGACGACCCGCAGCTGCCGCCACAGCAACCACCTGTCGAGTCGCTGAGCCTCGACCGGCTGAAGCTGGCGCTGAAGTTCGAGCAGAAGCAGTTCGTGGCGCACTCGCACTGCCAGCAGCTGCTCACCACCATCTGGTACGACCGGCTGCCCGGCTGGAGGAAGCAGCCGCTGGCCGTGAAGGCGCTCATGTGCTTCGGCTTCGTGCTGCTGATGCCGGTGCTGGCGTTGGTCTACGTGCTGTTCCCGCGCTCCCGTCTGGGCCAGCTCATGCGCAGCCCCTTCATGAAGTTCCTCAACCACTCCGCCTCATTCGCCATCTTTCTCGTGCTGCTGCTCATCGCCTCCACCGACTGGGGCGCCTTCAAACGGCCCAAGGAGAGGTACATGGTCAGGGGGCCACCGCCAGACCTGGTGGAGACTCTCATCTTGTGGTGGGTGCTCGGTGAGTGACTCTCGTCTTGTCTTGTGTGTCTTGTGGGTTCTCGATGAGTGACTCTCATTTTGTCTTGTGGGTGCTCGGTGAGTGACTCTCATCTTGTCTTGTGGGTGCTCGGTGAGTGACTCTCATCTTGTCTTGTGGGTGCTCGGTTAGTGACTCTCATCTTGTATTGTGGGTGCTCGGTGAGTGACTCTCATCATCAGGTGGGGCTGATCGGTGAGTGACTCTCATCTTGTCTTGTGGGTGATCGGTGAGTGACTCCATCGTCTGGTGGTGCTGCTCGGTGAATCAGACCACCAGCTCAGCCTGACCCGACCGACTCCCGCAGGCTTTGTCTGGGCCGAGATGAAGCAGATTTGGGAGGAGGGCTTCCAGGCCTACGTGAGGCAGTGGTGGAACTGGCTGGACTTCATCATGCTGGCGCTGTACCTGACCACCCTGGCGCTGCGCCTGGCCGCCTTCACACTGGCCCGCACCGGCAAATACGGCGCGGAGCCGCAGTCCCGCCTAGAGTGGCCGGTCATGGACCCGACGCTGCTGTCCGAGGCCGTGTTCTCCATCGCCAATGTCTTCAGCTTTGCCCGCATCATCTTCCTGTTCCAGGTGAACGAGCACCTGGGTCCGCTGCAGATCTCATTGGGCTGCATGGTGATCGACATCGCCAAGTTTATCTTCATCTTCTACCTGGTCATCACCAGCTTTGCCTGCGGGCTCAACCAGCTGTACTTTTATTATGCCCAGGACCACAACATCCGCAATGACGGATTCGCCACGTGAGCGGGGTGGCATCAGTCTATCTATCGATCTATCTATCTATCTATCTATCTATCTATCTATCTATCTATCTATCTATCTATCTATCTATCTATCTATCTATCTATCTATCTATCTATCTATCTATCTATCTATCTATCTATCTATCTATCTATCTATCTATCTATCTATCTATCTATCTATCTATCTATCTATCTATCTATCTATCTATCTATCTATCTATCTATCTATCTATCTATCTATCTATCTATCTATCTATCTATCTATCTATCTATCTATCTATCTATCTATCTATCTATCTATCTATCTATCTATCTATCTATCTATCTATCTATCTATCTATCTATCTATCTATCTATCTATCTATCTATCTATCTATCTATCTATCTATCTATCTATCTATCTATCTATCTATCTATCTATCTATCTATCTATCTATCTATCTATCTATCTATCTATCTATCTATCTATCTATCTATCTATCTATCTATCTATCTATCTATCTATCTATCTATCTATCTATCTATCTATCTATCTATCTATCTATCTATCTATCTATCTATCTATCTATCTATCTATCTATCTATCTATCTATCTATCTATCTATCTATCTATCTATCTATCTATCTATCTATCTATCTATCTATCTATCTATCTATCTATCTATCTATCTATCTATCTATCTATCTATCTATCTATCTATCTATCTATCTATCTATCTATCTATCTATCTATCTATCTATCTATCTATCTATCTATCTATCTATCTATCTATCTATCTATCTATCTATCTATCTATCTATCTATCTATCTATCTATCTATCTATCTATCTATCTATCTATCTATCTATCTATCTATCTATCTATCTATCTATCTATCTATCTATCTATCTATCTATCTATCTATCTATCTATCTATCTATCTATCTATCTATCTATCTATCTATCTATCTATCTATCTATCTATCTATCTATCTATCTATCTATCTATCTATCTATCTATCTATCTATCTATCTATCTATCTATCTATCTATCTATCTATCTATCTATCTATCTATCTATCTATCTATCTATCTATCTATCTATCTATCTATCTATCTATCTATCTATCTATCTATCTATCTATTTAAATTTCGTCTCTATCACCCTATCTCTCTTAGCCGTCTGTCCTTCTTTCTATTAGCATTACTATTTGTTTTACAGAACAAAAAAGACCGTGAATTTTCGCCCACTGAGCATCAGAAGAACCTCATTTTCTGCTTTACCTCGCTAAGAATATATTTGTACAAATCCATCTACAATGTCCCAAACCGCGGAATAATTGCCAAAATATTTTTCTTTAACCGCCCGGGCTGCCGCATCCTTGTCTGCCCCCCTCCCAGCTCCAACTTCTTCCGCCTGGCCGGCTTCCCCTCGCATTTCAATCTCCGTGCGCTGGGGAAGCTGAAGAGGTAAAAGCGGCAATAACAAGCTCATTCTCACCGCTCATGCGGTGGCCCCAGCGCCTGCCACCCACAGCCTAACCAACAGCTACCAGACCCGATCCCTCACTCCCACAGCCTGACCTGACCAACAGCTACCAGACCCGATCCCTCACTCCCACAGCCTGACCAACAGCTACCAGACCCGATCCCTCACTCCCACAGCCTGACCAACAGCTACCAGACCCGATCCCTCACTCCCACAGCCTGACCTGACCAACAGCTACCAGACCCGATCCCTCACTCCCACAGCCTGACCAAAAGCTACCAGACCCGATCCCTCACTCCCACAGCCTGACCAACAGCTACCAGACCCGATCCCTCACTCCCACAGCCTGACCAACAGCTACCAGACCCGATCCCTCACTCCCACAGCCTAACCAACAGCTACCAGACCCGATCCCTCACTCCCACAGCCTGACCAACAGCTACCAGACCCGATCCCTCACTCCCACAGCCTGACCAACAGCTACCAGACCCGATCCCTCACTCCCACAGCCTGACCAACAGCTACCAGACCCGATCCCTCACTCCCACAGCCTGACCAACAGCTACCAGACCCGATCCCTCACTCCCACAGCCTGACCAACAGCTACCAGACCCGATCCCTCACTCCCACAGCCTGACCAACAGCTACCAGACCCGATCCCTCACTCCCACTGCCTGACCAACAGCTACCAGACCCGATCCCTCACTCCCACAGCCTGACCAACAGCTACCAGACGCTATTCTGGTCGCTGTTCGGGGTGACCAACAGGCGGGATGTGATCATCCAGTCGGCCTCGCCAACAACCAGCACCTCCTCGGGCTTCGGCGAGGGCAGGACAACAGAGGTGGTGGCGGAACTCATGCTGCTCACCTACCATTTCGTGGCCATCATAGTTCTGGTGAACATGCTCATCGCCATGATGTCCAGCAGCTTTCAGAACATTCAGGTTTGCCGCTTTTAATTTTCCCTATCCTTCTCTTGAACGGCATGGTTATTCACGCAGCCGTTCCTTTACTGTTTTGCCTCTGGTTGCCTGTCTGCTGTCTTGGACTGTCTGTCTGTCTCTCTTCGTCTGTCCACCACCTGTCTCCCGCCTGGCAACCGAACTCAGCAGTCTGCAAGGAGTCGCAGCCCGCCTGCATCAATACCTGCCGGGGTCTGACACAAGACCAGCATTCCTTTCACTACTCAGCAGCCCGCCTGCATCAAATACCTGCCGGGGTCTGACACAAGACCAGCATTCCTTTCACTACTCAGCAGCCCGCCTGCATCAAATACCTGCCGGGTCTGACACAAGACCAGCATTCCTTTCGCTACTCAGCAGCCGCCTGCATCAAATACCTGCCGGGGTCTGACACAAGACCAGCATTCCTTTCACTACTCAGCAGCCCGCCTGCATCAAATACCTGCCGGGGTCTGACACAAGACCAGCATTCCTTTCACTACTCAGCAGCCCGCCTGCATCAAATACCTGCCGGGGTCTGACACAAGACCAGCATTCCTTTCACTACTCAGCAGCCCGCCTGCATCAAATACCTGCCGGGGTCTGACACAAGACCAGCATTCCTTTCACTACTCAGCAGCCCGCCTGCATCAAATACCTGCCGGGGTCTGACACAAGACCAGCATTCCTTTCACTACTCAGCAGCCCGCCTGCATCAAATACCTGCCGGGGTCTGACACAAGACCAGCATTCCTTTCACTACTCAGCAGCCCGCCTGCATCAATACCTGCCGGGGTCTGACACAAGACCAGCATTCCTTTCACTACTCAGCAGCCCGCCTGCATCAATACCTGCCGGGGTCTGACACAAGACCAGCATTCCTTTCACTACTCAGCAGCTCGCGTGTGTAGTGATTGGCGCGAGAGACAGAAGTTTAGATGAACCAAAAGCTTACAGCCCCGACTTGGGCGTGGGGTGCTATTATATATTTGAGCTCAAAGCTCTGTAATCGATTGCTCTAGAGTAAGTGTACATCTATGATGCAATGTACACAGGAGTTAAAATCAACGTGCCGAGAAAGGGGGGGGCAGAGTACAACATCTTTCCCCTTCGCGGAGATTAACGGATTAAAAAAAAATGAATGTCATGCGCAAAAAAAGCAAAAAGAGGTTTATAGGTTCGTCAGTTTTGCACGAAAAAAATCAGGTCCTATAATTGGGATGCGGTAGTTTGCAGCTTCTTGGATGCGGACGGTTCGCGATTGGCAGCTCCCCCGCACCGGCGGCGGCCGGCGGCTCCGCGGGGCCGAAGCGGCCGTCGGGTCGCCTTCTGGACTGCCGGTCTCGTCTGGTCCGTCTCCTGTTGGCCGCTCTGGCAGTCGCTTAACGTCGCTGGCGTGGCGCATGCAGTTGCTGCCGCCCATGCTCTCCAGGATGACAGAATCGCCTTTGACCTCCGTGACTGTCCAAGGCTGAATTTCAAATGGCGTATCCGTTTTCGATGGCTGGATTTTTCTGCGGAGGACTTTATCGCCAGCTTGGATGCGATGCTCTGCGGCTGATCTTGTCGCGTCGGCGTAGTGCTTCATGGCGGCTTTGTACTGACGGTCTCTGTTCCTGACCGTCTTTGCTGCAGCCTGCGGCTTGACTCCTGGAATGCAGTCTTGGACTGGTCTCCCGAACATCAGGTCGGCTGGGGCGACTCCTGTGGCCGTGTGCGGAGTGCTGCGGTACGCGGCGAGCCACTCCTGCAATGCCGTCCTCCAGTCGGTTCCTTGGGCGTTGGAGATGCGGAGCAGCTTGTTCAGGGACCTGTTGATTCGCTCGGTAATGCCATTGGCCTCGGGATGGTACGGTGTGATGCGCCGGTGGCTGATTCCGTGGCTTGTGACGAAACTCCTGAAGGCTTCTGATGTGAATGTCGGACCGTTGTCCGTCACGATTTGCTGGGGAATCCCGAAGACCTGCTGTAACTGTCTGGTGGTGCGGTCAGCTGTGATCGACTTCATCGCCACGACGATGGGGTAGCGCGAGTAGTGGTCTATGATCACCAGGAAATGTTGACCGTTGGCAGGTCCAAGAAAGTCGATGCCGATAGTGGACCAGGCAGACTCTGGCAGCTCAGTCGGTTGCAGTGGGGCTGCCGAAACTTCCGCTTGATGGTTAGTGGCCGCACATTCCAGGCACTGTGCCACCAGTTGCTTGGCCTCAGCTGACATTCCGGGCCACCAGACCTTGGAGTTGAGTCGGCGCAGTGTTTTGGTCTCGCCTTGATGTCCTTGATGAGCCAGCTGCAGGACAACGGGCCGCTGGGCTTTTGGGATTACCAATCTTTGGTCTCGCAGCAGAACGCCAGAAGCCTCGGTCAACTCGTGCCTGGCGGCGTGCAGTCGTCGGATGCTGTCGTCCCGCAGATCCCAATTGCCTGTTCTCAACGATGACAGCACAGTCGATAGAATGGCATCACGGGCCGTGGCTTCCCGGACTTGCTGCAGTGACAGGCCTCTCGGCGTCGCCGCTTGCGCGATGCTGCCGATGAAGTTTGTGTCCAGGATCTCGCCGATGTTGATCGATGTCGGAGCGGGCTCTGGCTGCCGGCTGAGGATGTCGCTCGGGTTGAACGGGCCTGGCCGATAGATGACGCTGAACTGCATGTCCTGGATGCTGAGCGCCATGCGCTCGATGCGTGGAGGTGGGCGCGAGCCGGGCTTGAGCATGAAGGTCAGCGGCTTGTGGTCGGTGACGACAGTAAAGTTGGCGGCGCCGCTGAGATAGTGTCGAAATTTCAGGCAGCCGAACTTGATTGCGAGAGCCTCCCGTTCCGTCTGTGAGTACCTCGACTCGACTGCCGATAGGGCTCTGCTTGCGAATGCAACCGGCTTGGATGAGCCGTCGGACTGAATCTGGCAAAGAATGGCGCCGAGTCCGATGGGGCTGGCGTCGACAACGAGTTCGGTATGCTGGTGCTTGTCGAAGAAGACCAGTGTGCTGTCGACTGCGATGCGATCTCGGACTTCTTGAAAAGCCTTGGCCTGCTGCTCGCCCCACTGCCAGCTTGCACTCTTCTTGGTCAGGTCCCGCAACGGCTTCGTCATGTCCGCCAGGCCTGGCATGAAGCGACTGACAAACGTAACCAGACCGAGGAAGGAGCGGACTTCCGAGGCGTTCGTTGGCTCTTTGAAGCTTTTGATCGCCGACACCTTGGCTTCAGCTGGCTGGATCCCTTTTGCCGACAGTCGCATGGCCAGGAAGTTGACCTCCGGCACCGCAAATTTGCACTTGGACGGGTTGAGAGTCAGGCCGTGTCCCTGAAGACGCTGAAGGCAGCTGACTAGGCGACTGTTGTGCTCCTGGATGTCCCGGGCATACACAATGATGTCGTCGTGCACCCATCTCACTCCTGGCAGGCCGCTGAGTACTGTAGACATCACACGCTGTAGAATTTCTGAAGCCGACGTGAAACCCATACAGAGGCGCGTGAGCCTCATTAAGCCCAGTGGTGTCGAGAAGGTCAGAAACTTGCGTGACTCCTGATCGACCTTGATTTGGTGAAAGGCTTTATTGATGTCTAGCTCCGAGAAGAAGTGTGAACCAGCCATTTCGTCTGTGACCTCTTCAAAGGTCGGAATCGGCTGCTTCTCCGGCACTACGTATTGATTGAGGTCTCGAAGGTCTTGGGTGATTCGCACCTGGTTCGGATTGCTTTTTGGTACCACTACCATTCTAGCGACCCATTCGGAAGGCTCAGATACTCGCTCGATGATGCCTTCGCTGAGCTGGGCGTCGAGCTCTTTGATGGCTGCGTCTCGTAGGTGGATTGGCACTCGGCTAGGCGGGTGGCACACTGGGATAGCGTTGTCCTTGAGTCGGATGCTCACTTCGACGTCCTTGACGCAGCCAACTCCTTGGAAGAGCGCCCGGTGCTTTTTGAGGATGTTATCAAGCTGGAGGTTTGCTGGAAGGTTAGCTGAGTTGGCCTCCGGACTCGAGGACTCCATTGCCTTTGCCTTGTCGGCACTCCCGATGCTGTTGATGCGAGTTTCCGGCGCCGGACCCACTCGTAGTACTCTGAACTTCTCGCTCGTTGCCCTTCCGAGAATGGTGACGCCCGGGTCTTGCACTACTGTGAAGTCCACTACTTCCTCGAGACCGCTGATTTTGACAAGGAGCTCAGCTCTGCCGGCGGTCGCCAGTGGTGTCTTCGAGCCGAACGGGTACAGCTGCCGTGCTGATCGAAGCAGTGGCGTTTTGGCTGTTTTGAGATCTTGAAAAGTCGCCTGGTCGATGACATTGCAGCTGGCGCCACTATCGATGAGCGCCTCGACCCGCTTACCGTTGATAGAGATGCTCATCAGCGGCAGCTTGTTCGCAGTCAGGCAGAAGACCTCCCCTTCGTCGCTTGGTGACTTGCTGGATTCTTCCGGGTGTTGATGCTGACCGCCAATGGTGTGCACGCGGTCTCTGGAGTTGCCCTTAGACATACAGGCCTTCGCCAGGTGGCCCACCTTTTTACAGATGTTGCATGTTTTGCCTTTGGCCGCGTCGCAGCTACGGTGCCCGGTTTCTCCGCATCGGTAGCACTTGGACTTGCTGCCAGGCTTGTACGATGGTCCGTCTTGTTGCTCACCTCTGGTGCGCCTCATTGAGTTGACTGTCTCGTCGCGGCGTGACTCCATGGCCGCTGACTGGTAGCTAGCGGCTTCGAAGGCTCGGCACAGCTGCAGTGCATCCTGCAACTTGATGTTGGCGGTATGCAGTAGCCGTCTTCTGAGTTGCTCGGTGTTGCATCCGGCGACAATCTGGTCGCGGATGAGGGAGTCGCGCAAATTGTCGAAGTCGCAGCTTTCTGCGGCCTTGTATAGCTGACTGACCCATGCGTCGATGCTCTGGCCTGGTTGCTGCGTGCAGTTTCGGAACTCGTATCTTGAGAACACCACGCACCTGCGGCCTGTAAAGTGGTCCTTGAAAGCCTTGATGAGTTCTTCGACTGTGTTTCCGCTGTTGGTCAGCTGTTTGTATAGCTCGGCCAGCTCCCTCCCGCCTGTGTAGAGCAGCACTTGTCTCTGCTGGGCCGGATCCTTGACTCCGGAGGCGTGGATGAAGCACAGAAAGCGCGACGACCAATCTTCCCACCGTGATGACAGTGCGTGTGCTTCTTGGTTGACGTTGAATGGCTCAGGTGGAGGCAGTTGCAGTTGAACAACGTTGCGTGTCTGGCCACTGTTTTCAGTAGACATAGCTTAGCTTGCGACGCCAGTGTAGTGATTGACGCGAGAGACAGAAGTTTAGATGAACCAAAAGCTTACAGCCCCGACTTGGGCGTGGGGTGCTATTATATATTTGAGCTCAAAGCTCTGTAATCGATTGCTCTAGAGTAAGTGTACATCTATGATGCAATGTACACAGGAGTTAAAATCAACGTGCCGAGAAAGGGGGGGGGCAGAGTACAACAGCGTGATAACCCGGCCGGGAGCAGCTTATTAGTGCATAAATTATGCAGCATCACTTCCTCAGCGGGGGCCTCCTGGGGCTGGAGCGGAGAGAAAAGCCCTGCACGGCGTCTGCCTCCCCGACCGATGAGGCCCAGCCTTCCCACAATAAAAATGATTTTGGAAGCTCGGCCGCCCCGTCAGAGCTCAGGGCGCAAGCAAACTCAATTTGGGCTTCTTCATCTCCTAGAGATCTCTGATTCGGCGGCTTCCCTAAACTGGAGTCCCCTCATCAAAAGCTTGGCGCAAGCTTCACTTTGAGTCTCGGGTAACCGGGGCTTTTGCAGTACTTTTGTAGCTCAATCAGCTACCTGCGATCCGCCTGGCTTAAATGAAGGTCATGATGCACTCCTGAGTCTTTCCTTAGTGTTGTCTGGCTGGGAGATTTTTGTTCCTCAAAAGTACACGAGCTGCGCAGTCTATGACTAAAGTTCATCTAAAATTATCTCTGCACTGCTTTACGGTCGAGATTTCAGGTCTAGAGCTCCATGGCTAATAAGCAGTTTCCTATCCCGATGTCAGGTCTAGAGCTCCATGGCTAATAAGCAGTTTCCTATCCCGATGTCAGGTCTAGAGCTCCATGGCTAATAAGCAGTTTCCTATCCCGATATCAGGTCTAGAGCTCCATGGCTAATAAGCAGTTTCCTATCCCGATGTCAAGTCTAGAGCTCCATGGCTAATAAGCAGTTTCCTATCCCGATGTCAGGTCTAGAGCTCCATGGCTAATAGGCAGTTTCCTATCCAGATGCGAGGTCTAGAGCTCCATGGCCATGGCACTCGGGGGGGGGGGTTGCAGCTATCGGGATCTGCAGGTGCACCGGAGGATGGGGAGGGGAGTCCGCGGGAAGAGGCGATGAAGAAGACGGGGATTCGGCTTGTTTCACGCAGGGCCTGTTAATCTTCGGGCCAAATTCCCTTCCGAGGCCCGCGAGTGGAGCAGCGGGCGGACCGGCTCAGGCCAGTTCGGTTGCTAGGCGGGGAATCCGCGATCGAGACCTGATAGACTGGCCCAGCCAAGCTGAGCGAGTCCCTGCAATGAGATCTTCATCGATTAGTGTTAGCCTTAGAGTCCATGATAATCCACTGATTGAGCTCTTATGATTATACTGTGAGTCTATGCTGATACTGTGACCCATGAGACTGTGAGTCTATGCTGATGCTGTGACCCATGAGACTGTGAGTCTATGCTGATGCTGTGACCCATGAGACTGTGAGTCTATGCTGATGCTGTGACCCATGAGACTGTGAGTCTATGCTGATGCTGTGACCCATGAGACTGTGAGTCTATGCTGATGCTGTGACCCATGAGACTGTGAGTCTATGCTGATGCTGTGACCCATGAGACTGTGAGTCTATGCTGATGCTGTGACCCATGAGACTGTGAGTCTATGCTGATGCTGTGACCCATGAGACTGTGAGTCTATGCTGATGCTGTGACCCATGAGACTGTGAGCCTAGGATGATCCGTGAACTCACGGTAACCCCTAGGCCTGAGAACCAATAATCCATAAACCGATGACGAACTCATGCCCACCAACCTACGCAGAATCACGCAGACATCGAGTGGAAGTTCGCCCGCAGCAAGCTCTGGATGGGCTACTTCGACGAGGGCTGCACCTTGCCGCCGCCGTTCAACACCATCGTGTCGCCGAAGTCGATCTTCTACGCGGTCCGCAGCCTCTTTGGCTGCTGCCGGCACTGCGGTGGGCCCGACGGCCGACAGCCGATGGCCCAGAAGTCGGAGACCGCCAGGGCGGCCGTGGCTGCCGCCGCGAAGGTTGGGGCCTGTGCGACTGTGTGAATGAGAGACTGGGTGTGTGACTGAATGCGTGAACGAGAGACTGGGTGTGTGACTGAATGCGTGAATGAGGGACTGGGTGACTGAGGGAATAAATGAGTAAATAAATGGTAACTAGGTGTGGGAATACGTGGCCTAGTGAGCTGCATGGACAGCCTGGGCCGCCTGTCTCACCTTCATGCCACTGTCTTCTATTGCCGCAGCCATCGAGCTCAGCCCCCGCCATGAAATTCCAGTCCAGGCCTGTTCCCTCCCCGCCGTAACCCCGACCTGCATCTGCGCTTCCCCAGCTGCACCCCCATGGGAAGACCTCTGTCCTGCCCTCCCACCCCATCCCTTGTTTTCCTTTCTCTACCTCCTTGTCCTTGTCCACATTGCCAATACCGGATTTAAAAAGTACAACCTGTACCCTGCAGCTCATCGGTTTCTGTCTGTTGCCAATCCACTCGGATGCACCGGAAGCTCCGTCTGAAGGCCAAAGCCTTCTAGAGAGAAACTGGGGAACTGGGAAACTGTGGAACTGTCGAACTGGGGAACTGGGGATCTGGGGAACTTTGGAACTGTGGAACTGTGGAACTGGGGAACTGTGGAACTGGGGATCTGGGGAACTGTGGAACTGTGGAACTGTGGAACTGTGGAACCGGGAAACTGGAGATCTGGGAAACTGGGGAACCGGGAAACTGTGGAACTGGGGAACTGGGGAACTGTAGAACTGGGAAACTGTGGAACTGGGGAACTGGGAAACTGTGGAACTGGGGAACTGGGAAACTGTGGAACTGGGGAACTGGGAAACTGTGGAACTGGGGAACTGGGAAACTGTGGAACTGGGGAACTGGGAAACTGGGGAACTGGGGAACTGGAGATCTGGGAAACTGAGGATCTCGGAAAACTGAAGAGAACCCCCTTACCTTTGCCATCGAATTGCCACGCCCAAGAGTGGCTCGACGGCCTCCTCAACCTCCGCGTACTGTACGCCCCCCCCCAAGCTTCCGCCGCCTCATCAGTCGGCCTCGGCACCAAAATTTGAAATCCCCAGCCGGACAGCCAAAACTGCGCCCTGTCGAGATCGGGGCCGAGAAAGCGGAACCGAAGGGGCGCCAGGAAGTGTCGGCTGCTTCCGCCGCCTCAGCCCTCGGAGGCAAAGCAGAGCCTGGGCGAGGAGGAAGGGAGCTGCGATGGGCGTTTCCCCTTTCATCGGCCCTCTTCCTTTGTGCTGCCAGCCTCATCTTGCTGCTTCTGCTACCCAGCCTCCTCAGTGCGGTCCTCCCCTGTCATCAGCGGCTTTTTACAACTCGGCTGAGATGGAGGGGGCAGAGCAGCAGGTGGCACGGGGCAACTTTCTTATGTTCATCTTGCCGTCCCCTCTGCCCCCACCCTTTTGTTCCCGGCTGCTGTGCGTGAGTGACAGCTTGTGACTGCTGTGTGTGTGAGTGAGTGACAGCTTGTGACTGCTGTGTGTATGATTGACAGCTTGTGACTGCTGTGTGTGTGAGTGACAGCTTGTGACTGCTGTGTGTGTGAGTGAGTGACAGCTTGTGACTGCTGTGTGTGTGATTGAGTGACAGCTTGTGGCTGCTGTGTGTGTGAGTGATAGCTTATGGCTGCTGTGTGTATGAGTGACAGCTTGTGGCTCCTGTGTGTGCGACAGCTTGTGGCTGCTGTGTGTGCGACAGCTTGTGGCTGCTGTGTGTGTGACAGCTTGTGGCTGCTGTGTGTGCGACAGCTTGTGGCTGCTGTGTGTGCGACAGCTTGTGGCTGCTGTGTGTGTGTGTGAGTGACAGCTTGTGACTGCTGTGTGTGTTTGTGAGTGACAGCTTGTGACTGCTGTGTGTGAGTGAGTGACAGCTTGTGACTGCTGTGTGTGTGATTGAGTGACAGCTTGTGACTGCTGTGTGTGTGGTTGAGTGACAGCTTGTGGCTGCTGTGTGTGTGTGAGTGACAGCTTGTGACTGCTGTGTGTGTGAGTGACAGCTTGTGACTGCTGTGTGTGTGTGTGTGAGTGACAGCTTGTGACTGCTGTGTGTGTGTGTGAGTGACAGCTTGTGACTGCTGTGTGTGAGTGAGTGACAGCTTGTGACTGCTGTGTGTGTGATTGAGTGACAGCTTGTGGCTGCTGTGTGTGTGTGAGTGATAGCTTATGGCTGCTGTGTGTATGAGTGACAGCTTGTGGCTGCTGTGTGTGTGTGAGTGAGTGACAGCTTGTGGCTGCTGTGTGTGTGTGAGTGAGTGACAGCTTATGGCTGCTGTGTGTATGAGTGACAGCCTATGGCTGCTGTGTGTATGAGTGACAGCCTATGGCTGCTGTGTGTATGAGTGACAGCTTGTGGCTGCTGTGTGTGTGTGAGTGATAGCTTATGGCTGCTGTGTGTGAGTGACAGCTTGTGGCTGCTGTGTGTGCGACAGCTTGTGGCTGCTGTGTGTGCGACAGCTTGTGGCTGCTGTGTGTGCGACAGCTTGTGGCTGCTGTGTGTGTGTGAGTGACAGCTTGTGGCTGCTTTGTGTGTGAGTGACAGCTTGTGGCTGCTGTGTGTGTGTGTGAGTGACAGCTTGTGGCTGCTGTGTGTGTGTGAGTGACAGCTTGTGGCTGCTGTGTGTGTGAGTGACAGCTTGTGGCTGCTGTGTGTGTGTGTGAGTGACAGCTTATGGCTGCTGTGTGTGTGAGTGACTCAGTCTGTCTCTCCCGTCTTCATCTCGCAGAGACCGGCGAACAACGGAGAGACGGCCGGCTGCTCCATGAAATCCTCAGACTGCGGCGCGCTCACGTATCTGGTGAGGCTTGTGAACGGAGACGAACAAACACTATGTGGAAGGGGAACAAAGACTATGTGGAAAGGGAACAAAGACTGTGGAGGGACAAAGACTCTGTGGAAGGGGAACAAAGACTGTGGGGAGGGGAACAAAGTCTCTGTGGAAGGGGAAAAAAGACTGTGGGGAGGGGAACAAAGTCTCTGTGGAAGGGGAAAAAAGACTGTGGGGAGGGGAACAAAGACTCTGTGGAAGGGGAAAAAAGACTATGGGGAGGGGAACAAAGACTCTGTGGAAGGGGAACAAAGACTGTGGGGAGGGGAACAAAGACTCTTTGGGGAGGGTAACACAATACGGATGAATTTGAACCAGTAGAGAATTACATGCTCAAGCCTCCACTAGAAGTACATGGCTTTTGAGCGAGCAATGGAGACTCAGAAAGAAAAAGAAAACGATTTGATACGGGGAAAAAAGAACATAGAGGCTAATCAAGGACAGCAATGGTGGAAATGCGGGGGTTTGTAAGAGAAACTCCACAGATCTCCGATAAAATTGGTTGCTGGTTGCCCTTGAAGGAGGAAGATGAGGCTTGCTTAGAGCTCTACGGTCTGGCAGGCAGGTGAGAGGTTGTGCAAAGGTCGGCCTTTGCAGACGCGTGAGAGAGTGAGAAGTGCTGCCACGCGAGCATGAAGTTCTCAGAGGCATCGCTGCTCCCCCGTCTAATTGAGGGCGAGTTTCCTAGAAAAACCTCAGACCCCGATGAAGGGCTCCAGCATCTCTCAGTTTAGTCCCGACTTAGCCAGAATTTTATTTCCCGGAGGAGATGGCGAGCCCAGCGTCTGAAGCCAAGGAATGCAGGGAAAGTTCTTCGAGAAGCAGAAAGTATCCAAATGGTCTGGTAGGAAATTCGCCGACTGCTCGCCTCACCCGGCCGAAAATCTCAGCTGGCGTCCTGGGAAACTCATTTATGGCTGGCAATTTTCATGTCAAATGCGTGAGCAAGGTCGGTAAGATGGGTTTTTATTTTGATGGGGAGTTAGCGGGGCCCAGAGACCAAACTGATGGCATGGAAAATAAGAAAATCAGAGCACAGAATGGGCTGAGTCGTGTACAGGAAAGGAACTCGTGTACAGGAAAGGAGCTCGTGTACAGGAAAGGAGCTCTTGTACAGGAAAGGAGCTCGTGTACAGGAAAGGAGCTCGTGTACAGGAAAGGAACTCGTGTACAGGAAAGGAACTCGTGTACAGGAAAGGAGCTCGTGTACAGGAAAGGAACTCGTGTACAGGAAAGGAGCTCGTGTACAGGAAAGGAGCTCGTGTACAGGAAAGGAACTCGTGTACAGGAAAGGAACTCGTGTACAGGAAAGGAACTCGTGTACAGGAAAGGAACTCGTGTACAGCAAAGGAACTCGTGTACAGGAAAGGAACTCGTGTACAGGAAAGGAACTTTTGTACAGATAAAGCGAACTCATTTGCTCGGAACGAGTATAGAAATTCGATTTATAGTTGAATTTTTAGCAGGCATTTTTTAGTCAATTGTCTACTATATTAGTAGGATATTTCGAATCTCTTATACAATATATAGCGAGTAGTTTCCAATCTGAGAAGCATTGAATCACTGAGAAACCTTCAGTTATTAGCCAAGTGAGTCTGTCACTTTCCGAATCACTGTCATTGTCACCGTCATTGTCACTGTCACTGTCACTGTCACTGTCACTGTCACTGTCACTGTCACTGTCACTGTCACTGTCACTGTCACTGTCACTGTCACTGTCACTGTCACTGTCACTGTCACCGTCACTGTCACTGTCACTGTCACTGTCACTGTCACTGTCACTGTCACCGTCACCGTCACCGTCACCGTCACCGTCACAGGCTTTGATAGAATGTTACTATCGCCTGCCATCCACATACACTGAGACCAAGCAATACAGAATCCCTATACCAAAGCTCGGGGGCCAAGCAAATCTCTAGCATGGCCTCAACCATGCAGGTCGCAGCTCACCAGCGCCAATCGCCATTCCCAATTCCCATTCCCCACCTGCCTTCAGGAAGTGATGCAGCGCCTGGTGAGCCGGTACATCTACCAGACCAAGAAGGCGATGCGGCAGGACGGGGTGAACGAGGACGACCTGTTGGAGATCAAGCAGGACATCTCCAGCTTGAGGTGAGCGGCAGGAAGAGCTGCTGATTTTAGCATTTTTTCATTGAGGCAAGGGACTTCAGGATACCTGGGACCGGAAGCGGACCCGATATGGCCAGGGGACCTCAGGATACCTGAGACCGGAAGCGGACCCGATATGGCCAGGGGACCTCAGGATACCTGAGACCGGAAGCGGACCCGATATGGCCAGGGGACCTCAGGATACCTGAGACCGGAAGCGGACCCGATATGGCCAGGGGACCTCAGGATACCTGGGACCGGAAGCGGACCCGATATGGCCAGGGGACCTCAGGATACCTGGGACCGGAAGCGGACCCGATATGGCCAGGGGACCTCAGGATACCTGGGACCGGAAGCGGACCCGATATGGCCAGGGGACCTCAGGATACCTTGGCGCTGGCAATTTCTTTTGGTTTTACGCCGCGCGCTATTTACCCCCCACCAACCCCCCCCTCAAACGCGCAGATTCGAGCTGCGCGAGGACCGCAGGCGCGAGGTGCAGCGCTCCACCGGCCACCTCAACAACATCAAGCGCGACCTGATCCGCACTCTGTCCTACGACTGCGGCAAAATGCGGCAGGCCACGCAGCAGCCGCCGATTCCCTTCATCGACGAGGCGGAGGAGGACGCCGGAGAGGCGGCGCCGAAATCCGCAGTCACCGCCTCACTGGAGACGCCGGCCAGCCTGAGCGAGCGGGTCGAGTTTGAGCGGATGAAGCGCGACCTGCTGGGCGAGCTGCGGCTGCACCTGCGCCAGGAGATGCGCGCTGCCGTGCGGGACTTGACGGCCGCGGCGGAGGCGGCCGGTCAGACGCCACCGAGTCACTTGACGGAGGCTCACGTCCCAGGCAGCGACCTGTCCAGTCACGTGATTCATGCTCCGGCCGAGCTGATGTCGCCAGTCAACCACGCGGTGCTCCCGCAAGGCCAGGCGATCGAGCTGGCGAGTCACGTGATGCCTGAGCTGCTTGACAGGCAGCCACAATTTCCGCCACCTACCGGCAGTCACGTGACCCAGAAGGAAAGAAAATACTCAGCAGCCCAGAGTTCCACAGGGATTCTTTCCCCGGGGTCATCAGTGCACTCTCAAGGTCACGTGACTGCACAGCGCCCGTTCCCCACCGCTAGCCACCTGACCAGCACCGGCAGGTCCGGGATGCACTTTTCTGCCGCGGCCCGCTTCCAGCTGCTGGCTGAGCCCGTGGCTCCGGGGGCCATGGCAGCCGCACAGAGCTGCCCGGGCCAATCAGGTCACGTGACCCGACCCGGAGACGGCCGCCCCCAGCCCCGGTCCCGGCAGCTGCCTGAACGGACGCGCAAGCCACGAACGCATACGCAGCTTTAAGCTTTTCTAGAATCTGAAATTATCGCGTCATATCCTACTGCAAGTAGCACAGAATATTCTAATAGATTTTTAACTTTACTTTCAATTTTGCTTTATTAAATGCCGCAGAATTTTCTGAAAGTTTAAAACAGGCGCTTTGCTTCTTCTGTGTGGCTTCTTGACGACTCATCCGCTCAGTCTCGCAGCCCCGCGTCATCTGTTTGCTTCGGGCTCGTACTTTCTGCTGCGGAGCTTGCAGAGATTTTTACTTCTAGAAGCGCTGCTGGAAAAATGGCTGAGCCATCGGCCCTGTCCTCCAGGCCCGAGCAGTCCCAGAACTGGATCCCGTTTTGACTGTTTTCTGCTGCCTACAGACTGTCAGGCAGGGTTGCTGACAGGCGCTCTTTCACACCCACCCCTGCAGTTCAGCCTCCAATTTCACTTTCGCTGCAATTCGAATTCTCCACCCCCTTTCACGTGTTGCCTGCCTAAAGCGACTGTGGAACAGAACTGGACTTTTTGCAACTCGGTTTCACTATTAAATACAGACTTTACTGACTACTGTGAGTAGTTTGTGCTAATTGATTTTCCTGCTTTTCATTTCGGCAACTGGAACTCTCTAAGCTCGTGGCGCCTCTCAGGACTGGCTGTTCTGGAGCTTTCTGTACGCTTCTGCGGCAAGTTACATGAAAGGTCAAGGCCAATCCATAGAAGTTTAAGGAGTTGCAGCCCAGTGGTTGGAGCGTCGGACTCACGACTAAAGGGTCGGGGTTCGATTCCCAATCCGACTGGAAAAATTTGTGTCCTTGAGTAAGACACTTAACTCTGCATTGCTTCAGTTCACCCAGCTGTAAAATGGGTGCCAGCATTAGCTGGGGCAATTGAGGGTGCGTTTGGCGACCCCCCAGTCCTTGGACTGACTGAAAATTTAGCTGAGCTGCAGTTCACCCTGCTGTAATCGGGCTAAACTAACCTAAACTACGGTAAGCTAAACTAAACTAAACTAAACTAAACTAAAATAACCTAAACTACGGTAAGCTAAACTAAACTAAACTAAACTAAACTAAAATAACCTAAACTACGGTAAGCTAAACTAAACTAAACTAACCTAAACTACGGTAAGCTAAACTAAACTAAACTAAACTAAACTAAACTAAACTAAACTAAACTAAACTAAACTAAACCAAACCAAACTAAACTAAACTAAACTAAACAAAACAAAACTAAACTAAACTAAACTAAACCAAACCAAACTAAACTAACCTAAACTACGGTAAGCTAAACTAAACTAAACTAAACCAAACTGAACTAAACTTTAACTAAACTAAACTAAACTAAACTAAACCAAACTGAACTAAACTTTAACTAAACTAAACTAAACTAAACTAAACCAAACTGAACTAAACTTTAACTAAACTAAACTAAACTAAACTAAACCAAACCAAACTAAACTAACCTAAACTACGGTAAGCTAAACTAAACTAAACTAAACTAAACCAAGCTAAACTAAACTTTAACTAAACTAAACTAAACTAAACTAAACCAAACTGAACTAAACTTTAACTAAACTAAACTAAACTAAACTAAACCAAACTGAACTAAACTTTAACTAAACTAAACTAAACTAAACTAAACCAAACTGAACTAAACTTTAACTAAACTAAACTAAACTAAACTAAACCAAACTGAACTAAACTTTAACTAAACTAAACTAAACTAAACTAAACCAAACTGAACTAAACTTTAACTAAACTAAACTAAACTAAACTAAACCAAACTGAACTAAACTTTAACTAAACTAAACTAAACTAAACTAAACCAAACTGAACTAAACTTTAACTAAACTAAACTAAACTAAACTAAACCAAGCTAAACTAAACTTTAACTAAACTAAACTAAACTAAACTAAACCAAACTGAACTAAACTTTAACTAAACTAAACTAAACTAAACTAAACCAAACTGAACTAAACTTTAACTAAACTAAACTAAACTAAACTAAACCAAGCTAAACTAAACTTTAACTAAACTAAACTAAACTAAACTAAACCAAACTAAACTAAACTTTAACTAAACTAAACTAAACTAAACTAAACCAAACTGAACTAAACTTTAACTAGCACAGCGGGCCAGGCGTGTTGCCATTTACCTTCGATCTATGCGGACAGCCCTTGCGAAGCTACAAAGTGCAATGTTTTGAAAAAAATGTCTATTTTAACATTTGTCAAGTTCACCAAAAGCTCCAGGCTGACAATCCGCAGCCAGTATCAGAATCTGTGCACTGCCAAATATGGCAGGTCATAAACTCTGCAGCGAGAACACAATTGCCTGCCGAGACTGGCAGGGAGAAGCAGTCAGTTGCCAGGCAGGCTGCACTAAGCGCGGGCACCGGCTGCCACACCAACTGCGGCACCGCAGGCAGGTCCTGCCCAGCTTATTTACCACAATATTTTTGTTTGGAAATGCTCAAACAGTGCACTCTGCATGAGCGGCCAGGGATGCTCCTAGCGCAGCTCAGCCCTCAGGAAAAACAGGCCGCACTCAGCGGCTCTGGAGGTCACGCGCCGGCCGCATGATCGGCTGCCCCAAAGTGCAGAGCTGAGCGGGGCGGCCCGCCGCTGCCACCGGAGTTTGCGGTCATAAAAACACGCGCTCAAAGGAAGTTTTGAGCACGCAGCGGCTGACTGTTTTCGGCAGGCTGATAAGATTAGGCGAACAATTAGGGGTCTGAGGCGGCCGAGTTCTGCAATCGGGCGGCCAGTGCGAGTGCAAAGTGGCGCGGATTGGGAGGGGGGCGGCACCGCCGGATGGCTTAAGCCGGATGGAAGCTCGGTCCTGAAATTGGACTCCCCGAGTGGGAAAATTAGGCATGGAAAACAGCTACTAGCATACTACTTAGGTGTGCTACTGGTCAGTAGTGTAGTGGAGGAAATGCTGGCGTTTGAAGCTTTTTTGCATGCGGTTTATACGAACTGAGGCTGAATTGGTTTGAGAATCCGGCGTGTCGAACCGCCTCAGGATATCTACTGCGTAAGTATTTTATTCTCTTGAAGTGCAAACAAAATGTAATAATTTATTTAGTTCGACCTCTATCTTATTGACAGGCTACTCACTCACTATCCTATAGTATTCACAGGCTCCTCACTCACTATCCCATTCACAGACTGCTCACTCACTATCCCATTCATGCTCACTCACTATCCCATACATGCTCACTCACTATCCCACTCATGCTCACTCACTATCCCATTCATGCTCACTCACTATCCCATTCATGCTCACTCACTATCCCATTCATGCTCACTCACTATCCCATACATGCTCACTGACTATCCCACTCATGCTCACTCACTATCCCATTCATGCTCACTCACTATCCCATTCATGCTCACTCACTATCCCACTCATGCTCACTCACTATCCCATTCATGCTCACTCACTATCTCACTCATGCTCACTCCCGCACCGCTCGCACTCAGCCTGCGCAGCTCAAGCAGCCGCAGCCCCCCCCCACAGGCACCGGCCGCCCCCATTGGCTGGCCCAGCCGGGGTGGCTGTGCGCACCCAGTCTATAATTTGGCTCGGTGCGGGGCCAGCCTGATAAGCCCTCAAAGTTTCTTCGGCAAGCAGCAAGGAGAACTGGAACTTCAGTCTCAGCCAAGCACCCGGCAACCACTGCAGACGGACCGGAAAGATGAGCACTTGGAGCGTCCCGCACAACTTCATCCACAGCACCCATGAGCTGGACGTGAAGGCCGACCCGACCATGGCCTCAATTGTGAGTCTGGGCACCATTGGGCTCACGATGCAGAGCTGATACTGCAACAGCACAGCTGTATAGCTTTAACTAACCAGCAAACTCTGTGTTTCCAGGAAAGTGAATCCATGGGCACCGAGGTAACTCAAGGTGTCTATTTCAATACAGCATGCAAAAGCCACATGTAGTGCATGCCGGTGAATAGGGCAAATCAAATAGCAGATCTCTCACTAAGCTTGCACCTGATGCTGAAGAGCTGCCTTCATTTAAAAACAAACCACAGGCTGGCTGAGGCAATGAGGCCAATAAAAGCTTCAGGTGGCGCACCTGCGCGCACCTCAGCCAGCCTGTAAACAGAGTTTTACAACGCAGCCCGCAACTCCTCGGTCCCCGGCCTCTGCACCGCCTGCCCCCCACCGGGGCGTGTTGCGGGGGTGCGCCTGCACGTGATGCCTGCAACTTGGGAGTGAATATTTGTCCAGTTTTGCATGACTTAATTCGCGAAGATTTGTTGTTAAAGGTTTAAAATTTGTCAGGTCACTTCAAAGAGACCGCAAATGCAATAAATGTCACAGTGAAGTGCCTCTCAGGGAAAATAGTGCAGGTCGAAATTGCTGCAGTTGTGAGCTGTCTGCACTTAATCAACTCCTGGTTTCCTTCCACGGGTTCCCGGAAGTTCTTTCTGTCTCACCAATCAAGTAGGAGCTGCCGTTCAGAAATTGCCAAATTTTTGCCCGCTGAGACAAAATATTGATTTCTTGGAAACAATATCCTAAAATGGGCGGGTTGTACTGAATTTCCTGGAAACAGCATCCCAAAACTGCAGCAGATCCGGATTCCTGCACATCCGCTGTCTGAGCAGAAAGGCAGTAAAACTTGCTCTCTCCGTAGTTGCGCTGTCGTTGATGCCGCAGACTCATGGGCGCAACGCATGCCAGCTCTCACCCTCCTGATCCCCAACCGAATTCCCCGCATGCCAGCTCTCATCCGTCCCGATCCCCAACCGAATTCCCCGCATGCCAGCTCTCACCCGTCCCGATCCCCAACCGAATTCCCCGCATGCCAGCTCTCATCCGTCCCGATCCCCAACCGAATTCCCCGCATGCCAGCTCTCATCCGTCCCGATCCCCAACCGAATTCCCCGCATGCCAGCTCTCATCCGTCCCGATCCCCAACCGAATTCCCCGCATGCCAGCTCTCATCCGTCCCGATCCCCAACCGAATTCCCCGCATGCCAGCTCTCACCCGTCCCGATCCCCAACCGAATTCCCCGCATGCCAGCTCTCATCCGTCCCGATCCCCAACCGAATTCCCCGCATGCCAGCTCTCATCCGTCCCGATCCCCAACCGAATTCCCCGCATGCCAGCTCTCATCCGTCCCGATCCCCAACCGAATTCCCCGCATGCCAGCTCTCACCCTCCCGATCCCCAACCGAATTCCCCGCATGCCAGCTCTCACCCGTCCCGATCCCCAACCGAATTCCCCGCATGCCAGCTCTCATCCGTCCCGATCCCCAACCGAATTCCCCGCATGCCAGCTCTCATCCGTCCCGATCCCCAACCGAATTCCCCGCATGCCAGCTCTCACCCTCCCGATCCCCAACCGAATTCCCCGCATGCCAGCTCTCACCCTCCCGATCCCCAACCGAATTCCCCCGCATGCCAGCTCTCACCCGTCCCAATCCCCCACCGAATTCCCCACCGCAGACCAGCCTGGCCAAGAAGACGCTGCGCAGGCAGGTGACGCCAATCATGCTGCTGACGGTGATCACGGCCGCCCTGTCCTCCACCATGTACGGCTACAACATGTCCAAACTCAACACGCCCTACGAGGTAAAGCGAAATTCCATGCTCGTTCAAACTACTTTTAGTAGAAATAAACGGGCAAAGCACTGAGGCAGCCGCCAATAACCTGCGTCCCCCTTCCCCCAGATTCTGCTGAGCTTCATCAACGCGACTTACACCGAGCGCAACGGCGTGGAGCCGGCGCCCACCTTCCTGACGCTGATTTGGTCCGTCATCATCTCCGCCTTCGTGGGCGCCGGCGCCCTCGGCTCATTCAGCAGTGGCGTGTTCGCTGAGAAGTTCGGCCGCAGGCGAGGCCTCTTCATCAACCACTTGCTCGCCTTCGCCAGCGCGGCAGCCGAGATGGCCGCCTACTACTGCAAGGTGTACGAGCTGCTCATCGTGGGTCGCGCGATCATCGGCTTCAACAGCGGTGAGTTCTGCAGAGCCAAGCAATTCGATTTGAAGCACCTGGAAGCACGAGGTCACTGTCGTAACTTCATGACGTCACCCTTGTGGGCCCAAAGTTTCGCGGATTCTCACCAGGCGATTCTCAACAGGGGATTCTTACCTGTGGATTCTCACCAGGCGATTCTCACCAGGCGATTCTCACCAGGGGATTCTCACCAGGGGATTCTCACCAGGGGATTCTCACCAGGGGATTCTCACCAGGCGATTCTCACCAGGCGATTCTCACCAGGTGATTCTCACCAGGGGATTCTCACCAGGCGATTCTCACCAGGCGATTCTCACCAGGCGATTCTCACCAGGGGATTCTTACCTGTGGATTCTCACCAGGGGATTCTCACCAGGGGATTCTCACCAGGGGATTCTCACCAGGCGATTCTCACCAGGCGATTCTCACCAGGTGATTCTCACCAGGGGATTCTCACCAGGCGATTCTCACCAGGCGATTCTCACCAGGCGATTCTCACCAGGGGATTCTTACCTGTGGATTCTCACCAGGGGATTCTCACCAGGGGATTCTCACCAGGCGATTCTCACCAGGGGATTCTCACCAGGGGATTCTTACCTGTGGATTCTCACCAGGGGATTCTCACCAGGGGATTCTCACGAGGCGATTCTCACCAGGGGATTCTTACCAGGGGATTCTCACCAGGCGATTCTCACCAGGGGATTCTCACCAGGCGATTCTCACCAGGCGATTCTCACCAGGCGATTCTCACCAGGGGATTCTCACCAGGCGATTCTCACCAGGCGATTCTCACCAGGCGATTCTCACCAGGGGATTCTCACCAGGCGATTCTCACCAGGCGATTCTCACCAGGCGATTCTCACCTTGCCCAGCACGTTCCTGAAGCAGGCATTGAACTTCCATAGAGGGGAAATATTGGAACTTCCCGGGAAACCTCAGCTTTCACTCCCTATTTCTCAGTCGAGTTTGGCTCTTTAGCGGCTTCGAGACCACATCGACCCAAATTGACTGATCTCGCAGGCATTTCGCAAGGCCTGGTGTCCCTCTACATTGCGGAGGTGTCGCCCAAGCAGGTCCGCGGCGCCTTCCTCTCCTTTCACCAGATCGGCATCGTGATCGGCATCCTGCTGGGCCAGGTGCTCAGCCTGGAGTTCGTGCTGGGTGAGCGCTCTGTCTGCTGTTTGAGTCAGGAAGACTCTATACCGAGTTTGAAAGCTATGCGCAAAATATTTACTTTTTATTTGAACGAGCCGAACTGCATGCTAAACTATGTGAGAGTACAAAGGAAGGCTGGGTGTACAGCACATGGGTGCATCTCTGGAACCCAATCACCCACTGCAGGCGGCGTCAACACGTGGCCATTCCTGTGCGGCTTCTCGGTGATGCCCTGCCTGCTGTCCTGCTGCCTGCTGCCCCTCTGCCCCGAGAGCCCCCGCTACCTGCTGTCCGTGCGCAAGGACGAGGCCGCCGCCAAGGCCGCCCTGCTGCGCCTCACCAGATCAAAGCACGCCGCCAAGGAGCTGCTGAACGAAATCCGCGAGGAGGAGAAAGTGGTGAGCAGCCGGCCCGACCTGTACGAGAGCTTCCAGTACCGGGACCTGTTCACGCGGCCGGAGCTGCGGCGCAGCCTCATGATGAGCGCCCTGCTGAACGTGAGCCAGCAGTGGAGCGGCATCAACGCCATCTTCGCGTACTCGCACTCCGTCTTCTACAACGCCGGCGTGGACCCCGAAACCATTCAGTACGCCATCATCGGCACCGGCGTCATCAACGTTGTCGTCACTTTCATCAGCCTGGCGCTGATCGAAAAAGTCGGCCGCAGGAAGCTTCTGCTGATCCCGAACTGGATCCTGGTGGGCAGCCTGCTGGTGCTGACGGCCTGTATCAACCAGCAGTCCAACTTTGCCTGGCTGAACTACCTCACCATCTGCATCATGCTGGCCTACATTGTCGGCTTTGGCCTGGGCTTTGGTGAGTCTGGTTGGATGTTTGGGTGGATGGGTTCCCTGGCACTTCGGAAACTTTAATACAACCGCACAGACTAGTAAAATGGTAAAGGCTTGAGTAAGAGCTCTACAGACTTGAGTAGAATCGAACAGACTTGAGTAGAATCGAACAGACTTGAGTAGAATCGAACAGACTCGAGTAGAATCGAACAGACTCGAGTAGAATCGAACAGACTTGAGTAGAATCGAACAGACTTGAGTAGAATCGAACAGACTCGAGTAGAATCGAACAGACTTGAGTAGAATCGAACAGACTTGAGTAGAATCGAACAGACTCGAGTAGAAGCGAACAGACTTGAGTAGAATCGAACAGACTTGAGTAGAATCGAACAGACTTGAGTAGAATCGAACAGACTTGAGTAGAATCGAACAGACTTGAGTAGAATCGAACAGACTCGAGTAGAAGCGAACAGACTTGAGTAGAATCGAACAGACTTGAGTAGAATCGAACAGACTTGAGTAGAAGCGAACAGACTTGAGTAGAATCGAACAGACTTGAGTAGAATCGAACAGACTTAAGTAGAAGCGAACAGACTTGAGTAGAAACGAACAGACTTGAGTAGAAACGAACAGACTTGAGTAGAATCGAACAGACTTGAGTAGAAGCGAACAGACTTGAGTAGAAGCGAACAGACCTGAGTAGAATCGAACAGACTTGAGTAGAATCGAACAGACTTGAGTATAATCGAACAGACTTGAGTAGAATCGAACAGACTTGAGTAGAAGCGAACAGACCTGAGTTGAATCGAACAGACTTGAGTAGAAGCGAACAGACTTGAGTAGAATCGAACAGACTTGAGTAGAAGCGAACAGACTTGAGTAGAATCGAACAGACCTGAGTAGAAGCGAACAGACTTGAGTAGAAGCGAACAGACTTGAGTAGAAGCGAACAGACTTGAGTAGAATCGAACAGACCTGAGTAGAAGCGAACAGACTTGAGTAGAAGCGAACAGACTTGAGTAGAATCGAACAGACCTGAGTAGAAGCGAACAGACTTGAGTAGAAGCGAACAGACTTGAGTAGAAGCGAACAGACTTGAGTAGAAGCAAACAGACTTGAGTAGAATCGAACAGACCTGAGTAGAACCGTGTAAACTTTTCTCGCAGGCCCGCTCACCTCGATGATTACCTGCGAGACGTTCGAGCAGCAGGCGCGGCCTCAGGCGATGGCCGTCATCCAGACTGTGCACTACGTCAGCTGCTTCGTCCTCATGCTCACCTTCAAGTTCATGGAGGTGAGTGCTGTTCATCGCCTTCACGCTGGCAATTCAGTGCAGTCAGTGGCAATTCAGTGCAGTCAGTGGCAATTCAGTGCAGTCAGTGGCAATTCAGTGCAGTCAGTGGCAATTCAGTGCAGTCAGTGGCAATTCAGTGCAGTCAGTGGCAGTTCAGGCAGTTGCTGAGAAAATCCGACCCCCCCGCCTCCCACCCGCAGGCCGCCATGAAGGAGTTCATCTTCATGCTGTTTGCCTGCATCGTTGCCGTGGCGACCACCTTCCTGATGTTCTACCTGCCCGAGAGCGCCCACCGCAGCGTCAAGGAGGTTGTGGCCGACATCAAGGATGGCTGGCGCTGGCGGCCCTGCAACGGTTCGGACGGTGCCGAGTCTGAGGGCGCCGAGTCCGAGGGCGCGCAGATCGCGCGGAAGCGCCGAAAGCGCGGCAGCAGTGGCACGTACATCAAGCGGGCCGACGCCCGGCCGGAGGACCTGCAGCTGCAGGCGGCGGTCACCACCCCGCTACGGAAGGCGGACTATGACGCCGATGACGACCTGGAGGAGGTCTAAGGCTGGGCTTGGGCTGCAGCCACTGACTGCACTGAATTGCCAGTTAACGAATGGCCTTGAAGAGTTGCACGTACTTTGTAACTGTGCGTGCCTGCACAGACAGCTCTCTGCACTCCCGCAGCTCACAGTTGTGCCATAGAGCTGTGCAATGTATAGCAGCTAGAATGAAACTCTGAGTTTGCTGGCTCATACAACAGGGATTGGCCATTGTATAGCAAAGCAATCACATTCAACCCCGTGTAGGCGGGAGTCCCCGGGGTTTCAAGAAGCTTCATTCGACAGCACAAGGGTAGGGAGTTGATTTCCATCATCAGAAGAGTGTTAATTGCTTCCACTGGCTTGTGACCGAGGTTGGCATCCAGCAGCTTTTATCAAAACAATGCTAAAAAACTTTAGTAAATTCATTTGGATAATCCGCAGCTTCTCGATGCAGATGTGCTGATTCTGTACTCCTGCCCGCGCAGGCCTCACTAATACCGTACTGCAGGCACTCGCAGCTTCAATACTCATTTCAAATCAATCATTGCTCTGTAGGGCCGCACTAATCCAAAACAGTTCGATTTTTAATTTCACTTGTTTGCTAAATTTTTGTTTTGCGTTCCCGCGCTTCATTTATTCATTCTGCGCCTCCGAATGAGCTTCGCCTAGCAAGCCGCTCCGCTCCGCCATCAATAAATCCTGCTCAAACCGTCCGCCTGGTCTTGAGTTTTATTTACGCGCAGGTTTGTGTCACAAAGACGCCGCAGGCAATTGTGCCCGGCCGGCTGGTTTATCTGGCCTGTCAGGGCAGATCGATGCGAGCTGCCAGCACCTGTCAGTCACCCGGGCCGCACAACTGCAGGCGGGGCTCCCCTCTGGTGCAGATTTAAACGGGCGAGCTGGCATTGATAAGCGGTGGGTGTGCGATGCCACACCTGCCAGGTACTTGTTTCAGGTGGGCAGATTGACAGCTCGAATAGTGATTGTGCGGCTGTGCAAACAGCTGTGCCGCCACTCGTCACGTGCGATGGCTTATCTGCGACAAACTATTGTATGCTATAGTAAGCGGAGATTAAGCAAGCAGAGCCAAAAACTGACCAGCAAGTTGTGGCTGCAAGTTTTGCAAGACTTACTGATTATATTCAGGACTGACAGCCTGTCAGTGAGAATCTGCTTCGGTCTTGCTGCACCGAAAGCCGCGTGAGCAGCGCAGTGACGAAGTGCAAATATATTCGGAAAGCAAATAAACAAAGGAGACGCTTAGGAAACTGCAGTGTGACGCCATTAGCGAGGCTTATAAAGAAGCTATAACAAGCATATAGCGGATTTGATCAACATCTGCTTGACTCTACTTACAGTAGCTTACCTGAAAATACAACGGATTTTTAAGTTGAAGGTGAAACGCTGCTGAAGTACATAGAAAAAATTAGATCGGAAATTTTGCTGCAACCTGGGACTTGCGAGCAGCAAAGGGGTGCTCAACTGCAATCTTTAAATGCCTGTATTGACATTTCTCCCCACCTCTGGACTACCGGATTCAAGCTGTTTGGCATGTGGTCGATTCAGAGTTTATCAAGATAAGCCAATTAAAACCCTCATCCCTCTGCGTCTCTGCCAGCCCTGTGTGACAAATTTAGAAATTTTGGGTCTCGTGTCAGCCTCGAAAATCTCCGATCCAGACGGAATCCAAAACAGTTACACGGCCAGGCCGAGATTGCATTTTCTGGCACCCCCGTTTCCACAGGATGCTTGCTGCCAGTTCCGGGCGGGTCAGCGGCAGGAGCTCAGCCGGGTCACCACAGCCGGGTCACCACAGCCGGGTCACCACAGCCGGGTGTGGCTGTAGTGCCGCCGCAGGCCCTGCTGGTAGTCGTACGCTGCTGGTGGGAAGTAGCGCGACTTCATCGCCAGCTCCGGGCCGCCGCCGCCGCCGCCACCGCCGTACAGGGTGGGATTGGCCAGGTTGGGGTTTGAGCGGGTGCGGGACAGCTGCTGCTGCTGCTGCTGCTGGTAGCTGGCGAGGCCTGGCAGGACGCCGAGCCCCACCGGCTCCGTTGGCGACTGGCGCTGCTGCCGCTGTTGCTGCCGGCTCAGTGATGGCGACCGCCCGAGGCTTCCGGCGTGCTGCGGCGACGCACGACGAGCAGCGAACGCAGCCTCCATCAGCTCCGCGTCGGAGGCTGCAGTGGAGAGGTCAAGTGTGAGCTCAATTAGTGCAGTTCGGCTGCTGCAGGATCCTACTATCAGTAGAAATACGCGCATATTAAGTAAAATAATTTTGCCAGCGACAGTCAATCCGTAGCCAGAGAGAACACAAAGTGTGCCTCATGTTAT
>NIVC01001402.1:0-22500 GCA_002269645.1 Macrostomum lignano | reverse complement strand
TAGTTATTACGAGCGTATCATACAGAAACCTTACAACTGACATCTCGGGCACCGTTTATCTTTTAACCCTTTACTCAATGGTTACCGGATCGGACTCATCTCTGATGCCGAACCCCCTATCCAATGGCAGGCTGGCCACGGGAACCGTCGAGCCGTACAACACCGTGGCCTGTCTGCAGGCCTGCGAGCCGCTATCCAGCGGCGTCATCCTGCTGGACAATGAGGCTATGTACGGCATCATCCAGAAGTACTTCGGTGGCTCAATGACCTCCAGTGACTACACACGGGCCAATCGGCTCTGCGCCCAGCTCATCAGCTCGCTGACCGCCGGCTTCCGGTTCAGCGGCGAGCAGAACGCAACTCTGGCCGACATCTCCACCAATCTGATCCCCTACCCGCGCCTCATCTACCTGTCGCCTTCGTACGCGCCGATGAGGCGGTCAGGCTACGTGGAGTCCAGCGACAAGCGAGCCGCATCTCAGCAGCTGGTAAGCGGGACAGACTTTGTAGACTACGCTGTGCTGGAGTGACAGACTTTGTAGACTACGCTGTGCTGGAGTGACAGACTTTGTAGACTACGCTGTGCTGGAGTGACAGACTTTGTAGACTACGCTGTGCTGGAGTGACAGACTTTGTAGACTACGCTGTGCTGGAGTGACAGACTTTGTAGACTACGCTGTGCTGGAGTGACAGACTTTGTAGACTACGCTGTGCTGGAGTGACAGACTTTGTAGACTACGCTGTGCTGGAGTGACAGACTTTGTAGACTACGCTGTGCTGGAGTGACCGGCTCTTTTGAGATTCGCCATGCTGGAGTGACAGGCTCTGTTGAGATTCGCCATGCTGGAGTGACCGGCTCTGTACAGCGACGAATTGGCAGGTTCAAGACTTGATAACGATAAAAGAGCAGATGTTGAAAAAAGCGGCTTTCAGCAGATTCGAGCTGTCAGACAGAATTTTCGAATTCTGTTTCAAAAAAGCAAAACAGAAAAAGTCTCCTGTCGTCTTCTCCCAGGTGGCGGAGGCGCTGTCAGACGAAAACCTGTTCGTCAAAATAGCCGCCAAGAACAAGCCGTTTCTCGCTGCCTGCATGATGTTCCGCGGCGCGCTGAGCGTCTCGGAGGGCAAGTCGGTGCTGGGCCGCACCTGGTCGGACCTGTTCGGCCGGGTGAAGATCGCCCACAACGACCAGCCACCGACGCGAGTCCCGGACACGGGCATCGACGTGGGGCCCTCGGCGCTGGCGGTGCTCAGCAACACGCCAGCCGTGGTTGGCAAGTTTCGAAACCTCGGCAGGAAGTTTGATTCAATGTTTGGCCAGGGCGCCTTCCTGGCGACCTACCTGGCCAACGGCTACAACAGGGACCAGTTTGTGAGCGCCAGGGAGCACCTGAGCTCCATAGACCAGGCCTACATGGAGAGCGTGGACGATCCGTCGGTCTACGACACTCCAACCGCATCGCCGGGCGAGCAGCCGAGGGGCCCTGAGCAGTACAGGATGAAGTTCAGCCGGCCTAATGGTCCCGGATTCCACGGCCCCAGTCTCGATGGCTCTGGTCTCAATGGCCCCGGTTACAAAAGCCCCGGTCCCAGGGGCCCCGGCTCCAAAAGCCCCGGTTCCAAAGGCGCCGGTCCCAGATACTACGAGGAGTGACGCGGTCTCAAAAATGCTTTTTTATTTTTTGCTTTTCTTTGTTTTTGGGAAAAAATTTTAAAAAACGTTCTTAAAAGATGAATTATTAAAAAGACTGCAGTTTCCTATAAAAATGAAAGGAAATAAACTGTAAAAAAACAAATTTACTTTCAATTCTCTTTGGTTTGAGAATTTGCGAATTTCTCAATGGGATGCTTTCTTATTCATTTGAGCTCCGAGAAGCCGAAGCGCTAGTAAGGAATCTAAAGAGAGCATTTTACACTCACGTCTTTTTGTCGGCGACTGCGGATGCGCCGGCGGACGGCCCAGTCTGCCGCCGCTCCGACCGCGGACTACCGCACCGGACTCTGCATGGGTGATCGGCGAGGTGCGTGCGGGTGGGTCACTTTTGCAAGCTTAACTGCCTCCCATCTCTTGCCTTGAACTCTTATCCACTTCAGTATCTTTTGTCCAAAAATCCGGCACACTGAATGGCTGAGGGACAGGGGCTGGAGGACCGGAATGGCACACTGAATGGCTGAGGGACAGGGGCTGGAGGACCGGAATGGCGCACTGAATGACTGAGGGACAGGGGCTGGAGGACAGGAATGGCACACTGAATGGCTCAGACAGGGGCTGGAGGACAGGAATGGCACACTGAAAGACTGAGGGACAGGGACAGGAATGGCGCACTGAATGACTGAGGGACAGGGGCTGGAGGACCGGAATGGCACACTGAATGACTGAGGGACAGGGGCTGGGGGACAGGAATGGCACACTGAATGGCTCAGACAGGGGCTGGAGGACAGGAATGGCGCACTGAATGACTGAGGGACAGGGGCTGGAGGACAGGAATGGCACACTGAATGACTGAGGGACAGGGGCTGGAGGACAGGAATGGCACACTGAATGGCTCAGACAGGGGCTGGAGGACAGGAATGGCGCACTGAATGACTGAGGGACAGGGGCTGGAGGACAGGAATGGCACACTGAATGGCTCAGACAGGGGCTGGAGGACCGGAATGGCAGAACGGTATTCCAATAGCCTGTGGATTGAGTTTTAAGAGTTCAACGTATTTTCTCCCTCCCGCTCTCACCGGGTCTGTCGCGGAAGAAGCCGTGGAACACCACAAAATTGTTCATCTGCGGGATGCAGTCCTTCAGGCCGTAGTGCTTCTTGAGAAATCCAGCGAATTTCGGTGACGGCCTGTCGATGGCGAGGTGCACCGGCTCCACCTGTTCCTGCTGCAGGTGAGATGGCAGGTTTCCCTGGACTTAGTCTTGAGTAACTGCCAGCACTAGCAATGGCTACCTACCTGTAACATGTACTCAAATAGAACTTTTCCGTATCCGTGGCGTTGCCGGGACTCGTGAACGTAGAAGTCCAGGACGCAGAGCGGCTCCATCTCGTGCTGCTTTCCCAGCATATCGTAAACAAACAGCTTTTTGCGGCCCATCTTCAGGATGCCAACTACCGCGCCCTGCATGCTGGAAGGGTCCGCTTGAGTCTCTGTTATCCAGGCACTTGAAAAATTTAAAAATTCGAATGAAACTTTCAAGCACCAATATGCAGGAAAATTAGCAACGACTCACTTATTTGCAAAAGCATCCTTCAAGACGTACAGTCGATGATCTGAATATTGCAGGCGCTTGAAGCTGGTTATTGCATTTGGCAAGGCCTGGGCCTGCAGATATTTTTTTAGGATAAAATTAGCTGAAAGTTTCTAATGAGGTAAGTTTAGAATATTGGTTCTCTAACTTACTTTTCCAGATGCGATTCCCATGTTGTCAATTACTTGCATTAGGTTGTTTCGATGCGAGTCATAGCTAAAAATTGGTTTATTATCATAATAGTTTATCATCAATGTTGGTTCAAAGCCAAAGGGTTGAAATGTCTGCTTTATTATGCTTTGTTTTACAAATTAGTGAGAAAATTTATTGTGACTATGTAATTTTTAAAGATCTCGCACTAATAATATCAAAGAAGCATTTATGCCAATGAGGCGCATGTTTAATCTTCTTGCAATACAATAATAATTACTTAAAACAACAAAGCGCATTTAACAACAGTTTACAAGAATCGATATACTATCTGATATTTTAGGTAAAAACTTTTACATGTATATTTATGGCGGCCATAAAAACTTCTACATTTTTAATACACTTGTAATCAACTATGTCACTGTGTTCAATTAAACAGAAAACTTCTACATTTGATCGCTGACATTGAATTTTTTATTTTACCTAGAGCGTTGAAACTTTTGCAGATTGCTGAATGAACTGTCAATGATGGTTATTTCGTCAGACAGCAATGGATTTATGTTAAACGTAAATTCCATCCTTTAACTGTTGTATCAAATAAAAAAGATTAATAGGAAATCTAACGCATTATGGAAAATAAATAAAACTAGAAACCAATGAAAGACGAACCAATGTAATGTAATCGTCATGGAATTTAAAAGTATTTCTAGATTTTATAAGTGTCCTGCGCGTCTATAGTTGTTTGGTCGATATTATCTTATTATTTTAATATAAAAATTTATTATTATTTCGTAGGTATAAGTTCCCTAAAGTTTGGACTATGTCGAATCTTAAGTGCCCATAAATTGTACCTTTGTTTCACTTTACTTTTCTAAGAAACAAAATATTTTCGATTCTGATTTTGTAGCCACGGTTGACCACCACCAGCATTGCATGCATATCGCACGCTTACGTCGCTTGCTCAGTCAGACAAATCGCCATCCTGTAAGCCTAAAGATTAGGCAAAAATATCTGTAATGCCGAAATCTAGGGAATTTTAGCCTCCGTGACTCTACATGCTACGCACGACGTCGACATGCAAATAGTGTAAATAAACTTGCCTAGCTAGTTTAGACTGTTTAGTTAAGCCTAGGCTACATTTGGTCTTCTATAATTTAGCTAGTTTAATTTAAGCTAAATAAAGATTGACTAAAGCTAGGAGCCCAACAAGTTTCCAATTGTTTAGCATTCTGTTTTGCTATTTAACACTATATAATTAGTTCAATATCCTATATTTTGTTTTATTAGATTATTTGCATCCTTGCAGCTTTAACTTGAATTTTGTTGCTTATGGCTATATATGGCTAGGCTAAGCAATTATAGAAATGAGCTATTTTTTTGTAGCAACTTAATGCATTAGTCTTATCTTTAGCACTAGTGATGGCATCGGCATGGAGGCTGTGTTAATGTCCAATAACTGATGCAACAGCAAGCCCTGGATGCCCACTATAGGTCACTGTTCTACTATGCCCTGTGCATGCACTACCCTGATACTGTGCCAACCAGGGACCTGATGACTTGCACTGGTGTTCTTGCGCTTAGCTGCACTAGGCTTATCCATAAATGCTGTTAGATGTTACTTGGCCACTGCCTAAGAAGCCACAGCCCAGACTCCGGATAGTATATATGTACGCCAGAATTTTTGGGTGTACAGAGGGACCTAGATTACACATTGGCATACAACTTGGCATACAAAGGCGCCTGGCATGCCCTCTTGGAGTACAACTTGGTGTATAGAGATTGCCAAGACCAGCAGGTGGGACCAAAAGTTCTGAGTCCCAACAATCAATCTACATAATTAGCATACAAAAATGATTAATTTTGCATTTGGTATAGTTTCCATGTACATAGTTACAGTAACAAAATTTTGATCAGAAAGAATAGCCAGCCCTTTACAAAAAAAAACAGAAAACTAAATAAATAAAAATGGGGTTTAACTTTTCCAAGAAAGTAAAAGTAAAACAAAAATAGTTAAAATGAACTAGTTCTCTACAGTTTAGTAAAAAGATTTTCAGTTATAACATATAGGATATTTGAATATTAAAATTTTGCAAGCTTTTGATATTAGTTGTAAATTGTAATTTTTATTTTGGCATATTTTTATGCAATAAAAAGTTTGTTGGCATACATTGGCATGCATGAGCTACAGAAGCAATTTTTGTTCCGGCATACAGCGGTACACAATCCTAACCCTGGGCCACGGCCACGGCGAGCAAAATCCTCTGGCGCTGGCTCTCCTGCATCAGCTTACTGAGCACCTGCACTATGGCCAAGGCCAAACTGTGATGCTAAATAATATGTTTCTGACTGACTTACAGGCCATTGGGCTCAGCCCCTAGTCTGCCATGACCTCCCCTTCTCAGTTGTTTTTAGTTGTTTTGCAAATGTGCCGGCACAAAGTCTAGCTAGATCTCTTTTTGTCTGCTACTCTCTGTGTTGCTATATATATAGTGATAGATCTGAATATTCAGATTGAGAATCCAAATCTAAAAAAATGTCTCAGTTTTTTAGAACTACAAATGTTTTGGGCAATTGTCAAGTTCCATTTGTAAAATTATTTTAACTCCAGAAAAGTAATCTATGAACTATTTTAAGTACAAAAAACTACTGTTAAGAGACCTAAGCCTGATCAAGTACTAATTCTATGCTTTTAAACTTGTAATGGGTCTGACACTGTAAAGCCACAAATAGTCTATGGCCAAAATGTTAAAAAATCAATAAGTCTCAATGGAAACAAATAACAAGTCTTATTATTGTCTATGGTCAAATTGTTAACAAACATTAAAAGCTTTATACTATATTAATGAGAAATCCAATAAAGGATATTCCCAAATGGCTTTACTGGGTGCAGACAATGCCACATCAATTCCTTTAAATATATTTCAAATAGGACTTGTGAGGCATGGCATGTAGCTTAGCCTTACAATGCACCCATGTGCCTTTGACCAGATTTGTATGGATAGTTGGGTCCTGCAGATGCACAAAAGCCAGTTGATTAATGACTGCATGGTTTTATAGTTGGCCATAGGCTTGCTAGCCATTGGTAATTATGCGCATCCCTGGGAGCACATGCTGTTGAACAATTGGTAACATTGTTGCAGCAGTATGGTTAGGCATAGCAACTAGAACGCACTTGCGTGTTCTACGCTTAATCATGCCTAGTACCCACTAACCATGCCAATAGGTACCTTGGTGGTACTTGTGATAGAAGAAATATGACTCATCAATTTCCACCTCTTGCCTAGCACTACCAAACTATATTGGATGGTCCAGTAAGTATAAATGGGGCACAAATGTCACGAATAAAGTTCTACCAGTCAATCATTGACTGATAGCTAGCATACATACTGGCATACACATTCTTGCTGCCTAGTATCCACTGACCACTAGGGCCTAGTCGATTATGTCAATAAGTTGGCACAGCTCTAGGTGGCTCCCTTCAAAAAAAATCCTTCCAGATTGAGACTTGGGCATGGCGACCAGGACAGGCCCAAGCATACTCATTGATGAACCAATCACATTGACAATTTTGCAGTCAAAGAGGCACACCAGGGCAGTTATTACATGCATACTGGTTGGCAATAAGTTGGTAGGTTGCTAGCCAGTTAATTAGGTTGCATGTTGTAGCTATCATCACAGCAAAGTCTCCCATGGTTATTTCCATATCACAAATCAAGTTGCAAAATGTTTAAACATTTTGGCCATAGACTATTTGCAGCTTTCCAGTATCAGTCCCATTACAACAAGTTTAGAAGCATAGAATTAGTGCTTAATCAGGCTTAGGTCTCTTAAAAGTAGTTTTTTGTACTTCAAATAGTTTATAGATTACTTTTCTGGAGTCAAAATAATAGAACTTGACAATTGCCATGTTTTGGATTTGGAAAATTTATTTTCTAAATGTTTTCAAATATGCTTTAAATATAAAAAAATTAAGAAACTTAAACAAAATCAAACATAAATGAAAAAACTTTTGAAATAAAAATGTATTTTAAAAAACTAAAACATAAAATTTTACATAATATTATTCATTTTGCAGTAGCACAGCCCATATATTTAAAAGAAAGTTATATCAAGTAAAGTTGATCCTAAAGTTGCAGAAACATTTTTGGCAATGATTGTTTAAGTGTAATAATTAGTTGGTTTTTTCAAAAATGCTAATATATTGACTTTGGTAAAGTTCTCAAATTGCACAAATGTACTGTTAGTCAGTTAGTATTACTATAGTAATTAGAATTAGCTAGAATATTTATATAAGAATTAAGTTCAATTCAAATGTATAATTTACTATTTACTAAGTTTAATTCTTGCAACTTCAATAGAATTTTACTTAAAGAGCAGACTAGTTGGCAGTTGCTTAATTAGATCATTAATTAGATGATAAGGCATTATATTTAACAATGTCATAGGCCTAGTTACTCCCACTGTTTACCTTTTACTTTTTGCTTACATTTGGAAACAAATTCAGATATTCAGATTTGGATTCAATTTTTTGCGCATTTAGATTTGGTTTAGAAAACTTGCAAAAATCTACATTTGGTCCATCACTATTTAGTACCTAACTATAATATGCAATGTATGCAATAAAAATATCTGTTATTCTAGTCATTGACCCTGCCAGGCAGGGTTTCCATGCATTTTGGTACCCTATATTACTTTTTGTTGCCCTAGTTTATAATGCCAAATAATAATAAAAAGTAATCTTATAGCAAATATAATAAATACTTTACAAAACATTTAGTACTATTTATAATAAAAGCAGTATCCATTTTGTTAAATTGGCATGTTTCTTAACTTTGGAAAAATCTGGTCAATTTAATTGCATGCATTTGCTATATCCTGTATTACAATTACAAGGCTGCACTTAGCATGCATGCCAAGAAAAGTTATTTAGGTAAAGATAAAATCTATCAACAATGTTAATTTTAGTTTTGACTAGCAATCTTCGCCCCCCGTTGGGGGACATCTGTATAGAACCTCTGTTCTCTACAAGTAACAAAAAGATAGCCAAAAAAGGCCTTCACAAAAAAAAACAGACAAAATACTCAAAGGAAGCAAAAAGAAATCATCCCAAGACAGCAAGCATCCCCCAGATAGCAAGCATCTTCCAGATTACAAGCAACCCCCAGATAGCAAGCATCCCCCAGATAGCAAGCATCCCCCAGATAGCAAGCATCCCCCAGATAGCAAGCATCCGCCAGATAGCAAGCATCTTCCAGATAGCAAGCATCCGCCAGATAGCAAGCATCTTCCAGATTACAAGCAACCCCCAGATAGCAAGCATCCCCCAGATAGCAAGCATCCCCCAGATAGCAAGCATCCCCAGATAGCAAGCATCCCCCAGATAGCAAGCATCCGCCAGATAGCAGGCATCTTCCAGATTACAAGCAACCCCCAGATAGCAAGCATCCCCCAGATAGCAAGCATCCCCCAGATAGCAAGCATCCGCCAGATAGCAAGCATCCCCTACATAGATAGCATCCCCAAATAGCAAGCATCCACCAGACAATAAGTAGCTAGTGCGATAATTTCCTTAGCATTATAGTGGCTCCTTTAAAATTCGCTTACTTTTATGTTTGAAATTGTGTAAATTTTATGTTTGACATGGTGGCTGTTTTAAGTTCTACATGGCAACTGTTTTATGTTTGAAACGATGGCTTTTTAATGTCAGACATGGTGGCTCTTTTATGTTTGACATGGTGCCTCTTTATTGTTTGACATGGTGGCTCTTTAATGTTTAACCTGGTGGCTCTTTTATGTTTGAAACAGTGGCTCTTTTATGTTTGACACAGTGACTCTTTAATGTTCGACAAAGTGGCTATTTAATGTTTGACAAGGTGGCTTTTAAATGTTTGACATGGTGGCTCCTTAATGTTCGAGAAAGTGGCTCTTTAATGTTTTTCATGGTATAGCTCTTTTATGTTCGACATGGTGGCTCTTTTAGGTTTGACATGGTGGCTCTTTTAGGTTTGACATGGTGGCTCTTTTAGGTTTGACATGGTGGCTCTTAAATGTTTGACATGGTGGCTCTTAAATGTTTGACATGGTGGCTCTTTAATGTTCGAGATAGTGGCTCTTTAATTTTTTTCATGGTATAGCTCTTTTATGTTCGACATGGTGGCTCTTTTAGGTTTGACATGGTGGCTCTTTTATGTTCGACATGGTGGCTCTTTTAGGTTTGACATGGTGGCTCTTTTAGGTTTGACATGGTGGCTCTTAAATGTTTGACATGGTGGCTCTTAAATGTTTGACATGGTGACTCTTTAATGTTTCAAATGGTGGCTCTTTAATGTTTTACGTGGTGGCTCTTAAATGTTTGACATGGTGGCTCTTAAATGTTTGACATGGTAGCTCTTTAATATTCTACATTGTGGCTCTTAAGTGTTCGAAATTGTGGATCTTTTAGGTTTGACATGATGGCTGTTTAATGTTCAACATAGTGGCTCTTTTATGTTTAACATGGTAGCTCTTAAATGTTTGACATGGTGGCTCTTTAATGTTCGAAATGGTGGCTCTTTTGTTTTACATGGTGGCTCTTTAATGTTTGACATGGTGGCTCTTTAATGTTTGACATAAAGTCACTTATATGTTCGAAATGGTGGCTCTTTTAGGTTTGACATGGTGGCTCTTTTAGGTTTAACATGGTGGCTCTTTTAGGTTTAACATGGTGGCTCTTTTAGGTTTAACATGGTGGCTCTTTTAGGTTTAACATGGTGGCTCTTAAATGTTCGACATGGTGGCTCTTTAATGTTCGACATGGTGGCTCTTTAATATTCTTCATGTTATAGCTCTTTCATGTTTGACATGGTGGCTCTTTTATGGTCGACATGGTGGCTCTTTAATGTTCGAAATGGTGGCTCTTTAATGTTCGAAATAGTGGCTCTTTCATTTTCGACATGGTGGCTCTTTATGTTTTACATGTTGGCTCTTTTATGTTTGACATGTTGGCTCTTTTATGTTTGACATGGTGGATATTTAATGTTCGAAATAGTGGCTCTTTTATGGTCGACATGGTGGCTCTTTAATGTTCGAAATGGTGGCTCTTTAATGTTCGAAATAGTGGCTCTTTTATTTTCGACATGGTGGCTCTTTTAGGTTTGACATGGTGGCTCTTTAATGTTCGACATGGTGGCTCTTTAATGTTTGACATGGTGGCTCTTTAATGTTTTACATGGTAGCTCTGTTATGTCCGAAATGGTGGCTCTTTAATGTTTGACATAAAGTCACATATATGTTTGACATGGTGGCTCTTAAATGTTTGACATGGTGGCTCTTTATGTTTGACATGTTGGCTCTTTTATGTTCGAAATGGTGGCTCTTTTTTGTTCTACATGTTAACTCTTTTTATTTGATACGGTGGCTTTTTTAATGTCTGACATGTTGGCTCTTTAATGTTCGACAAAGTGGCTCCTAAATGTTTGACATAGTGGCTCTTCAATGTTTGACAATGTGGCTTTTGAATGTTTGACATGGTGGCTCTTTAATGTTTGACATGGTAGCTCTGTTATGTTCGACATGGTGGCTCTTCTAGGTTTGACAATGTGGCTCTTTAATGTTTCACATGGTGGCTCTTTAATGTTTTACATGGTGGCTCTTTTATGTTTAACTTGGTAGCTCTTTGTTATTTTACATGGCAGCTCTTTTATGTTCGACATGGTGGCTCTTTAATATTCTTCATGTTATAGCTCTTTCATGTTTGACATGGTGGCTCTTTAATGTTCGAAATGGTGGCTCTTTAATGTTTAACACAAAGTCACATATATGTTTGACATGGTGGCTCTTAAATGTTTGACATGGTGGCTCTTTATGTTTGACATGTTGGCTCTTTTATGTTTGACATGTTGGCTCTTTTATGTTTGACATGGTGGCTCTTTAATGTTCGAAAAAGTGGCTCCTAAATGTTTGACATAGTGGCTCTTTGATGTTCGAAATAGTGACTCTTTTATTTTCGACATGGTGGCTCTTTAATGTTCGAAATGGTGGCTGTTTAATGTTAGAAATGGTGGCTCTTTTATGTTTGACATAAAGTCACTTATATGTTTTATATGGTGCCTCTTAAATATTAGACATGGTGGCTCGTTTAGGTTTGACATGGTGGCTCTTTAATATTCGATATGTTAGCTCTTTTATGTTCGACATGGTGGCTCTTCTATGTTTGACATTGCGCTTCTTTTATGTTTAGAAGTTTTGTGTTTTTAAGGTGTTTTAATAAAAAAAATCTTTTTTGCCCTACTAAGATTCGAACCCAAGTCGCTACATTAGCATTCCAGTCTGTTCGCATCTGGGCTATCTTTTTCAATTGGAGAACATAAATTGTGGCCTTTATAATTCAATTCTTACAGCAAGTCAATTGGAGTAAAAAGTTATGACATAATCAATTTCTCAGTCAGCCAGAATCAGTCTCAATTTAAGTTGCCAATATGGTTACGCAATTTCATTCAAGTCGTGTGTGCATTTCTTCGGCACTGTTTTCAACTTGTTGTGATGCAATCTTTGTCAGAATCAGAATTCAGTCAGTCAGTTTTTTCTCTAGCATTCTTACAATGCATTTCAGGTCGAAAGAGCTGCTTGACCTTTGCAAACAAGCATGTTTTTCGAATATTTAATCCCTTTAAAATTGAGCAATTTCTTAGCCAAGATGCATGTACCGTCCCAGGAAAATTTCTGATCGAATGGTGCAAGTTTGAAGAAAATCGGTTAAGCCGTTTTTTCTGAAATCTATCTCACAGAGACACACATTTCATTTTTAGTATATAGGATTGAAATTATAAAATGTAACAAATCTATTCTAGTATTGATTTCTTTAGTCATATGATCCTATTTTTTCAAAAGTATAGATACCCTAGGCAAGGTCTTAAGTCTATAGCCCCAGGGACTTAAAAAAGCTTTTGTCAAAAAGCTTTAAAACTGGGAACTAGTGTTCTTATACAATTACAGCTATTATATATTTGGAGCACCTTATATAAATTCTCATAATAGGCCTAATATAAGTATAAATTCCTTACTAAAGCACAAGATATCCTCACTAAGGCATTCTGTGCTTATCTAAAAAGTTGATGCAAAAATATTAGTTTTGATTAACAAAATATTGAAATATAGTACAATAAATATTTAATCAATATTGTTTATGCAGATGCCATTTAGGGCCTAATGACAATTTTGTTAATTAAATATTTGGAATATGGAGATTTGACCATCTATAACAAAATAATCTTGCAGCTATAGAGATGGCATGATAGGTTCAGTATAGCTAGAACTATGGAAATATGGAGATGTAACAGTTTAATACTATTGGTAGCATTCATTTATTTCTACTGCTTTACCTTTTACCTATGAAATCAAAGGCCTTTAAGTCCTTTAATTTATTGAATCAGTCTATCCAATCCAATATTATTTCATTATAAAAATATATATTCTTAATAGCAATATCCGTAGGCATATCTATATAGATTATAGTCTATCTAAAAAACATTTATATTAACAATTTCTTACAGGCCCCTTATAGCCTCTATAGCTATAGTATTGAATAGAACTTAAAAATTTTGAACATGCTTTTAAGCTATTTAGCTACATCAAAATCCAAAACACTTTAATTTAGATATTTTGCTTATTTAAATTTATAGTATTTTTATAGCCTAATCAGTGTTGGGCACTAGTCTATTAAAAACATTAACCTATTAGTAAGCATTAATAAGTATTAAGATTTTTAATAGAGATTAGACAAGATCCTAATCTAAAAGTCTTGGGATCCCAAGGAAAATTAATTTCCCACAAGTTTAGATCCTAACCCTACAAATATAAAATTCTCAGAATCCAATAAAAATTGTGGGTTTAACAAACAAAAATAAAAAAACCAAAAAAATTAAATAGATTCCAAAAAAATCCTTAATTACAAAATAAGGAAAAAATTCAATCTTTAAAAATTGATTTATTAGGAATCAAAAATAAGTATTTTGATTCAAGATTTGTAGAATTAGTGAGTAATTGAATGCATTTTGTTTTAACTTGTATTTGTTATGTAGGTCTAGCTATGCCTATCTACTTTAATACTCGTAGCTAATATTTTTGTCTATATCTAATTGTACATCTCTTCTCTATAACTTAATATAGACCTATGGACTATGATACACTAAAAAACCTGATCCTGATTCCCAAATCCTGATCCCAATCCCAAACCTAAGAAAAAAATCCCAATTATCATCCTGCCTAATAACTTCAATCCTGTCTTCTGGACCTCTATTTTTCATTAACATTAATAAAACTGCCATTGAGCTTTCTTGCATTAGCAACTTAAAAAAGTTACATTGATAATTGTTTTGCCAATAAAGAATTCATATTTAACACTAGTAACTATGCCAAAGAGTCCAAAGATGCAAGGAAAGAACAAAAGTATGTCTTGTAAGAAATTACAGCATTACAAATACAATATAACCTATATAAGTGCCTAATTAATCTCTTTGTTTACAATAATAATCATGCAAATGTAACAACTTACTTATGAACTTTAATGAACTAAAATATTTTTTGCTTCATATGAGCATCACTTTGAGCCTTAATTGACAAACACCTATATTCACCATTGTATTCATTATTGATAATAAATCTCAAAAGAGTAGCAATAATAAGTTTTTTATTGCTTGAAAAATTGCAATTAAAAATCTTCATCTGCCAAAAAAAGTTTTATAAGAAGACTGCTTCTGACTTTTAAATCTGTAAATTTTGAATAGATCTGAAATGCTCCACACCTTTCATTAACAGTTTATGCAAAAATTTATTTGCACTTGCAGGCCAACGAGTCCTCTGACTACAGCCCCAGTCACCCCACTGATGAAGTGGCGGAGGAGGCTGGGAGCCGGCGAAGGCGTCCCAGTTGGCGCAGGAAGTGGCGGATCTCCAGCAGCAGCCCCAGCCCGATGGCGCATCGCCGCAGGCCGACCCGGCCATCGCTGCAAAACCAAGCGAGCAGAAGCCGGCCGACCCAGACGCTGTGGGAGCCGCGAACGCCAGCGACGGAGGCGGCGGCGGCGGGGGCGACAGTCGCAAACGGCGCCGTCACCGCAGCGGAAGTCGTCACCATCGTCGGTCCCGCTCGCGCTCCAGGGGCAGTCGCGGCGGCAGTCGGCGGCGCGATCGCCGAGATGCCGCCGACGCCGAAGGCGACTCCGACAGGCGCCGCCAACAACGGCGCAGGCGCTCGCGCGATCGGCGCCGCTCGTCTCGGGATGCTGCTGACGACAAGGAAAAATATGGCACCGCCACAGCCTCCAATGCGGATGGGGAGGCCGACGCCTCCGCTGTAAACAACGGCGCCGACGCCGGCGCGCCTGATAGCGCCAAAGATCGGCGCCACCAGCATCGCCGGCACTCCAGATCGCACTCGAAGCATCGCAGTAGCGGCCGGCGGCGCAACAGGTCGCCTCCGAGGTCGCGGAGTCCCGCCGTCCGCGAGGATCGATCCCGGGACAAGTCCAAGGACAGGTCTCGGGACCGGGACCAAATCAGAGATCGGGACAGAGACGGGGACCGGCACCGCCGCAGCCGCAGGCGGCATTCCCGCTCCAAGTCCCGCTCGGGGACGCCGGCCAAGCAGCCGCAGGCGGACGATCGCGAGCGGACGCCGGTTCGGGACGAGCGGAGCGGCCGCCACAGACGGTGGTCGCCAGAAGCGTCCCGCGGCCGTGTCATCCACAACGGCCTCGAGCCGTCCGCTGAAATCGCTGCCCAGCTTCTCCGGGAGGCCGACATGGCGGCCCGAGGTCCGCCGCGGACTCAGCAGCAGCCGCCCCCGCCACCGTCTACTGCGCCGACTCCGGTGACTTCAGTGCCCCCCGGATTCAGCGGCGCTCTCGGGTTCGGGGTTCGGCCGCCGATGCTGCTGCAATCCGGGCCCGTTGCCGGCTTCCAGAACCCGCCGCCGCCCATGCCGCCGATGTCGCAGTCGGGGATGCCGCCCTCCCGGCCACCGCCTCCGCACTCGCAGTTCGGCGTTCCTAACTTTGCCGCATTTCGGCCCGGCCAGCCGCCGCCGCCGCTGCACCACCTGCCGGGCATGCCGTCCCGCTTCTCCACCCCGCCTCCTGGCATGCCGCACCACCAGCCCCCGCCGCCGCCCCCTCCGCCGCATTCGTCTCAGCAGCAGCAACGGCCGCCGCCGCCGCCCCGCCGCCGCCGCCCCGCCGCCGCATTCGTCTCAGCAGCAGCAACGTCCTCCACCGCCGCCGCCGCCGTCGCAGTTCCCGTCGAGCCTGATGGACACGCTTGCCATGCAGGCCGGCATCCCTACGCCGACCACTTCCGCCGCGGCCTCCAGCGCCTCCGACAAGCAGCAGCAACAGCAGCCGGCGAGCCAGGACTCCTCCATCCAGCACATCCAGCAGCTGCTGTCCTCAACGGCTTCCAACATTCTCAGCAACATTCTCAAGAAGCAGCAGCCGCCACCGCCGCCGCCTCCCCCGCAGCAGCAGCCGTCCCCGCCGAAGCAGGCGATGCCCCAGCTGGAGGCCCCGCAGCCTCCGCCCCCAGCTGAGCCGGTTCGCTTCAATCTGCCACCGATGCCCACGCCCGAGCAGATGCAGGCCAAGCGCAGCGGCCAACCCACAGGGCACGCGGCTGGCGGCAAACCCGGCGGCGGCTCCAAGGCGGCCCGGCAGCCTCGCGGCGGTGCCGCTGACCGCATGGCAGCGGCGGACCCGTCGGACCCGAAGCTGGCGGCGCTGCTAGCGAAGACGCGGCGCGACCAGTTCGCCAACAAGGCCGACTGGCAGGAGCGAATCGCCGCCGAGGTCAAGCTGACGCTGCGGCCGCTGTACACGGCCAGGCAGATTGACAAGAACGACTATAAAGAGATTCTTAAGAAGGCCGTGACAAAGGTGCGACTCTGAGTTTTCCATTTCGGATCTCCAGTCATTTCATTTGCCTGTTTCGGTTACTTTATGAATTCATTCCGAGATCAGTTACTGAAAGTAACAGCTCACGCGGCGGAATTTTATTTAAACATTCCTCATTGCGAAAAATGTCGTCATTACGCTCGTAACCAAAGACAGCTTAATCGAACTCCAACCAACTCTACGACCATCTCCTATGACTCTCCCACCCCGTAATTCACTCACTCATTCACTCATTCATTTCGTCACTCACTCACTCATTCGTTCACTCACTTACTCACCCACTCACTCACTTATTCACTCACTCACTCACCCACTCACTCACTCACTCACTCACTCACCACTCACTCACTCACTCACTTATCTTGCAGATCTCGCGCAGCAACGCGCAGGACGTGCAGCCGGACAAGACTCGGGAGTTCGTGAGCACCTACGTGGACAAGCTGGCCAGGGCCAAGAAGCACGAGATCCGGCGCAGCCAGGTGGTCTCCTCCAGCGACTGAGGCAGCCAGCATCGCCAGTGCTACAGACTAATTACTCGCTATCAGTTTGTTTTGTCAGGCTATACGCGTGTTCATAGTTGCTGTGTACATAGTTAAAAACTAACTGCATTGACCTTTTTTGTACCTGGGAGAATTACAATTTAGCACTGTATTTTTATGACCATCCCCCGTGTACTCTGCAGTTGCGGATGCAGTTCGGCCATTCGCTGCAGTCGCGTCATGCGCGTCTGACTTATTTTTATAGCGTGTAATTCCTGCTGCGTTTACTTGCTGGCCTTTATATTAATATCTGCTCCTGCATTGCCCGACTTCATGGATTCGACCCCATCTCTCCCGTTGGCTCGCTTGGTTTCTATGGCAACTTGAGCTGAAACCTGCCACCGCGTCTGCATGCTTCACTGTTTTTAGCTCTGATTAATGTGTTTTTAGTCCGACTGAGCTGCAGCCTCACCGCAGTCATTCAGGCTGCAGAAGCCCAATGACCGAGTCCGTTTTCAACTGGATGTTGAACTGAATAAACTGCGCTCCCTAAACTGAGCGTCCCTCTTGTCCTCGGCGGGTTGCCGTTGCAGCCGTCCGATTAATTGCTATTTTTGTCCCGCCATTCTCGCTACTTTTATTCAATCCAAGCGTAGAGTCACAGATACTAGAATAACTAGATGAGCCACTCAGGCACATATACTTAGTAAAACAGCTTGTTACTTTCAGCTCAGTAGCAAAGAAGAATACATAAGCTATTTTATAAAAATAAAGGCAGCTGAAATGACTTTGATAAATTGTCCAAGCTTGCAGGCGTAAACAACTTGCTCTAATTGGTTCAGAAGTAATGTACATTAGCCAGTCCACTGAAATGTACATGTCCGCTTTAGCCTGGAATTCCGATAAGGGCAATAAAAATTTGGGTGCGGGGGGGGGGGGTAGGGTAGAAAGGCGCGGTTGGAGGGGGTTTCAGCTGAGGGTAAGAGGCAATAAATGAGCCTTGGCTTGAAAAATACATAAAAATGCATCTGTTTAACTTGCTACTGAACCGAAAGTAGCTTACACGCAAATGTGCTGAGTGGCCTATTTAGTAATTCTAGTATCTGTGCGTAGAGGTTATATAAGCGACAGTTTCTACTGGCAGTAGTCTGAATATAGTTGCATTGCGAGATTTAAAAAAGTACATCAGATAACCAACTAATGGTTTGAGCAGGTACTTGGAGAAGGACCCGTCTCTTCTAGTAGGGGTTTCTAAACTAATTCTGCTGCTACTAAACTGGACCGCAACAGAGTTCGAGAATTTTATTGAGATCACGACACAGGTCATAGGAAAATTCCTGCTTAAATATTTGATTAAGAAATATAGGCTGATCAAGCAACCATAAACTGCATGTCTTGGTGAATTTAATAAGCAGCATTACATGCGAGACCTACGATTTGAAATTTCGAAAAAAGGATCAAGAATGTATCAAAACGTCTTAGGAACACATTAATAATTTTATTTAATAAAAGACATTACAGATTAGCATTACGAAATGGCTGTCCCAGCACTCAGTGGGGATACTTGCGGCAAATTCGTTTATCCGTTGTGTTGCAAATCCGAGTATCGTCAAAGTAGTGCGTGGCGCTCTGCAGGAAGCTTTCCAGTTCCCGCTGCTCTGTGGGCAGCAAGCCTGCGGGATTCGGTTGTGGGCTGCATGGCAACTTGACGGCGTCGGAGCACTCATTGCTGGGTTGCAACAGTGAGAACCAATTTCTGTAACAGCTAGAAGCATGCCGTCTCCATCACATGTCTCACTGACTGCTAGCCCTCTACTCCACCATTTCCATCACGTCTCACTGGCTGCTAGCCCTCAGCTCCACCATTTCCATCACGTCTCACTGGCTGCTAGCCCTCCACTCCATTTCCATCACGTCTCACTGGCTGCTAGCCCTCCACTCCATTTCCATCACGTCTCACTGACTGCTAGCCCTCTACTCCACCATTTCCATCACGTCTCACTGCTGCTAGCCCTCCACTCCACCATTTCCATCACGTCTCACTGGCTGCTAGCCCTCCACTCCATTTCCAGCACGTCTCACTGGCTGCTAGCCCTCCACTCCATTTCCATCACGTCTCACTGGCTGCTAGCCTCACTCCATTCCATCACGTCTCACTGGCTGCTAGGCCCTCAGCTCCACCATCTCCATCGCATGTCTCACTGGCTGCTAGCCCTCCACTCCATCATTTCCATCACGTCTCACTGGCTGCTAGCCCTCTTCGCCATCTCCGCGAGCTCGCTCAGCTATCCAAGCCCTACTTTACCCGCAAGGCTGCCTGCAACTCACCAGTGTTGGCTCGCGAAGCCTCGGTGACGGGCTGCCGCAGGATGTTGATGAGGTCCTCGCCGTGCTGGTACTTCACCTGGGGCGGCACGATGGTCGCGTCCGCCTCTCCGGCGTGTTCTGCACCGGCGGCTGGGTCGGCGCGCTGCCGAGTCGTCCGGTTGCCCACGCGGCTGAGGATGAGGTCAGAGGTCGGCTTGAGGCAGTGCGAGGCGCAAAGGCCCCAGCTGGTCTGCACCAGGGCGATGCGGGCCTCCAGCAGGTGGAGGTACTGCAGGATGTTTCGCAACGCGGTGCGGCAGCAGATTCCGGTTTGCTGATAGTTGCACTGCTGACAGATTGACAGTTCCTTTTCACTGCAGGGGTGCATCGGAATCACCTCTAATGAGCTGTCGCAGCTGGAGCTCTTCCAGTTGGCCTCATTAGCGAAGATCACCGCGAAGTGGTCCAAAAGGCCGTAGTGCTCCAGAAAGGTGTGCAGAAAGGCCACATTGGTGTTGGAGATGATCACCTGGACCACGCGCTCCGGTACATCTCCCGCACCGCGTCAACCATGAGGCGGTGCAGCGGCAGCGACCGGATGAGGCTCTCCACGGCCCAGCGGCCGATGCGGTACTCCTGCAGCGTGGACATCACGTGAGTCATGTAGGTTGGGCCGCTCCAGCCGAGGTTCTTCTGCGAGGCGTTCAGCGCGTGTCGTCGTTCGGAGGGCAGCAGCCCCGCTACAGCGTCGTCGATGTTGCCCATCACGATTGTGTCGTTGACGTCCCACACCACCAGACGGGGCGACCGCCAGGGGTCCTTGTTGAGGACGGCGTGCGCCATGGCTGCTGACTGGATTATTGAACAATTTTGCAATGCTTCGCTCGGTTGTAAACTATGAGCTGAGGTGAATTCGCTAAGCAATGGTGCTATATATTTGACTGGCTCTGGCCATAGACTACTAGGGGGTGCTTTGCCAGCTCGAATCTTCACAACGTCGAAGAGCGAACTATTTCACAAGGTCGAAATTTCGCAACATCGAGAACTCTTTAGTCATCAAGATTTTTTTTGCGAGAAAACAGAATGTCATGTATTTGTCCGACCTAAATTTTCGGAGCACGTGCTCCTATCACTAAGAATGTACTCAAAGTTTACTTGTAACCGCATGATGAGCACTTGTGACTCTAAGAATATTCACTTGAGCAGCTGCTCATTTTTTCGCACATCGATCGCCTAAAGCTGAAGAAATTCTGCAGAAAATTTTGGCTCAAAGTTTTAATTACAATAAGGCTCTGGACTTAAATTAAGCACAATTGACATTGACTCAACGACTCAACGGCTTTGGCACTTAACGCACCGCTTCGCACAGTCAATACAGCCGTCTCAGTGCGAGTTCTCAGCTTTTGTGTAGCATCTTCTGCCCTCTTCTCTCTCATCTCATTCTCAGTGCCCCGGTTGCCATAGTGGCCGTACAGACCCATCACTACTGAAAGCCTGCTATTTATAGAGGCCTGCACTCGCACCTGTACAGTGAGAGCACTGTGAGCACAAGGCGGCCATTTCATACTCGGGCGGGCACTTTGCGCTCAACCCCAAGCTGCCTTTTGGGTGGATAAAATTGCAACGCAGCTCAGTCTGCCTCAAAGCCTACAACCAACTGTACAGTGAGCAAAGCTTTTTCTTTGCTGATTTGCTCCATTCGGAGATCGCAGCAGCAGTGCAATGGCCAGCTCCCGCAGCGGGGACAGCATCGATAGTCGTCGAAGCAGCGGCTCTCGTGACGTCGACCGGCGAATGTCCGAGGCTCGTCTGAAGATGCTGCAAGAGGTTCGCGGCGCTTTTAGACTCTGAATCAAACAGATATTTGTACGGACTGGCAGTGGGAGACAGCGGGAGAAGTAACACAATACTCTGTCATTGCGACTTAACACGGGAACTGCCATCACAGGGGTGCCTCAGCGCTAGGGCGCACCGCTGACCGAATCCGGAGCCCTGCATGGCCAGTAGGCAGTCGAAAAAGTGTTAATAAGTCGTTTCTGTTCTTGCTACTGGCTGGGGGGGGCTGCAGGGTCAGCAGCAGCGCCTCGTGCACTTTGAAACAAAACAACTGAATAATTTGAGATGGCGTCCATTCTTTCACTTAAAAGTGTATTCGCTTCTTCCAGAAGCTGGCCTCGGAGAAGCAGAAGGCCGCCAGAAATAAGTACGCGAGGTGGCAGGCCGAGACCCGGACGGCGGCCAAATCGGCGACCTGGATGCCGAGATCCAGCTGGCCAGACTGCGCCACACCGACCTGCGCAACCAGATGGAGAGGGAGCGGCAGCTGGCCGAGAAGCTGGCCGACAGGCCGAGAAATTCGAGCGGGCATGCGACCCGGCGATCGCAGAGTCCGCGGGAGCGTCGCGGCGGTGAGCTGTCGGGTGTCAAAATTTCAATTTTTCAAGATGCTGCAACGGTCTTCATCAATTTACATCTCAACTGTACAGATTTGCTTATCAATTATGCGTTTCTATTCTGCATGCAATTATTGATTAGCTGTGCAGGCGTCAAGCTTTCCCCTGTTTCACCTGTGCCTCTGCCTTCTTTAAATCGTGTCCGAGCGCAGGCAAAGAGCTGTCAGGAATTTGCCACGCTGACCTCTCGATTACCATTTTATATTGTCCGCCATCGCCTCCGCCACCGCAGATCGCTTCTCGGAGATGATGGAGATGATGATGATGCAGAACTCGCAAGTGCACAATATGATACTCAACCAGATGCTGATGAAGCAGACGCTGGGAGATTCTCCCTCCTACAGAGCAGCTCCGAGCCCGCCGCAGCCGGCGCAGCCGATGCCGATCTACATCCCCATGCCGATGTTCCCGCCGTACCCGCCGCCGCAGCAGCAGCCGCAGCAGATGTGAGTCTAAACTGGTTTTAAGTTTATAATTTTATAATCTACACTGATTTGCTGCCTCTTTGCAGAGTTGAGTACCGGTCTAAGCCTGGAACTCCAGCGGCAGCTGCTAAGGCAGAAGAGGGTAGGTGCAAACTGCTCCTAGTTTGTCAGTAGCCACAGCAATCTGGTTTTCTGATGCTGGTTAAAACGTGCCGAGCATTTCCGCTCCGTCGCTCCCATTTCAGCCAAAGCGGTGAAAAAGAGCAGCGGGCCGTACCCGTTTCCAGGAAATGGTAGGTTTTTGTTAAGCTAGCGAATTGGCATACTTGCACAGCAGTGTCTCACCGCCGTCTCCATCACTCTCAACCCTACAGACAACCAGCAGAAGCTGAGGTGGCTCGCCTACGCAGCATTCTTCGTTGCAACACTCGACAGGTGGACGAGAGAGTGAGCAAATGCGATCAAACTGATGATGGATTGTGAATTTGAACTGATCCTACAGGTTGGAGGCTAAAAGTG
>NIVC01001401.1:193760-296716 GCA_002269645.1 Macrostomum lignano | reverse complement strand
GCTTATTTTTCTTCGTTGTACTCTCTTCAGGCATTGGATTATTAATTTCTTGGCTGAAATTTGGTAATGGAAAAATTGAAAGATAGTTAAAAATTATAGAAAAATATGTACAAAAAGAACGATCACACGCATGTATAAACACGATAGCACAATATAGGTACATGCAGTCAACCAACTTTGACGTAATATAAAGCATACATAAAACAAAGACGGCTTTCACATACATATTCTAATTTGCTCATACTCTAATTTGCTTATGATTTCTATAATCCTATGAAGGAAACCAAAAGATTATGAAAAAGAAATCACTTTGATAAAATTTACGGTTTACATGAAAATTACATAAAACATTTCACATGTACATTATCCATGGGACATTCAGTATGTGCAAGAATTCAGTTAACATTAGTTTAGCTAAGTATGTCAATTGGGAATATATATATATGATCCTGTACTTCCAGCATAAGCCGAAAGCAAAAATATACTTTTGCAAATTATATTCAATAGTAACAACTCTATCCACGAATTCGACAAAATGCGAAACCAAGCAAATAAAGTCTACTTTTTGCGTCGAATTATGAAGATCAGATTTATTAAGATCATGGAGGTCTTTTGGCTTGGTTATAAAGTGAAATTATCAGAATTCGATTGAAACCAAACCAAAGCCGAGTTCCACTCCTGGTTACAACTGATAAGAATTTTTTTAGAAAAATCGTCTTCACTCATTTAAACTGAAGAAGTATGTTTTTTTATTTTAAAATAAAAATATTTTGCACTTGCTAAAACGGTATTTAATATAGAAACGAAAAGTTTTTAATTGTGTTTTAATCCCATTTAAAACGTGCTTAATATTCCGTGAGTTGTTATTATAAATCAATGATAGGCCCTTATGCTTAATGCGTGCATTAATGCAAAGCCTAATAACCTATCGATTCGAGTTCACAATACATAAAAAACACTTAAGCACAAACGAGTAATTGAATCTAATATACAAAAATTGCTTGTATGTATGCAATCGATTATCTCCCGAAAGGCTCAACCGATTTTCGCCGTTTCTTCACCAAAACTTAAAAAGTCTAGTAATTGCTTGATTGCTTGCTTGTATGCAATTTCTAACTAAGTCTAAAATTCATATAGTCAATGGTCGGTTTTTAATAAGTTCTTCGTTTCTCTGTCCTAAGTTAATACGCTTGTTTGCCTGCTTTAGGGCCTTATGGGTCTAATATTAGCCATTAATCTAATCTTTATGTCCTATGATCTATAGGCCTAGATATGACTATTTTATGCCTATTATGTAACTTTGATGACTGTGAGAATGCATGCACGAGTGAAGTCTAACTAGCTTAATTTAGTATTAGCTATGCAGACTATGCAGATAAAATATCAATTCATTATTGATTTGTGTCAGTGGCTTTGATTTAGCCTTTATTAAGCTTAGGTAGGCCTAGGAATATTTGCTCCATGGTCCTAATGTAATGCCAATGGTTGCAAGCAACTAACTTGTCACTTGCACATATTAGGCTAGGCTTGACTTAGATAGGCTATGCTTAGACATATTAACTTGATGAATAGTCTGCAAGCTGTTTCTTTTAGCCTGCAGTTCTGATTTATAAAAAAGCAAGGGCCACCTAGGCCTAACCTGACCTGACCTAACCTACTAAGTTGGCTAATAATGCTTTTACTTTGAAATGAATTATGAATTTATAGCAATTATTTTGTATCTGGCCATGGCACTTATTCAATATTTTTTAAGTAGGGCCTATAATAGATAAATTAGACTTCTAAGTTTTGTAGGCAATGTTTCTGCTTTGGTGTTATACTTATATTTATGATTATATATAGGCCTATAAATCAGTGTTGGGTCAGTGTTAATGACTTTAAAAATAGTGTTAATAAATAAGTGTTAATGAAAATCTTAACTTCTATTAATGCCATAATGGCAATAAATAGTGTTAGTGTTAGCATTAAAACAAAATCCTAACATATTAATTCTTTAATAAATTAACTAAAAATTGAGCATTAATAAGCATTAATCTATTAATTTAAAGTTAATAGGCCTTATAGAAAATACAAAAATCTTGAACTTTTAAAAAATAGACTATATTATAATACATTGTCTTTGCTTTTCCTATCTTTTTAGTGAAACGCAGGTCATCTAAGCAATTTACAAGCTAAAAAAGTAATAAATAATAATTTTAAAAACTTTTTACATATAATCTAATCAAATGGCTATTAGCATAGTTTATGTTCTACTGTGTTTTTTAATTTTAATTTTATTTTTAATTTTAATTTTTTTAAAATTCATAAGCAGCTATATGAAAAGTATAGACATGCTGGGGCGCAACCTAGGGATTCACCTGGCTATTTCTATTGGCAACACATATGTAAGTTGTCATTAGATGGAATAGTTGTCATGTGACTACTCTTAGCTAATAGCAACTTACATATGTATGTTGCCAATAGAAATGGCTAAGTGATTCCCAAGATTGTGCATATATAAGTATAAGTATAGAACTAGAAATTTGACATAGATTGCTTTTTGCAGCTTTATTCTATCTATTATAGTGCAAAGTTACAAGTGCTTAAAGTTCAAAAACATGACGGGACCCTATTGTGGAATGACTTGCCACTATTACTAAAAGTAAGCATATAATAAAAAAGTGATATATTGATTTGAAACTTTAAAGCTAATCAGTTAATAATAAATATAAATTGTAAGGTTATTTAGTAGCATTAGTTGGTATAGCAAAAAAAATTACAAAAGATTGGGAAAGAAATAAATCAAAATGATCAATACTCATATGCAAGCAATAAAGTCTATAATTTTAATTTATTATTAAAGTTCATTAGTAAGAAATTGTTACATTTGCATGATCATTGTCATAGGACATAAACAATGAGATTAATTAGGCATTTAGGTAAAACTAAAATCAATTGCATACCTACCAACAGACCATTTTTAATATATGTATTGAAAAAAAGGGTTTTGTTTTGAACTAAATCATCTTGAAATACAATTATATAAAGTAAAAGCAAGTATAATATAAAATAGGCCCTAATTTTTCATACTTTTTATAGAGAAGTAACTTTTTATAGAAAGTATAAGATATCTAGCTTTCATTGGATTGTTATAATATCAAAATAGTCTTGCTATTATTTTCATTGAAATCTTATTCAAATATTGAAATTTGTAAAAACTAAAGGCTTTATATTATATAACTTTAACATTGAATAAAAATGATGTGTTCAAGCATAAGAGTCATTGGAAATAAAAGTTCAAATCCAATACATATAATGAACTTAATTTTTTTATTTTACTAATTTTTATATCAAGTATGTTAGAATTTTTTATAAAACTCTTACTATTTTTATTTTTGTCAATAGGTTAAATTTGTTGTTATAATTAAAAAACAACTTTTTAATCTGTTAATTTGTTTATAATAAAAGGTAATGATATTAGACATTGCATTAACTATGCAAAAATAGTAAAAAAAAATAATTTTCTATAGTTCCCCTATACATTTAGGCCTAAGAGTGACTTTAGTAAGTATTGTTACAAAGGTTTTTGCTATTCTAATTATATTTGCTTTATTCTCATCAAAAGACAAAGTGATAAAAGCTAAAATGACTTATTAGGCATATAAACAAGATATGAGAAGTTTTGTAATGGTTTTATTATTTGACAAATTAAAAAAAAATTGTGTTTTTTACCTTGGGCAGGTAAGATTTATTAATTAAAAAAATTACTTCAAGAATCTCACTGGAGTCCTTAATATTATCTATTTCAATTTAGTTTTTAAAAATGCTAATTTAATACTCTATAAGTTTTATAGTTTGTAATAATGTGGTTTAATAATTAAGTCAGACAGAGTTAAGGTTTTTTGTATGAGATTTCATATTTTTTTGCTAAAATCCTAGGATTTAGAATTGAAATATACAGTTTATATAATATTGGCTCTAAATATTAAATGTTAATGTTTTTAGATCTTGCAAAATTTAGATCTTGGGACAACAATATTAGGATTAGGATCCTTTTAAACCTCTGTGCATGTCTAAATATGGGGCAAGAGGCAAAGTGGCTTAGTGGTTAATCTGTCTAACTCTGTGTCTATCAATCACCAAATGACAATTGTCAAGCCATAAGGTGTGCATACATTCCTAACAATAAGAAACATAGGCCATTGTATGCCTTGTGTAAATGATTTGGGATTTTAGATTTTAGAATTGGGATTGGAAATCATTGGATTTAAGGATTGTTTGATGTCTGAACTGGGGTCCATGGATTTAAGAATTGGGACCCTGGATGTCTAAATTGGCGTCCTGTGATTTAAGAATCAGGATCCCGAGATTTCAAGATTCGGATCCCGGGATCTCAGACCAGCATTTTGGATTCAAGGTTGGAAATTCTGGGATTTAATAATTAGAATACCAGGAGTTCAGGACTACAAGCGAGAATCGGGATCCTGCATTCGAATTGGGAATACCAAGATTTAATGATTGGGATCCCAGGATTTCAGAATGAGGATTCTTTGATAAGGATCAGTATCGGGATTCTTCCATCTGGCTTGTGAAAACAATGCATGGCGCTGCGTACTAGCAAAGTGCAGCGAATGCTGCCGTTGCTATGCAGCCGAGCCTATGCAGCATCGCGCGGCATCGGCCACCTGTTTAAAAACTTTCGCCAGCGGCCGCACCGCAATCCGCGAGTGATTCCTCATCCCAAAGTGAAAGCGTTTCGAGTTCGCGAATGGCACAAACGCGACCCGGACGCTGTGGCCATATTTGAAAGCCGTTGGGCCAGCTATGAGATGCAGCTGAATGCGTTGCAGCAGGCTTTCTATTATGAATTGCACGGTCGGCTATTGTTGCCTGGGGAGCGGGTACGCCAGTTAATTCTCTAATGCATATTTCTAGCCTTGAATGCCCCTAATAAGCAATACTAGATGTTCAGGGCTAAAGGGCAAGTGTCTCACGGGCCACGTATTAGGGTTGAAGCCAGGAATTTTTATTGCGATGGCCGCGTTTTTTGGGAGCGCCATCGATGCGGCCAGCATTAGGCGCGCCAGCATTAAGGGCTCCAACACGAGGGGTGCCAGCATTAAGAGCGCCAGCACAAGGAGCGCCAGCATTAAGGTGCCATCACAAGAGGCGCCAACACAAGGGGTGCCAGCATTAAGGGCGTCAACACAAGTAGCGCCAGCACATAAGGCGCCAAAACAAGGCGTGCCAGCATTAAGGGCGCCAACACAAGGAGCGCCAGCTTAGGGCGTCAGCACATAAGGCGCCAACACAAGGGGTGCCAGAATTAAGGGCGTCAACACAAGGAGCGCCAGCTTAGGGCGCCAGCACATAAGGCGCCAACACAAGGGGTGCCAGCATTAAGGGCGCCAACACAAGGAGTGCCAGCATTAAGGGCGCCAACACAAGGAGTGCCAGCATTAAGGGCGCCAACACAAGGAGTGCCAGCATTAAGGGCGCCAACACAAGGAGCGCCAGCATTAAGGGCGCCAACACAAGGAGCGCCAGCATTAAGGGCTCCAACACAAGGGGTGTCAGCATTAAGGGCGCCAACACAAGGAGCGCCAGCATTAAGGGCTCCAGCACAAGGGGTGTCAGCATTAAGGGCGCCAACACAAGGAGTGCCAGCATTAAGGGCGCCAGCACAAGGGGTGTCAGCATTAAGGGCGCCAACACAAGGAGTGCCAGCATTAAGGGCGCCAACACAAGGAGTGCCAGCATTAAGGGCGCCAGCACAAGGGGTGTCAGCATTAAGGGCGCCAACACAAGGAGTGCCAGCATTAAGGGCGCCAACACAAGGAGCGCCAGCATTAAGGGCTCCAACACAAGGGGTGTCAGCATTAAGGGCGCCAACACAAGGAGCGCCAGCATTAAGGGCTCCAGCACAAGGGGTGTCAGCATTAAGGGCGCCAACACAAGGAGCGCCAGCATTAAGGGCTCCAACACAAGGGGTGTCAGCATTAAGGGCGCCAACACAAGGAGCGCCAGCATTAAGGGCTCCAGCACAAGGGGTGTCAGCATTAAGGGCGCCAACACAAGGAGCGCCAGCATTAAGGGCTCCAGCACAAGGGGTGTCAGCATTAAGGGCGCCAACACAAGGAGTGCCAGCATTAAGGGCGCCAGCACAAGGAGCGCCAGCATTAGGGCGCCATCACAAGAGGCGCCAACACAAGGGCCGCTAGCATTAAGGGCGCCAGCACAAAGGGTGTCAGCATTAAGGGCGCCAGCACATAAGGTGCCAATACAAGGGGTGCCACAGCTGTTGTGAAAGAAAGGATATATAGTCAAGGGAGCTACTGAAAAAAAGAATTAGGCACTCCGTTTTTTCATCTACATGTAGTTAATGTAAGTGTCTGAGTGGAGTAATCGTTTAAACAAAAGTTTTTTTAATAACATTAAGCTTAAGACTAAGAGTGCTTTTGCTTTAGTTTAAGTGATTTTTTCGTATTCGGAACGAATCAAATGAGATTTGAACATTCAACGTCAGGCTTCCGACGGTCTGCACAAGCTCGGCAGCCAAGAGGACCAGCTGGCCGACAGCGCCGAGACCAAGCGCCAAGTTGACGAAGCCGAACGAATCAACGCCGATTGGAACGCTCGGAGCGCCGAGCTTCGCGTAGATGAGATGCGACGCCAACTAGATGAGCTGCGCAATGAGCACGACCGTCTGCAGCTGGACAGCGAACTGGCCGACCAAGCTGCCGTGCTCAGCTTCCAGGCTCGACTGAAACGCGACCTCGAACAGGCTGGCGATTTTATTGACGAAAGCAATTTAGATGCTAAAATCGAGGCGATTTTGGACTCGCCAATTGTTGATTTTAACTTTGCCATCGATCCGGCTGGCAATATGATCCGGGGTGTTGTTGGATCGGCGGCCGACTCCGTGCCGGAACCGCCGGAGCCTCCTTCGCCGGATGAACTGTCGGTTAGGGTGTAGTTCCCCTTCTATTGTGTAATTAACTATGAGACGCTTCTTATTCTAATTTACCCACTTTTTTTACAACCCTTAATTGTTACATGCATGGGTTTCATTGTTCTGGGTAGCTCAGGTTCGGGGCTGGAGCTTGTCGTGCAATTAACACCCTTGAGGGCCAACCCCCAAGGCACAGAGAGTGTACACGTCCAATGGTGAGAAGGTACACCTTGTATGAGTGGTGCGTCTGCATACGTATCCGTATGCGTGCCCAGGGGTCAGCGGAGTGGACATGACTGCTTGTCTTTGATTTGCGGCAGCAGAGAGAGGCACCGGCTGGCTTGTTTGAGCTCACCCACTTTTCTGACCCCTGAGATACGTAACTGATGCACACACTCATTCGGGTGATAGTCAAAAGTACACAAAAATATTTACAGTACATTACGAAGTAGAATGGGTTTTGGGGCGCTGTGTCCCCCCCCCACCCCGACTGCCCTGCTGTGTCTGGGGGGACTGAAAGGTAGTCCTTGTTTTTTGAATGCTAACGGCTAGACCAGAATATTTTGTCTAAAATGCCAAAAACATATTTCATTGTTGAATTGTCTGTAATATCGGGTTATTGAATCTTAAGCTTCAGTAGAAGAACAAGAAGCAAGCAATTATGGGTTGTCAAAAAGATTGGTAATACGAAGCGTTACTTAATTTCTCTCGCTCAGCTTTTTAATAGTTTCTCCCTGAAGTGAACTGCTACTGGCTTTTGATCTTGTAGTCAACTGCATAGGTTCGTTCCCAAATCGAAAACGTTGCTTTACGTTTTCTAAACAGAAAGTTAAACTTTTTTCGCATTCAACCTTTTGCTTGATCAGTGTCATTGTTTATGAAATATTTTATTGCCGAACAGTTAGTTTCTGTTGAATAAATAAATGGAACATTGTCATTGGCAAGATATAATATCGGTTCGTTTTGTTATCTCTTAATTTTTTGGGCTCACTCCAGTGTTGCTTGCACTAGCTACCGGCATGACTATAGAATATTTAGTCTTATTAGTTCACGAACTTTCATGTACACTTATACAAAATTCTCGTCCCCGCAATGTACACCACGCTCCCCCAATAATTTAAGCACGAATTTCCAGTCTAAACCGTTATCACTATCAATGTACACCTTCTCTTACCCAATTCTCGTCCCTCAATGTACATTAAGCTGGCTCCTGATAAGCCCCCAAATAATTTAAAGACGAGTTTCCAGTCTAACCGTTATCAATGTACACCTCTTACCCAATTCTCGTCCCTCAATGTACATTAGCCGACTTTTTGCAGTCCCACGATAAGTTTAAGAACTCACTCCCTACCCAACCACTACAAATGCCCTCTCTGATGTACACTGACTTCCGTAGATTAACTTCAATAATTTATTGTACAAACACTCAAATGGAATTTTATTTTAACATAAGTTATACGCAAGTTGAATTTAATAATCCACGGTCTCATTTAAAAGCACACGCTGTTGAACCACTTAGTTTAGAATTTTCATCTTGAATCTATTTATGGACAATTTATGCCGCTCGAATTATTATTTGTAGCAGCATGTCGTCCCGTTTGACCCGCTTCATCACCTCCCTGACTGGTGGCCGGCCGCCGCCTCTGCAGGGCCCGCCAGCTTCGGCTAGCGTGGCCAGCGCCACCGCGTCCGGTCGGCCGACGGTTGTGTCCGACTCTCATCGACGCCAGTCGCCTCTGCTGCAAACTCCACTGACTGTGCAGCCAGAAGGCTTCAACTGGCAGTCGATGGCCGAACAGGCCAAACCGGCTGCCGCGTACGCCAAGGACAACGAAAACGTTCTAATTGGTCGGTTGTCCAATGGGCTCACAGTGGCTTCTATGGATCGTATAGGTACTGGATGTACAGTTGGAGTTGTCATCAGTGCCGGGCCTAGGTTTCAGGTGTGTACAAGTTTTATTATTGACTAGTGCGGACTTACTGTTATACTTCTTGTGCATGTGTTCTTTTTCTAACACTTTAACACGACCCGGACACTGTCCCTATCCTTAACCGCAGGCCGGCTTTACCAAAGGCGTGTCCCATCTAGTTGAGAAGATGTCGTTCGGTTCAACTCGCGCCTACCCGAATCGCGAGCATTTATTAAGCGAAATTGAACAATGCGGCGGCATATTCGATACGCAGAGCAGCAAGGACGCTACTATTTACGCTATGAGCGCTAATCCACTGCACCTGGACCGGCTGGTCTCCGCCCTGGCCCAGGTGGTCTGCCGGGCCCGCTACGACTCCGACGAGGTGGTGGCCGCCAGAGAAAAAGTAATCCTCGATCTAGTAGACAATTATTAGTGAAATCCTATCCGTGCCTTGATACTGCTACCTGTCCCTTCCCGTGTCTATCAGCAGCTTGCTATTGCTACCTGTCCCTTCCCGTGTCTATCAGCAGCTTGCTATTGCTACCTGTCCCTTCCCGTGTCTATCAGCAGCTTGCTATTGCTACCTGTCCCTTCCCGTGTCTATCAGCAGCTTGCTATTGCTACCTGTCCCTTCCCGTGTCTATCAGCAGCTTGCTATTGCTACCTGTCCCTTCCCGTGTCTATCAGCAGCTTGCTATTGCTACCTGTCCCTTCCCGTGTCTATCAGCAGCTTGCTATTGCTACCTGTCCCTTCCCGTGTCTATCAGCAGCTTGCTATTGCTACCTGTCCCTTCCCGTGTCTATCAGCAGCTTGCTATTGCTACCTGTCCCTTCCTGTGTCTATCGTCTCGCTATTTTATGCTCGCAATGTACAGTCCAGCTGATCATTTTTTCTAATAAATTCTCTATTAAAAAAGGTCCGCTTCGACTGGGAGGCCATGGAGATGAGCGCCAGCCCCGAGCCCATACTGACCGACCTGCTGTACAGCGCCGCCTATCAGGCCAACACGCTGGGCTTTCCCAAGTTCTGCCCATTAGACAATGTTGACTCAATCGATCGATCTGAGGTGTTACGCTATTTAGCTACTTATTACCGGCCGGAGCGCATGATCCTATGCGGAATTGGCGTGCCGCATCAGCCGCTAATGCAGGCAGCGGAGAGTTACTTTGCCGATCAGCCCGACTGGCTGGCCGGCTCCGCGGGCGCTGCCGCTCAGCAGCCGGACAATTCCGTAGCTCAGTACACCGGTGGCGAGGCCCGAGTTGAAAAGGCTCATTCTCAGATGCACGCAGCGCTTCAATTGCCAGAGCTAATACACATTGGCCTGGGCTTAGAGTCTTGCTCACTATCCGACGAAGGCTTTGTCGCCTCCTGCGTACTCAACATGATGATGGGCGGCGGCGGCAGCTTCAGCGCCGGCGGACCGGGCAAAGGCATGTACACCCGACTGTTCACCAGGGTGCTGAACCGGCACTATTGGGTGAATAGCGCTCAGGCTAGCAACCAGGCCTACGCCGATTCCGGACTGTTTGCTATTCAGGCTAGCGCTCCGCCTCAGCAATGCCGCGATCTGTGCAATGTGAGGATTAACTTACTCTGAGAATTGTACCAGTACTACTGCTAAATTACCCTGATAAACTTCTCCCAATGGCAATAAATAAATTCTACCCATAAACTCTCGAAATAGCTCTTAAATTCACATCTGTACTGTCCTTGTCAAACTTCTCAGGATTAACTTAAATCCACCCCTGAACTGTCCTGTCAAACTTCTCAGGATTAACTTAAATCCACCCCTGAACTGTCCTGTCAAACTTCTCAGGATTAACTTAAATCCACCCCTGAACTGTCTTGTCAAACTTCTCAGGATTAACTTAAATCCACCTCTGAACTGTCCTTGTCAAACTTCTCAGAATTCACCTAAATAACCTACCTCTGGAATGTCATTGTTAAATTCACCTTCTATATTCCGCATATTCGTGGATATTCCGCAGGTGATAGTGCGCGAGCTTCACGCGATGACAGACCGGCTACCACACGATCAGGTGCAACGCGCAAAGAAGCAACTGCAATCAATGCTACTCATGAATCTGGAAATGCGTCCTGTTGTGTTCGAAGACGTCGGCCGGCAGATTCTTTCGTCTGGCGAACGGAAGCCGCCTCAGTACTGGACTGAACAGATTGAACAAATTGAAGAGAGGCATCTGCGCGACTTTGCTAAACGAATGCTGCTCAGCCGGCCTAGCTATGTTGCTTACGGGCCTCAACTGAGTCTGGCGCCCGACTACAGCCAGGTGCTCGAATGGATGGCCGACAGCGGCGCCGCTAAATCCGCCGCCTCGTCTGTTTATTCGCGAATTAAGTGATTCAGTCTTATCTGTCAATTATTTATTGAAGTTCCAAATACAATATTTGCCCAGCTATTTTATAGTAGATGCATTTTTGTTTAATTTATTAGCTTGAATACAATGCAAGAACAGTATATAGTGTTTATATGGAATTTATAGAGAGGAAAGTTGGGGTAATTTTTAAACTGTCTATTGCACGTCTGCAGGGGATTTTGAACTCATATTGATAGATTGATAGACCGAAGTTTTTGCTTGTGAAGCATATCCTTATATAGTATTGTAGTTAGGATAGCAAGAGTGAGTATTTGCCATAGTAGTCTCTGTGTATGTCGCTCGCAATTTTGAATAGTTTTAAGAAGTAGAGCGTCTACTCTTTTTTCAGTAGTTTGTCTGCGCATTGTCACCTAAATTTAATGTAACAGCTAATATTTCCTTTCCTTACTCTCAGGAGTCAGGTTTGTGGCCTCATGAGCATATGGGGTTAAGAAGCATATAACTCGATGTACCCCAATCTAGCTCAGCCAATTAGAGAACAGTAAGGAGAGAGCTGAAATTCAGATGGGCGAAACTCAGCTTAGGGGGCAGACCCAATCTGGCTCAGCCAATGAGAAGGCAGTAAGGAGAGAGGTGAAAGTCAGACGGACGAAACTCAGCCTAGGGGGCAGACCCAATCTGGCTCAGCCAATGAGAAGGCAGTAAGGAGAGAGGGCAAAGTCAGGCAAGCGGGCAAGAGCGAGCCAAGCTGTTTATCTACTGACTGGGGGCAGGTCAGGTGCCACTCCCTTTTCTTTCTTGCTATGCACACTCACTGGATTTGGGGTGCAGCTTCAAACAGTGAAGATGCTAATTTAATGGGTTTGATATAGAAAGCCAGAGGGGATTATTGCAGTTTCTAAAATGTTCAATATGTATTATTACAGCAAAAACGCAATTGTTGATACTGAATAAAGTAACATGGTTATTTTAGTACGAGCTATCTGTGGTTGACATGATAGAGGCGCGAAAATTAAAGGACACAATATCATTTGAAGTCGATGCAGTGCAGACCCAACGGTCTTTACTGCTGAATGGTGTATGAATCTTCGGTGCAAGTGTACTGAATAAAATTTATGATTTCCTATTTTTGTGGGGATGCTTTAGTGCCTGGATTGCTTAGTTTTTGCGCAAATGAATACATGAAGTGGCTGTGCACCACCCTCTTAGTATAGATTACGATAAGGCTATACGCGATCATGCGATCATTTCATATTAGAAACTGCGCAGCATATACCGTTATTTCATGTCTAGATAATATTTTACTTTAAGTATTGTATAACTATCAATAAAGAATAATTATTTTTGAAAGCCTGTCCATCCATTAATAATAGCTTACTAAACTAACTGTTTGTTTAACTCAATAGTAGAATACGTATTGCTTTATAACTGTCGTTTCCGTTAGCGAAGGAGTCTGTTACTGGTGAAGAGTAGTGTGGTTGTATTTTAGCTTAATTTTTTGTTAACAATAGAATTAAGTTTACTGGGCGAACCTGTTTTTCGGTTTGTTTCTTTCTTTTCGTATTGCGCACTGGAACATCTTTTTCTCTACGCTTATTGCGCCTGCAGAAGAATTTATAGTATGGAAGATTACAATAATATCGTACTGTGCTTCACTACTGTTTGTTAGGCCACATTAGGAAACGTTATTGTCTTCTGTGTTTTATTTCAATGGTTTGTTTCAATAGAATGTCACAGCTTAAGCGCTTGCTGATTGGGTGTCACACTTGACGCTAGTTGATTGGGTGTTACACTTGGCGCTAGTTGATTGGGTGTTACACTTGGCGCTAGTTGATTGGGTGTTACACTTAGCGCTAGTTGATTGGGTGTTACACTTGGTGCTAGTTGATTGGGTTTCACACTTGACGCTAGTTGATTGGGTGTCACACTTGGCGCTAGTTGATTGGGTGTCACACTTGGCGCTAGTTGATTGGGTGTCACACTTGGCGCTAGTTGATTGGGTGTCACACTTGGCGCTAGTTGATTGGGTGTCACACTTGGCGCTAGTTGATTGGGTGTCACACTTGGCGCTAGTTGATTGGGTGTCACACTTGGCGCTAGTTGATTGGGTGTCACACTTGGCGCTAGTTGATTGGGTGTCACACTTGGCGCTAGTTGATTGGGTGTCACACTTGGCGCTGGTTGATTGGGTGTCACACTTGGTGCTAGTTGATTGGGTGTCACACTTAGTGCTAGTTGATTGGGTGTCACACTTGGCGCTAGTTTATTGGGTGTCACACTTGGCGCTAGTTGATTGGGTGTCACACTTGGCGCTTGCTGATTGGGTGTCACACTTGGCGCTAGTTGATTGGGTGTCACACTTGGTGCTGGTTGATTGGGTGTCACACTTGGTGCTGGTTGATTGGGTGTCACACTTGGCGCTAGTTGATTGGGTGTCACACTTGGTGCTGGTTGATTGGGTGTCACACTTGGCGCTAGTTGATTGGGTGTCACACTTGGCGCTAGTTGATTGGGTGTCACACTTGGCGCTAGTTGATTGGGTGTCACACTTGGTGCTGGTTGATTGGGTGTCACACTTGGTGCTAGTTGATTGGGTGTCACACTTGGCGCTAGTGCCACTCGCAGTGGGTGTCACCGATCCGGACAGTTGAGGTGTCACACTGGCGCTTGCTGAGGTGATGGACGCTGCAGGGGGGCAATCACTGGCGCGATGTCGAACCGGTTGTGCACTATGTCGATCAGATGCTGTCCCTGCTGATTGAGGACGGCCGCCTGCGGCTGCGGCCGGCGAGGCTGCATCGGCCGGACAGCAGCCCGGCCAGATTCTGGCCTGCGCTGAACGGGAGCGCGTGTTCGACCTGCTGCTGGCCTGGTCGAATCGGGCCACGGGCGAGTGCCTGGAGCGGCTGAAACTGGAGCAGTTGAAGCAGTACGAACTGCTGATTGGCCAATGCAGGCAGTCTGTGGTTGGCAGGGTGCCGGTAAGTCCGTTCTATTCCTTTAACCCTCCCAGACAGAGGAAGATTGTGGGCGCCGGTCTATTTGCTTATAAACATAATACTCCCAAAAAATCCTGCGTTAACACTAGAGGAATGGGTGGGATGTGGGAAAGCGGTTTTGTGCAAGAAACAAGAATTAGCGCATAAAATAAATACAAGAAAAACAATGTCTTTTTGTTAGCTAAAAAAAACTTCACTGCAAAACGTTTAGTTAAAATACTTGTTTTTTTGCTTTTAATGCTGTAGTAAAACTGCAGCTAAGTTAGGGAACAGTCATTCCAAAAGTTATCCAGTCACCTTTACACTCTACTGTCAGAAGTCCGCGTACATGTTCACATTATAAAGCAGCAGAGCAGAATAAATGTGCAGTTTCCAGGTAGTATTTTACTGCTAATTTTCTTTAGAATAAGGTTAAAATTATCGATTTTTGTTCTACCATAGTATAGTGACAGCGTTGGCTTTTTCTGGGTTGAATAGCGGGAATGATCGATTTTTGTTCTAAAAATAGCTTAGAAATCTTTAGTGATAGCTAAGACTGCCTTCTCGGCTGAAATGGCTCAATTATCGATTTTTTGTTCTAAAAATAGCTTAGAAATCTTTAGTGATAGCTAAGACTGCCTTCTCGGCTGAAATGGCTCAATTATCGATTTTTTGTTCTAAAAATAGCTTAGAAATCTTTAGTGATAGCTAAGACTGCCTTCTGGGCTGAAATGGCTCAATTATCGATTGTTTGTTATAAAAATAGTTTAAAAAACTGAACTGATAGCAAACGGTGTAAGACAGTACTATTAAATTTCTCGGCCTGTAACTGTTCTCGTACCCTTTCTTCGACTATATAGCTCTTTAATTAGCCATTGGTCTATTTAAATGCCTCGTTGTTACTTTTTGTAAGACCTACACGCTTGAGTGCAATTTTTCCTAGCTGGACATCTGAGATCGATTATAGTTATCAACCTGTGTAAGTTCTACAACACGTCAGTACCTCCACTATGATGTCAATCTGAACTTATTGTAATTATTAAGATTCAAATTGAACTGTTAATTTGACTAAAGCAACATTTGATAATTTTAACTAATTTCAAAATTCGTAATCAAGGTTCTGGAATTAAACAATATGTTATAGCAGTAGTGGCACAAAAGTATTCCATTAAGCGACAGAATAGGTGAAAATTAACCTACGCAAAAACCTACGATATAAACTACGCAATAAGTATTACTACAAATAAGTGACACATAAACTAAAAACGATAAGTGACACATAAACTACGAATAAGTGACACATTAACTACGTGACACATTAAACTACGCAATAAGTGACATTAAACTATAAGTGACACATTCTACAGATAAGTGACACATAAACTACCCAATAGTGACACATTTAAACTGCAGAATAAGTGACACATCAAACTACGCAATTAAGTGACACATTAAACTACAGAATAAGTGACACATTAAACTACAGAATAAGTGACACATTAACCTACAGAATAAGCGACACATTAACCTACAGAATAAGTGACACATTAAACTACGCAATAAGTGACATATTCAACTACAGAATAAGTGACACATTAAACTACAGAATAAGTGACACATCAAACTACGCAATAAGTGACACATTAAACTACAGAATAAGTGACACATCAAACTACGCAATTAGTGACACATTAAACTACAGAATAAGTGACACATCAAACTACGCAATTAGTGATACATTAAACTACAGAATAAGTGACACATTAAACTACGCAATAAGTGACATATTCAACTACAGAATAAGTGACACATCAAACTACGCAATAAGTGACACATCAAACTACGCAATAAGTGACACATCAAACTACGCAATAAGTGACACATCAAACTACGCAATAAGTGACACATCAAACTACGCAATAAGTGACACATCAAACTACGCAATAAGTGACACATCAAACTACGCAATAAGTGACACATCAAACTACGCAATAAGTGACACATTAAACTACACAATAAGTGACACATCAAACTACGCAATAAGTGACACTAAACTACACAATAAGTGACACCACTAGTGACACAATTATAAATATTAGTAGCTAATTGTAGTCTATTAGTAGACTACAATTTCAAGTGCAACTGCAACTACAAGTAAACTGCACTACAAGGAGCCCCAAAGTAACGAAATGAGTTTGCTTATAAAGAAATAAAATTTATCAATACAATGTGCATGCGTGCATGGGATACCCAGCTGAATGATTTCAATAGTTGTAATTCGTATTTTCAAACAATCAGCTTACAATGATCGCCTTGCACTCCGCACTCGAAACCGCAGATTCTGCGCCCTCTGCTGCGCCTCGTAAATCCTGCTGCAGCGCCGGCTCGTCGCGCGCAGTGGAGAGCCGCGTTGTACTCATATTGCACCAGCTCTGCGTGGTGCTGAATCGTTCGCCAAATCTTTTAGACACCTGTCTAGAAGTTGGCCGAGCTGAGGCCGGCTCGCAGTTCCTAGTGTTCAGCCTGCTAGTGCCGTACGTGCACCGCGAGGCCAGCATCGGCCAGCACGCCAGGGATGCGCTGCTGCTAGTCATGGCACTGTCGGCTCGCAATCAAGAGGTTGGCCGGTTCATTGCATTCTCCTCGGATTTCTGTCCGGTGCTGGCCACCGGCCTCAGCGGCTTGTACTCGTCTCTGCCCGCCGTCTGCCCGTTGACTCGGACGATTGGTGCCAGCTGACCCGGCCGACTGGCAGCGGATCCCGGACCTGGCTCAGTTCCTTAATTCCTTAGACTTTTGTAATGTTGTTGTTGAATTGGCGCATCCTCTCGTAAGGGATCAGCTGTTGCACTTTATCTATTCGGGCTTCCTTAAACCTGTGCTGGCGCCGCCCTGCACCAGAGCTCCATGGACGAGGTGACCGCTGCGACGGCCTATCTGGAGCTGTTCCTGCGCCGAGTCACTGAGCCGGCCCTGCTTAAAGTCCTAGTGCGATTCGTATTGCTAGACTACTATGACGATTATAATATATTGGAGTCGCAAAGAAATAAAATTTATCCATACAATGTGCATGCGTGCATGGATACCCAGCTGAATGATTTCAATAGTGTAATTCGTATTTTAAACAATCAGCTTACAATGATCGCCTGCACTCCGCACTCCGAAAACCGCAGATTCTGCGCCCTCTGCTGCGCCTCGTACAATCCTTGCAGCGCCGGCTCGTCGCGCGCAGTGAGAGCAGCGTTGTACTCATATTGCACCAGCTCTGCGTGGTGCTGAATCGTTCGCCAAATCTTTTAGACGCCTGTCTAGAAGTTGGCCGAGCGGAGGCCGGCTCGCAGTTCCTAGTGTTCAGCCTGCTAGTGCCGACGTGCGCGCCGCATCGCCGCACGCAGGGATGCGCTGCTGCTAGTCATGGCACTGTCGGCTCGCAATCAGAGGTTGGCCGCGTTCATTGCATTCTCCTCGGATTTTTGTCCGGTGCTGGCCACCGGCCTCAGCGGCTTGTACTCGTCTCTGCCCCGCCGTCTGCCGTCGACTCGGACGATTGTGTGCCAGCTGACCCGGCCGACTGGCAGCGGATCCCGGACCTGGCTCAGTTCTTAATTCCTTAGACTTTTGTAATGTTGTTGTTGAATTGGCGCATCCTCTCGTGCGGGATCAGCTGTTGCACTTTATCTATTCGGGCTTCCTTAAACCTGTGCTAGGCGCCGCCCTGCACCAGAGCTCCATGGACGAGGTGACCGCTGCGACGGCCTATCTGGAGCTGTTCCTGCGCCGAGTCACTGAGCCGGCCCTGCTTAAAGTCCTAGTGCGATTCGTATTGCTAGACTACTATGACGATTATAATATATTGGAGTCGCTTATTGGTCGCATCAAATTCTCCAACAGTCTACTTGGCGTGGTCACCATGTCGCTATTCAGGACTCTGCTTAATCTGCACATTGAGGACGCTGCATTACCAGCTACTGTATCGCTACCTCATCCCCTGCCAGCACCTCATGCTCAGCCAGCGCCGCTGCCTACGCGACAACGAGCCCTACGCCAGGGCCGCCGACAAGTTCGCTTCCCTGGTGCCCTCCTGTTGCGTGCAGGACACCGGCGAGGAGGCCATCAGTCCCGCCGCCGACCGGCTGCGCGCCTACGAATCGCCGCACGCCGAGTATCTGCGCGACGCGGCGAGCGCATCGTCGAACGGACCGTCGCTTCCCGTCGGTGGGCCTTCCGCTACGACGGCGTCGATCCGCCAATCGACGTGTTCGAAGGCGCCGCCGGCGATGCGGCGTTAGCGGAGGCGGCAGCCGCTGTCGCCGCAGCGGGTCTGTCCTCGGTGCCTCTAACTGAGATTCAGAGCGCTTTCCGTCGGCTGCAGGGTCCCACAGCCGCTGCCGCTGTCGTCGCAACTGAAATCGCCGACGAGGCCGACGTGACCAGCCTAGACGCCGATTACTACGACGAGTTGAACTCGTCAGCTAGTAGACTATTCGACGCCTCCTCTAGCGGCGACGGGCCCGCAACTGACCGACGCTCGTCTGCCTCTTCGCTTGTAAATAGCAGCTTACAGCAGAAGCAGCAGTCGCAGCACAGAAGCTGCAGCAGTCATTGGCTGGGCCATCATCAGCAGCGGCGTCGCTGCTGTTGCCGCTGCTTCGCGACCTTACAAAGACTCAGCCGCGCATGTACAGTCAATGTACACGTTGAGCTTCTTGGACCCCGATTCCGGTTTAGACAGCAGTGCAGGAGCTGCAGCCTCTGCGTCGGCTTCGACTGCTGCTGCAGTTTCAGCTACAAAGCCGGCAGCAGTTGTTGAAGAAGATGGTCCAGCTGAAACTGACGCAGCGGAGGACAATAACAGCCCTGCTGATAATATGGATGGTAACGGTAAACTTCTTTCTGCTAAATGTTTTGTTGGTCAATTAAAGTACTTTTGCCTACCGAAAAAAAGTAGCAAAATAAGAAAGAGTACAGAATTTATTATAGTTTATGTGCTATCGAACGTGTGTGTACACAGGTGACATCCTGGACTAGGGCAGTAGGCCAATAGAACCCTCAAGCTGGCCCGAACACCAGGAGGGGGACGCTTGCGACCGGACTACTCCCGGCCTTCCAGCCCATCGCACGGTCAACACCTTAGCATTAGAGAGTACGTTGACGCAGTACCACGGCCTGCAGGTTGGCGAGCCAGACCCGCATACCCAAAATTCGGCCGAAGCCACTGATAGGGTCGCCAGCGCCGGAGCACTGTCCAGCAGCCCTAGGGACTGCCTTGAACACACGCGGGGACGAGTACCCTGGTCGACTTGCGAGACAGCGTGGGGTCTGCGGCTGCCAGAGGCAAATAGAGGGTGGCAGACTCCCACCAGCCTTGACTGCTGAAGATAGGGCAGGCGTGAAGCATCGCAGACCTTAGCTCGTAGGCCTGGTCTGTCTCATACTTCACTGGCAGTGAATACGCCTTCGCGTGCTCCAATCTTGCCTACCTATCCGTAATGCACTGTTTAAGATGCCGCCAACGGTGCTGAGGACAGCCGGGCAGCGGCCGACCTGCGCGCATTAATTAGTCAATCGCTGGATCAGCTGGAGGATCTCAACGGCTTCCTAACTCTGCTAGACTCTCTGCCACCGTCTCTAGTAGGCGGCAATGACTGCGCCGACTCCGGCATCGATGCCAGCGTGCAGAGCCTTGAAGCTGCGCTGTCCGAGGCCGGCCTGCTACTGGCTGCCGAAGGCGGGTCGCCTCGGCCGCCGCTCCGACAGACGTCCAACATGTCGGCCGCTGGCCTGTCCGACTCCGGACGCTTCGACGAGACCAGCTCGTCGACTACGGCAACACCGTCGGCTAGCATCGGCGGCGGAGCTTTATCGACGTCGAATCATCCGTTGGCTGCGTCTGCGGCAGCGGCGGCGGCGACGAATTCCTCCATGCTGCTGCCGATGCCGCAACAGCCGGGCTTGGAGTTTCTGCCCGTGCCGCCGCGGCCGCATCCGTCCGCCAGGCCGCCTGCGAACAATTTCTATACGATTGGACCGTTCTTGACGGCCCTGTTGGATAAAGTTGAAACTATGCCAGCTAATTCGCTCTACGTTAATCTGCTGCTAACTAATTTGCTGTCGGATTTGGCTTGCTATCCGCAGCCGCTACTCAAATCTCTGCTGCTCAATGCTGGTCTAGTGCTGCAGCCTCAGGTGATTGATTCTAGCTAGGCATGTCAGATTTCGGACCCTGGATCTGCAAATTAGCTGGATCTGCAATTAGCTAGGCATGCCAGAGTTCTGGATCTGCAATTAGCTAGGCATACCTTGGATCTGCAATTAGCTAGGCATGTCACCCTGATCTGCAATTAGCTAGGCATGTCAGAGTTTGGACCCTGGATCTGCAATTAGCTAGGCATGTCAGAGTTGAAACCCTGGATCTGCAATTAGCTAGGCATGTCAGAGTTGAAACCCTGGATCTGCAATTAGCTAGGCATGCCAGAGTTGGTAAGCAAAGTTATAAGCTCCAACTAATATCAATAGCAGCTGCCTCTCCGCCTCATCCGGCCTCAGGTAAAGAGTCTCTACCAGGCGCTAAACGTGGTGAAGCACCGGGTGGACTGTTTCTCCTACACAATGGACAATTTCGACTCGCTCCTGTTGGACGCGCGCCGGTTTCTCTACTGGCGCGTCAATCGAAGCAGTCCGGAGGAATTCGAACTGCAGCACTTCGCCGCCATGCCTGTCGGCAGTAATAATAATAATAATAGTAATAATAATAATAATCGATCAGACAGTTTAATTGCCCTGCCAGGCGATCGGCGCCGCGCGGCCACCTCGGCGTCGTCTGCAGCATCCGGTAGCCTCGCCGATTGGTCCAGCTTCCATCCGCATCAGCAGCAACAGCAGCAGCAGCCAGAAGCAGTAAAAAAGAAATCATTCTTCGAAAGTCTGTTCTCCTCATCGAAAAGCAACAATAGCGGCGGCTCCGGCAAGGAGAATCGAAAACTGTCGTCGGGTTCGTCAACGGCGACAGGCAGTCGGGATCGGCTGGACGGCCTGAAGACTCGGAACATGGTGTACGCGGCCGTAGTGCTAGAGGAGTTCACTAAGGAGTTGTCGGCCATCTGTCGGGAGCATTCTGTCAGGCCGTTGTGAATAAAAATCTGGATCGAGTTTGCTCTGTATATTTGACGCCAGTAGTATGTGTCGGGCATTAGTGAGATTATTACATACAATTTCAACTTTCAATAAGTTGGCTATGGTAAATTTAAGTCAGAAAGTGAGCAAATTTCGTCGGTAAAATCATGCTTTGATTGTTGTCAGGTACGAGTATTGCCCTACTCGAGAATTAAGTCTGCGGATCGCTCTAGACCACGGATACTAAAATAGCTAGATGGGCCACTCTGGCACATATATTTACTTAGTAAATTTACTAAGTTTTAAAACAGCTTTCTACTTTCAGTTCAGTAGCAAAGAAGAATATATAAGCTATTTTATAGAAATAAAGGCAGCTGAAATGACTTTGATAAGTTCAGAAGCCCAAAAGCTTGCAGGCGTAAACAGCTTGCTAATTGGTTCAGCAGTAATGTACTTTAGCCAGTCCACTGAAATGTACATGGCAGCTTTAGGCTGGAATTCCGAGAAAATAAAATTGGGGCGAGTGGGGGCTGTTAAAAGGCGCGGTTGGAGGGTTTAGGCTGAGGGGTAAGAGCCAATGAATGGGCCTTGGCTTTAAAAATGCAATAAAATGCTTCTGTTTAACTTACTACTGAACTGAAAGTAGTTTACACGCAAATGTGCTGAGTGGCCCATCTATTTATTCTAGTATTTGTGCTCTAGACTAGATGAATGCCGACAATGAGACTTGAATTCACACTTCACACACTTGAGTTCAGTCATTCATTCAAGCCAGAGACATTCGTTCTCTTCCCGATAAGCGCTATACTCGTATTGCATTTGAACTCTTGAAAAATTTGAACTCACTTGACAAATTCAAAGTTCAAATGGTAAAGTATCTGTGTAGATTAAACTGAGGATCACTGCTTTACTTAAATAGAACACAATTGTCTTGCCTTATATAATAACTAATCAAGTTAAATATACTACTTATAACAGATTAATTCTTTTACTAGTGCGCAGCCAAATAAGTGTTTTAATTTTACTTTTTTACTACTAATGCTACTAATAGTACTAGATTAAGCAAATTTATTGTACAGACATAGCAGCTGTTTCGGCGTGATTACTTTCTATTGTTTAATTAGAATACATGTCAAACAATCACTAGCCACATTTTCATAGATGCTTTAATATTGGTAAGTTATTGTTTCAATTTTCTAAAATTTACTTTACTCATTTGCTTCCACATCTTTGCTTCTGTTTAACAGTTTTTCTAATACAAGATGTTAATAAATATCTAACTATATATTTATGCAGTGCGTTGTAAAATAGTTTGTTCATCTTTCCAATTTATTTTAAATGTTCTCAGAAACCTAAAGTGTAAACGTTCTACTAAATTAAGTCACGCTTAGTAGCTGGACTTCTCCGATCATTAATTTTTATTTTGGATTTTTCCTATGCCTATCTACAGCCACAAAATATCCGATCCTCACTGTGGTGAATTTTTTTGCGATTTTTTTTCGATCCAATAATTTTTCGGATTTTAAGGGTGCCATTTAATCTCTTAACTTATATGCTGTCAATTCGTTTCGCTTTTCTTTATTTGTTGGCGCAAATTCGGGATGAAAGTTTCTACAGAGGGGAGTAGTGGCGCTTACTGAAGAGGAGTAGCGACGCTTACTGAAGCGGCGCTTCTTGAAGGGGGTAGCGGCGCTTACTGAAGGGGGTAGCGGCGCTTACTGAAGAGGAGTAGCGGCGCTTACTGAAGGGGGTAGCGGCGCTTACTGAAGGGGGTAGCGGCGCTTACTGAAGAGGAGTAGCGGCGCTTACTGAAGGGGGTAGCGGCGCTTACTGAAGAGGAGTAGCGGCGCTTACTGAAGCGGCGCTTCTTGAACAGGGTAGTGGCGCTTACTAAAGGGGGTAGCGGCGCTTACTGAAGAGGAGTAGCGGCGCTTACTGAAGCGGCGCTTCTTGAACAGAGTAGTGGCGCTTACTAAAGGGGGTAGCGGCGCTTACTTAAGAGGAGTAGCGGCGCTTACTGAAGAGGAGTAGCGGCGCTTCTTGAAGGGGTTAGCGGCGCTTACTGAAGCGGCGCTTCTTGAAGGGGGTAGCGGCGCTTACTGAAGAGGAGTAGCGGCGCTTACTGAAGCGGCGCTTCTTGAAGGGGGTAGCGGCGCTTACTGAAGAGGAGTAGCGGCGCTTCTTGAAGGGGTTAGCGGCGCTTACTGAAGAGGATTAGCGGCGCTTACTGAAGGGGGATAGCGGCGCTTACTGAAGGGGGATAGCGGCGCTTACTGAAGGGGGATAGCGGTGCTTCTTGAAGAGGAGTAGCGGCGCTTACTGAAGGGGGTAGCGGCGCTTACTGAAGGGGGTAGCGGCGCTTACTGAAGGGGGTAGCGGCGCTTACTGAAGAGGAGTAGCGGCGCTTACTGAAGAGGAGTAGCGGCGCTTACTGAAGAGGATTAGCGGCGCTTACTGAAGGGGGATAGCGGCGCTTACTGAAGGGGATAGCGGCGCTTACTGAAGGGGGATAGCGGCGCTTCTTGAAGGGGGTAGCGGCGCTTACTGAAGGGGGTAGCGGCGCTTACTGAAGGGGGTAGCGGCGCTTACAGAAACAACAATCCCGATTTTACAGTTGCAATGAGGGAAAAGTTCTTGCAAAGTACACTAATTTACCTCATTGATATTGTCTGTTTCTAATTATCTAAAAGATCCACTTTTGTTTCGTTTCAAGCCGCCGAAAAGCGGAAAGGCAGCGCACAGTGTCGCCAATAAAAGTTTCGTGTAATTTTTTCATAGCGGGTGTGCATATATGCCATGCATAATGGCATATATATCCATATTCAGAAGCTATACTCAGACTGAAGTTGCACCATGACGTTTTAAATTGTTTGCCACACTACAGCGTCTGTACATTCTTTGTATTCTATCTTTATTAGTTATAGTTATACAAGCCCCAATTTATCCTTCATAGTTTGCTTTTATTTTAGTTTATTTTTCCTACTAGGCGTCGCAAAGTCATATTCATGGTAATCAGAGATTATATAAAAATATATCTATTGTATATTAATGAATGACTTTATCCAACCAAAAATACTTTGTTAACTGTTAACTGTGTTCGCTGTATAAATAAAACTTGACGTCGCAATTGTTCTGTTTACTTATAATATTGATAGTAATAGTATGGTATTAACTTCATTACTAAAATACACAGAACGTCTCGTTGGATAACTTTTCTACTTATATAGTTATTAATAGTTCTCTCCTTGTTCATTCTGTTTATCCTAGTCTATTTGTGTATGCTTTTAGTCTATTACTTATTAATCGACTATATTAATTATTAATATTTATGCAGGCCCCAGCAGCCAGCGCTTTCTATCCTACTGTGAGTAGTGCAGTTAGCAGTAGATATATTAGTTGGGCCAATGCAGCAGCGCGACTCGGTGCTAGCCTGCTTAGCCAAGCATTTCAAGCATGCGGCATTCAAATCCGACACTCAAGAGGCTGCGGTTCGATGCGCTGTTGCCAGGCAAAGCGACTTATTTGTTTGCATGCCAACCGGGGCGGGAAAGTCGCTTTGCTACCAGCTGCCGGCTGTCTATCATCGCGGCGTTGCTATTGTTGTATCGCCCCTGATCGCTCTGATTAGTGACCAGCTGGAACAATTGAAACGGCTGGGCATTGGCGCCGCTACGATCAACTCGCGCACCGGCGAGAAGGAGCGCCGGGCTGTGCTGGCCGACTTGGCCTCGCCCTGTCCAGAGATTCGATTGCTGTACGTCACGCCTGAGCAGACTCGAACTAAGACATTCGAATCTCTGGCTAAACAGCTGGCCGATCGGGCTAGGCTATCTTATTTTGTTGTTGACGAGGCTCACTGCGTGTCCGAATGGGGTCACGATTTTCGGCCGGATTTTCTACGCCTCGGCCAGGTTCGAGCCAGACTGTGTCCGTCGGCCACTTGTATCGCCCTGACCGCCACGGCTAATGCTAGGGTGCGCGACGATATTAACCGCCTATTGAAGCTGCACTCGCCGCGCATCTTTCAGACGGCCTGCTATCGATCGAATCTCTACTACGATGTGCAGTTCGCCGACCTGCTGCCGGATCCGTTCGCTAATCTGCTGCAGTTCGCGCTGGCCTGCCTGCCGCCGCGCGGCTCCAGCGAGGCGGACGCAGCCGATTGGTCCGGCCGGGGCTCCGGCATCGTCTATTGTAGGCAGCGGGACGTGTGCGAAGACATCGCTAGCCGGCTGTGCTCGCGCGGCCTGCCAGCCAGGCCGTATCATGCCGGCTTGAAGAAGTCCGACCGGCAGGCCAACCAGCTGGATTGGACTGATAATAAATTCCCTGTGGTTGTGGCCACTGTCAGCTTCGGTATGGGAGTTGACAAGCCAAATGTCAGATTTGTGGCCCATTGGACTGTGGCCAAATCTCTGGCAGCCTATTATCAGGAGAGCGGTCGGGCCGGCCGAGACGGACTGCCGTCAAAGTGTCGGATCTACTATACTAAACAGGAGAGGGACACTGTTGCCTATCTGACTCAACAGCAGCAAAAGGATGCTGGCGGTGATGACGAGTCCGCGTCCGCTTCTGCCGCCACAGATACGCCCGATCGTCCGACTGTTAATCGTCGGGCCATCGCTATGCAGGATCTCAATGAGATGATCTCCTACGCTGAGACTTGCAAGTGAGAGCCTGTTTGTTATTTCAACTCAAGCCTATTTAGCTGAGTACTAACTGCGGTCAATACTGCTTAACTTTGCTAGTGCTGGCCGCTAATGTGACCTAAATGATTAGTATTTTTTATGGCTTCTTACAATTGCTATAGTAATAATGACTAGCTGCTGTAAAGGGGGGCGCCAAAGCTGCTGCAAGGAGGCGGGGCGCCAAAGCTGCTGCAAGGAGGCGGGGCGCCAAAGCTGTTGCAAGGGGGCGCCGAAGCTGTTACAAGGGGGCGCCAAAGCTGTTGCAAGGGGGCGCCAAAGCTGCTGCAAGGGGGCGCCAAAGCTGTTGCAAGGGGGCGCCAAAGCTGTTGCAAGGGGGCGCCAAAGCTGCTGCAAGGGGGTGCCAAAGCTGCTGCAAAGGGGCGCCAAAGCTGCTGCAAGGGGGCGCCGAAGCTGCTGCAAGGGGGCGCCGAAGCTGCTGCAAGGGGGCGCCAAAGCTGCTGAAAGGGGGCGCCAAAGCTGCCGCAAGTGGGGCGCCAAAGCTGCTGCAGAAGAGGGGCGTCATTTACTTTTCTCGGTCATCCCGGCTCCGCATAAAAGTACATTGTCTCACCTTTAAAGATGCCGCAACGCTACAGTGGCCGCCTATTTCGGTGAGAGCAACACGCAGCCCTGCCGGACCAATTGCGACGCCTGCGCTCAAGCCAAAGAGGCGGCCGCCCAGCTGCGCGAATTCCAACGCTGGTGCCATTCGGCTAATATTGAACGGCGACGGGGCCGGGGGCCGCAGGCGGATGAAGACTTGGACCCGGATCTCTATCGGCAGCGGCAGCGCGGCCGCGGTTTCGAAGAATACGACGACGATTCGCAGGCGGACTACGCGCTGGCGGAGCGGCTCGCGGCCCAAGAGAAAAAAGACCGCAACGACGCTATCCAGGCTGAGTTTCAGCGGCGCCGGGTTGGTGCAGGTGATCATTTTTGTTATAAATTCTCTTTGACCACCTGCTTAGCATGAAATTGGAAATTTCTTATCGTCTGAGTTTGGTGATCATTTATTTGCCCATATAAGTTTTTTTATTGGCTTTGGATAACTGGTTCAATTTTGTTTTAATGTCTGATTCAATCATGTCAAAACGTCTTATTCAATATGTTAACATGTCTTATTCAATCATGGTAACATGTCTTATTCAATCATGGTAACATGTCTTATTCAATCATGTTTCAATGTCTGATTCAATCATGTTCCAAATGTTTCGCTCTATCAGGCAGTGGCGGCGGCGGCGGTGGTAGCCGATACGGCGCTGACAACTCGTCATGGGCCGCCGCCTCGGCCGACTGTCCAATCAGAGACGCTGGAAACCGCGGCATTGCCGGCATCACTGGCAAGTGTCGGGAGCAGTCGTACAATCTACTGCGCTCCTCTCTGCTGCCAAAGCTGGCCTCGCTGGCCCCGAATCTCCTGCCGCCAGACCGGGCCGAGGCGGCCCTGATCCGCATGGAATATTCGGCCTTCCGCGCCTCCAAGGTGGCGTCAACCTATCGCGGCGCAATGATGAAGGCCGTGTCCCGGGTTAGAAAGTGCAAGTCGGGCGACGAACTGGCGGACTTTCTGCTGTCCTACGATGACTCGCAGGAGGCGGAGGCTGCGGCTGAAGCGGAATTAACCGCGGCTGAGCCGGCATCGGCGAATGCTGATGAGCCAGATTCGCTCAAGTTTAACCTCTTCAATGCGGAGTCGGATGACAGCATTTTGCCTAACGTGGAGCCCTATCCGTCTGCGGGGCCGCCGTCGCCTCCGCCAAAAGTTCAGTACTTCTGGGAGAAGCCGCAACAGCAGCAGCAGCAGGAGCAGCATCAGAAAATCAAATCTGAACCTGCTACTAATAGCACTGCACAACCGTTTTCATTCAACCTGTTGGACAACTGGTCCGAATCTGATGATGCAGACGACGGCAACAGCGACGCGATGGTTGTTCCTCAGTCCAGACAGGCGGCTGGCAGGCCGGGATTCGCCTGCTTTGTTGACATGCCTCAACAGGTTGGCCAGACTGGCCGCAGTGGCGCCGGATCGGCCGGCGGGACCAGCAGCGGGGCCAAGGTGAAGCTGGTCACTTTGGAGCCTCTGCGGCGGAGCAGCGGCGACTCGTCCGCCTCCTCGTTTGCTAGGACCAGCGCGCCTGTCGCTCAGGGGGAATCTTCTTCAACCAAATATTTTGTTGAGCAGAAATCTGTCTCGTCTTATAGTGGCGCTCTCACATCATCTTTTACTATGAGTAGCCAGTTGCAGATGCCTGTTGATAAATTTAATTCCGCAGCTGTTGCGCCTAGAGACGCCACCAACCAATCCGTCAAACAGCAGCAGCAGCAGTCGGTCTCAGCTCAGAGCCGTAAGCGCTCATCTGGCAAAGCTAAACTTCTGCAGCCTCCTGCGGATAAACGCAATACGCTTCATCATTATTGGGGCTCAAACAGTCAGCAACAGCAGCAGAAACAGAAGCAGCATCGTCATGAGGAAGCAATTAAGAAGCAACTCGGAGACGTGTCAATAAACATCCTAGACGGCTATTACAAGCGCGGCTGTATTGACCGGCCCAGCTTCAAGCTCGTGGCCCGTCGGCTGACTCACCAGCTGATGGCCCAGTTCGCCGGCCCAGACAATCGTGACAGCTCTTTATTAGTAGAGTCGGCCAAAGTCCAGGCGGAGCGCTGGGTTAACCGGCTGTTTGCTGCTCACGGCGGCTACGTTGGCGGCGGTGAAAGCAATATCGATTGGAGTCAGATGGCTGGATGACGTAATAATTATTTGTTTTTTGAGAGCAATTCTGATAGAACAATGAGCATGCGTATTCATGTCTCTGAGTCTCAAGCAGCTACACGGTGTGTACAGATAATTATCTATTGCAATTCATCGTTAAGTCAATGTTGAATTATATGCATTTAAAAGTAAGCTGACGTGTGGATTATACTTAATTTGATCTTTCAAGGTATCGATACTATTCTAAAATAAATCCTAGTTTAGAATTCATTTTCAGATATGCATAATACTATTTGCCTATGCTGTATCTCTAGTTCCACCCGGTGCCATGAAACTAAATTGTGCCTAACCCTAACCCACCTCACTCCGCACCCACCTCACTCCGCACCCACCTCACTTCTCACCCACCCCACTCCTCACCCACCTCACTCCGCACCCACCTCACTCCTCACCCACCTCACTCCTCACCCACCTCACTCCTCACCCACCTCACTCCGCACCCATCTCACTCCTCACCCACCTCACTCCTCACCCACCTCACTCCTCACCCACCTCACTCCTCACCCACCTCACTCCTCACCCACCTCACTCCGCACCCACCTCACTTCTCACCCACCCCACTTCTCACCCACCTCACTCCTCACCCATCTCACTCCGCACCCACCTCACTCCGCACCCACCTCACTCCGCACTCACCTCACTCCGCACCCACCTCACTCCTCACCCACCTCACTCATCACGCATCATGCAGATGTTAAAGTTTTAGCCAAAAAAGGTTCTGCATTTCTCACAGTTAGACAAGTATTCTGATTAGTTTATGTCAAGCATGCTTGATAATTAATATTAATACTGTAAAATTATCGTTACTACATCCTTATAATTATTGTATGCCAAATCACGTATGTTTATTCCATATAGGAATCGAAAAAAACTTGTTCATTTAGTCCGTAATATCCAATAATTGAATTTTTTTATTTTAGCAAGCTTTATCTTTCGCATTAGTAATGTTTGCTATCCATATGTTAATTTTAATCTATTAGAATGGCTAAATGTAGCTTAACACTATTGAATACACTACTTGCTACAAGTAGTACGTGTCCTGCTAGTGCCTGTGCTAAATTCCATCTGAGCTTCATCGATTAAAATGGCTATCTACTATAGCTAAGTTTATAATTGTTCGAGTTGTCCCTGGGGGCCTTTTCTGTTCAAGGAGTTCTGTGTACTTACTTAGTTTATCATATATCCTGGTTGCCTACCAAAGTGAAATTTGTACTTCCTGTTTGTTTGTAAGTCTGGCTTTTGACTTGATTTATTTTCTATGTTCATATTAATTCTGTAATATTGCAAATGTGGATCATTGTATAGTCTGTTGAATATTCCACAAGATATTATTCAGTTTGTTAGCAAAATACAAGGTTTTGTCTATTCTGAAACTTCACTTGTTATCAGTTAGCTAGTTAGCTATTTAGGGGGGCCGTAGCCCAGCGGTAGCGCAGCTGCTCTGGTGTGCCAGCGACCCAGGCTCGATTCCAAGTGCAGTCACATTAATTTGGGGCTGAATTGGAATCTCGGCTTGGCTCTGCTCGTGCAATTAACGGCCTTGAGGTTGAGAGCCAACCCCCCAAGGCGCAGTGAAGTGTACATGCCTAACGATAATATAAAGTTAGGGCCGCTGTACACTCCTGTGTGAGTGTGTGCCTGCGTACGTATCCGCGCACTTGTATGCCTGCTCAGGGGAGTCGGCGGAATGGGCAGTAATGCCTCTCGCCGGTTGTGTGCCTATGTCGCTTAAAGTGCGCCAGGGTGCACACAACCCCCCTGCCTCTAATAAAAAAATAAATAGTTAGCTATTCAATGTGTTAGCTAATTAGCAATTCATTGAGTTAGCTAATTAGCAATTCAGTGAGTTAGCTAATTAGCTATTCAGTGAGTTAGCTAGTTGGCTATTCAGTGAGTTAGCTAATTAGCTATTCAGTGAGTTAGCTAATTAGCTATTCAGTGATTTAGCTAGTTAGCTATTTAGTGAGTTAGCTAGTTAGCTATTCAGTGAGTTAGCTAATTAGCTATTCAGTGAGTTAGCTAGTTAGCTATTCAGTGATTTAGCTAGTTAGCTATTTAGTGAGTTAATTAGCTATTCATTGAGTTAGCTAATTAACTATTCAGTGAGTTAGCTTGTTAGCTATTCAGTGAGTTAGCTTGTTAGCTATTTAGTGAGTTAGCTAGTTAGCTATTCAGTGATTTAGCTAGTTAGCTATTTAGTGAGTTAATTAGCTATTCATTGAGTTAGCTAATTAACTATTCAGTGAGTTAGCTTGTTAGCTATTCAGTGAGTTAGCTTGTTAGCTATTTAGTGAGTTAGCTAGTTAGCTATTCAGTGAGTTAGCTAATTAGCTATTCAGTGAGTTAGCTAGTTAGCTATTCATTCAGCTGGCTCGCTATCTAGTTACCAATTTCTTCAATAGTACTCGCAAGTGGTTACTTAGTAAAGTAGTATATAGACTAACAACTAATCAAGCTGACTCCCTCATAAACATCAGTGTGTAAACTTACCCATTGGTATTCATTTCCTATACTTTCAGCGCAGCTCTTGAGACCCGTTCCGCCAATTAAAAAATCGATTAACTAATTGACTAATTGGAAACAATGGTGCAGTACAATTTCAAACAGATCACGGTGGTGCCAACCGCCAAAGACTTTGTTGACATAGTGCTGTCAAAGACTCAGCGCAAGACTCCAACTGTGATCCATCGGCACTATCAGATCTCTCGAATCAGGCAGTTCTACACTCGCAAAGTGAAGTTTACTCAGCAGACATTCTACGACAAGTTGACAGCCATTGTGACCGAGTTCCCCAGGCTGGAGGAGCTGCACCCGTTCTATGCCGATCTCATCAACGCCCTGTACGATCGGGACCACTACAAACTGGCCCTGGGCCAGATTAACACGGCCAGGCACCTGGTTGCCCGAGTCGGCCAGGACTATTCCCGGCTGTTGAAGTATGGCGACTCGCTGTACAGGTGCAAACAGTTGAAACGGGCCGCTCTGGGCCGCATGGCTACTATTATGCGTGGACAGTCTTCTACGCTGGCTTACCTGGAACAGGTGCGCTGGGGATTCTTGCTTTTATTGTGTTCAGTGATAGTCCAATAGCCAGCTTGCCAGATCCTCAGTTGCTGGGTCAGCTTCCCAGATCTTCAGTTGCTGGGCCAGCCTCCCAGATCCTCAGTTGCTGGGCCAGCCTCCCAGATTCTCAGTTGCTGGGTCAGCTTCCCAGATCCTCAGTTGCTGGGCCAGCCTCCCAGATCCTCAGTTGCTGGGTCAGCTTCCCAGATCCTCAGTTGCTGGGCCAGCCTCCCAGATCCCCAGTTGCTGGGCCAGCTTCCCAAATCCTCAGTTGCTGGGCCAGCCTCCCAGATCCTCAGTTGCTGTTCCAGCCTCCCAGATCCTCAGTTGCTGGGCCAGCCTCCCAGATCCTCAGTTGCTGGGCCAGCCTCCCAGATCCTCAGTTGCTGGGCCAGCCTCCCAGATCCTCAGTTGCTGGGCCAGCCTCCCAGATCCTCAGTTGCTGGGCCAGCCTCCCAGATCCTCAGTTGCTGGGCCAGCCTCCCAGATCCCCAGTTGCTGGGCCAGCCTCCCAGATCCTCAGTTGCTGGGCCACCGCTCTCCCAGATCCCCAGTTGCTGGGCCAGCTTCCCAGATCCTCAGTTGCTGGGCCAGCCTCCCAGATCCTCAGTTGCTGGGCCAGCCTCCCAGATCCTCAGTTGCTGGGCCAGCCTCCCAGATCCTCAGTTGCTGGGCCAGCCTCCCAGATCCTCAGTTGCTGGGCCAGCCTCCCAGATCCTCAGTTGCTGGGCCAGCCTCCCAGAGTGTCAATTGCTGGGCCAGCCTCCCAGATCCTCAGTTGCTGGGCCAGCCTCCCAGATCCTCAGTTGCTGGCCCAACCTCCCATATTCTCAGTTGCTGGGCCAACCTCCCATATTCTCAGTTAATGGGCCAGCCTCCCAGATCTTCCGCCTGGACCCATTGATCCTGCCATCTATATGTCGTTATTTCCCAGTAATTCCCACTAAAACTACCCTCGCTCAGGTGCGCCAACACCTGTCCCGATTGCCGTCAATCAACCCGACTGGCCGGTCGCTAATCCTGTGTGGCTTTCCCAACGTCGGCAAGTCCAGCTTTCTCAACAAGATGACGCGCGCGGATGTGGAAGTCCAACCGTATCCGTTCACTACTCGAAGCCTGTACGTTGGCCACATGGATCACGAGTACCTGCGCTGGCAGGTGATTGACACTCCGGGCATTCTGGACCACCCGCTGGAGGATCGGAACAACATCGAGATGCTGGCCATCACGGCCCTGGCTCATCTCCGGGCCGCTGTACTGTTCTTTCTGGACCTTTCTGGCCAGTGCGGATACACCGTGCCTCAGCAGGTGCGCCAGTTGGTCTTTGATGTCTGAAGTGTTTATTTCAATGCCATTTTATAAGAAATTTTTGTGCATCTGAAAAAAGTGAGCAGCTTCCTGATCCCAACAATGAACTGTCTATTACACTCATCGATAAGCTGTCTATGACGCCAATCAATGAGCTAGTTATGACACCCATCAATGAGCTGTCTATGACACCCATCAATGATCTAGTTATGACACCCATCAATGATCTAGTTATGACACCCATCAATGATCTAGTTATGACACCCATCAATGAGCTAGTTATGACACCCATCAATGATCTAGTTATGACACCCATCAATGATCTAGTTATGACACCCATCAATGAGCTAGTTATGACACCCATCAATGATCTAGTTATGACACCCATCAATGAGCTAGTTATGACACCCATCAATGATCTAGTTATGACACCCATCAATGATCTAGTTATGACACCCATCAATGATCTAGTTATGACACCCATCAATGAGCTGTCTATGACACCGATCAATGAGCTAGTTATGACACCGATCAATGAGCTAGTTATGACACCCATCAATGAGCTGTCTATGACACCGATCAATGAGCTAGTTATGACACCGATCAATGAACTAGTTATGACACCGATCAATGAGCTAGTTATGACACCGATCAATGAGCTGATTATGACCCCAATCAATGAGCTGTCTATGACACCCATCAATGAGCTGCTTATGACACCCATCAATGAGACACTCCTTTTCGGCAGTCTTGAATGCTGAAGGAAACCAAATGATCAGGATAATAAGATCAGCATTTGCCTTTTCTGTCAGGTGCACCTGTTCAACAGCATCCGGCCGCTGTTCGCCAACAAGCCCCTGGTTGTCTGCGCCAACAAAGCCGACGTGCTGAAAATTGCCGAACTGGACGAAGAGAGCCGGGCTCTGCTTGACGGCCTACAGAGCGAGGGCGTCCCAGTGATGGAGATGTCCAACCTCACGGAGGAGGGGCTCATCCGGGTGAAGAATGAAGCTTGCGACCTGTTGCTTAAACAGCGGGTGGAGGCCAAGCTGGCTGGAAAGAAGATTGGCGAGGTTGCCAACAGGCGAGTTTCTGAGGAGACGGGGATTTAAGGACTGGGGGAGCGGAGAAGCAGATTCAAGGACACTGAGGGAAGGGAGAGGCAGATTCAAGGACACTGAGGGAAGGGAGAGGCAGATTCAAGGACACTGAGGGAAGGGAGAGGCAGATTCAAGGACACTGAGGGAAGGAAGAGGCAGATTCAAGGACACTGAGGGAGCGGAGAGGCAGATTCAAGGACACTGAGGGAGCGGAGAGGCAGATTCAAGGACACTGATGAAGCGGAGAGGCAGATTCAAGGACACTGATGAAGCGGAGAGGCAGATTCAAGGATACTAGGGGTGTGGACAGCGTCAAGTAATATTGAGGTGCATAAACCCTTTCCCCATGCCGCCTGCCCAACAGGCTGTACGTGGCCCTGCCCAAGCCGCGCGACGACAAACCGCGCCCGCCGATGATCCCGGAGGCCGTGACTCGGAAGCGCCAGCTCGCCGCGCAGGGCATCGAGGTGGAAAAGAAGCCAAGGAAGCTGGAGCGTGAAATCGAGCTGGAGATGGGGCACGACTATGTGCTGGATCTGCAGAAGAACTGGCTGCTGGAAAAGGAGGAGTGGAAGCAGGACGCCATCCCGGAGATCTGGGAGGGTCACAACATCCAGGTGAGACGCTTTGACTTCTCCGGTGCTCGCATTTGAAAAACTAAAGCTCTCCTGTTATGAAGAATGCTAGGCTACCACTCTTCCGGATCTGCAGTTGCTGGGCCAGCCTCCCAGATCCCCAGTTGCTGGGCCAGCCTCCCAGATCCCCAGTTGCTGGGCCAGCCTCCCAGATCCTCAGTTGCTGGGCCAGCCTCCCAGATCCCCAGTTGCTGGGCCACCGCTCTCCCAGATCCCCAGTTGCTGGGCCAGCCTCCCAGATCCCCAGTTTGAACCCCTTCCTACAATGAACTAATCAAGCAACATTCAAACAACACTCGTAAATCTCCGCTCAGGACTTCATCGACCCGGACATTCTGGAACGACTGCGCCAGCTGGAGCGCGAGGAGGACGCCCGGGCCGGGGCCGGCTACTACGATATCGACCAGCCGGAGTCGGACGACGAGATGCAGGCCATCCGGCACACGGCCCGCCTCATCCGCGAGAAGAAGGCGCTGCGCAAGTTGGAGAGCCGAGAGCGCAAAGGCGTGAAAGGCGCCAAGATGCCGCGCACGGGCAAGAAGGTTAGCGGCTGGGGGAGATACTCTGGCTGTGATAGTTCCAGACACTCCGTTGCTAAATCGTCTGAGAATTGCCCTTCAATCCCCTCCTAAGAATCGCCCTTCACTCCCCTCCTAAGAATCGCCCTTCACTCCTCTCCTGAGAATCGCCCTTCACTCCCTCTCCTGAGAATCGCCCTTCACTCCCCCTCCTGAGAATCGCCCTTCACTCCCCCTCCTGAGAATCGCCCTTCACTCCCCCTCCTGAGAATCGCCCTTCACTCCCCCTCCTGAGAATCGCCCTTCACTCCCTCTCCTGAGAATTGCCCTTGACTCCCCCTCCTGAGAATCGCCCTTCACTCCCCTCCTGAGAATCGCCCTTCACTCCCTCTCCTGAGAATCGCCCTTCACTCCTCTCCTGAGAATCGCCCTTCACTCCCCCTCCTGAGAATCGCCCTTCACTCCCCCTCCTGAGAATCGGCTTTCACTCCCCTCCTGAGAATCGCCCTTCACTCCCCTCCTGAGAATCGGCTTTCACTCCCCTCCTGAGAATCGCCCTTCACTCTCCCTCCTGAGAATCGCCCTTCACTCTCCCTCCTGAGAATCGCCCTTCACTCCTCTCCTGAGAATCGCCCTTCACTCCCCCTCCTGAGAATCGCCCTTCACTCCCCCTCCTGAGAATCGGCTTTCACTCCCCTCCTGAGAATCGCCCTTCACTCCCCTCCTGAGAATCGGCTTTCACTCCCCTCCTGAGAATCGCCCTTCACTCTCCCTCCTGAGAATCGCCCTTCACTCTCCCTCCTGAGAATCGCCCTTCACTCCTCTCCTGAGAATCGCCCTTCACTCCCCTCCTGAGAATCGCCCTTCGCTCCTCTCCTGAGAATCGCCCTTCACTCCCCCTCCTGAGAATCGCCCTTCGCTCCTCTCCTGAGAATCGCCCTTCACTCTCCCTCCTGAGAATCGCCCTTCGCTCCTCTCCTGAGAATCGCCCTTCACTCCCCTCCTGAGAATCGCCCTTCACTCTCCCTCCTGAGAATCGCCCTTCACTCTCCCTCCTGAGAATCGCCCTTGACTCCCCCTCCTGAGAATCGCCCTTCACTCTCCCTCCTGAGAATCCCCCTTCGCTCCTCTCCTGAGAATCGCCCTTCACTCCCCTCCTGAGAATCGCCCTTGACTCCCCTCCTGAGAATCGCCCTTCACTCTCCCTCCTGAGAATCGCCCTTCACTCCCCCTCCTGAGAATCGCCCTTCGCTCCTCTCCTGAGAATCGCCCTTCACTCCCCTCCTGAGAATCGCCCTTGACTCCCCCTCCTGAGAATCGCCCTTGACTCCCTCTCCTGAGAATCGCCCTTCACTCTCCCTCCTGAGAATCGCCCTTCACTCCCCCTCCTGAGAATCGCCCTTGACTCCCCCTCCTGAGAATCGCCCTTGACTCCCCCTCCTGAGAATCGCCCTTGACTCCCACTCTTAAGAATCGCCCAAGAATCCTGAGTCTCTGTAAGCTGCTGTTACCGCCCTCATTTAAGACACTACCTATTAATAAACCACCTTTAGCATATCGCAGCTACTAACAGTAGTATCTCCCCCATTGTTCAACGCAGATGAGCACGGACGACGTCGAGGAAGGCATGGAGGAGCTCGGCGTAGACGTGGACGCCGACGCCACTGCCCACATGTCGGCCGGACGGTCCCGCAGCCGCCTGCGCGACCGCTCCGCCCAGCGCCGTCGTGACGCCGACGTTGCAGCCGACGAGGAGCGCCGTTCGCGGTCCCGCTCGCGGTCCAGGCCGCCCCGTTCGGAGAGCGGCGTTCGCGACGCGGCCATGGCCGGCAAGGCGCGCCTCATGGCCAAGCAGTCGCAGAGGAAGAACAACCAGCTGGCTAGGAAGGGCGAGGCTGACAGGCACGTGTTCATCGCCAAGCCCAAGCACCTGTTCAGCGGCAAGCGCGGCATTGGCAAAACCGATCGCCGTTAACTTTGCGTTTATTAATCATCTATTTATTATACTACTTACTAGCGCTGAGATCTGTAAGTAGTATAAGTAAGTGTGGAAGTTTTAAAACTGAATAAAAGCAGAAGAAAATCGTTTTAAATGGCTGATAGTTGAGTCAGTCAGGCCTGATTGTCCCAACTAATTTCTCTGCTTAGCGGCAATGTTTGTGACAGAAATCCGGTGCCTACTCTGCGCTTTCTTTGTTTCTCTTTTCTGTAGCCTGGAGCTGTGATCTCTTGCGCATATTTTGGCCTGAGGATATAGCGACTTCCATAAATTCAGGTAACTGACTGCTTAAAGTAAGTTTGTTTGGTTAAATGAAGCTAGTGTGCTTGGGCAGGCAGATGTGCAACCGACAGCTCAGCCGCAGCTATTGCGCGGCGCATCTGAAGGCTGCGTACGGCTGCCCAGTCCAAGGACTGGGGGGTCGCCACACACAGCCTCAATTACCCCAGCTAATGCTGGCACCCATTTTACAGCTGGGTGAACTGAAGCAATGCAAGAGTTAAGTGTCTTGCTCAAGGACACAGATTGTTCCGAGTGGGATCGGGAATCGAACCCCCGACCTTTCAGTCGTGAGTCCGACGCTCAAACCACTGCTCGAATGCCGTCATGCCAGCAACAGATTCGATGAAATTTGGTGGCTCGAAAATGTACTACTCTTATCATTCAGTAGTAAGGGTGTGTAGATAACTTTATATTTAGTTTTCAGGTTGAATAAAAAAGCTTTGATAAGTTGACGTGTTCGGTGCTTAAAGCTGAGTCAGAAAGAGAGAAAAAACATTTGAGAGAATGATGGCAATGCCTCGTGCTCAGAATCAGCTCAAGCGTCTAGCGCGGCGGAAAAGCTTCAAAAACCTGTCGCATCTGCAGCTCGGACATTTTCACTTTGGCAATGGCCACTGCGCTGACGACTCCCTCCAGATAGCGGCTGCTCGAGCCAGAGAATCTGCGGCCAAGCCCCATAAAGAAGCAATTGTACGGCCGCGTGATGTGATTTCGCGAAGTTCGAACCGTAGCAAGCATTTGTTGGCCTGCAAACAGGCTGCTAGTAGTATCGCTAGGCCCGGCAGCAATGCCAACATCAATCCAGGTGTTCTGGTCGCCGGGCATAACCGAAGAGTCCGAGTGAATAGAGAAATCGGTGCCCTCAGACGATGGCCCGGCTTTATTAAAAAACAGCATGTTGGCCTCGTCGAATTCCCACAGCTGGGGTCCCTGAGAACCGTCTGAGCAGGCCACGAATTCGATGAACGGCTGAATTTTTGGCACCCGCTTCAGCCGGATCAGCCAGGTGAAATTTGACAAACTATTATTCGATACAAAGTGCTCATTCCTCAGCAGACCGTAAGAAGTTGAGCCGTCAAAGCTGGCGCCTTCATCAGTCCAAAGCAGATTGGTGCTCTCAAATTGATAATTGCTGGGCTCGGGCTGGCACACCAGATTGCTCAGCCTGTGCCGCCTACCGGCCAGCCACACGCCAATCAGTGGAGAGCCGATTGTCACAGAAGCCTCGCAGGTGGCCAGTGCTTGAAGCCGATAAGTTGAGCAGTCGCTTACCACAGCACTGCTAGCGGCTCGGCATATCTGCTGGTATTGGAATATCGAGCACACGCCGGTCTGCCCGTTCCACTGCACCAGTGAATCTTCTGTTGAGTCTGGCTGGCGACTAGCTTTAAATAAGCAGCTCTGCAGGCTTGTCATCGAATGCCATTTAATCAGGGCCAGGCTCGCATTCAAGCACTGGATAGTTGGGTATTTGCACCAGCGACTGCTGGCACTGCAGGCGGCAGTTGATTCGGCCGAGAGCAGCAGCACCTGCAGTGCCAGAGTTGCCGTCAAACTCGTGCCCATGACTTTGTTGTTTGCTAAATTGCTTAGTATAGAAGGATGAGGCTTGGAATGAGCTGATAAATCCTACCAGCTAAATTTATATATAAAATGTGAGGCATGTAATAACTGGAAGCCACAACCCCGCGCCCCCAGTCGCGATGGGATAATTTCTACCCCTCCGGGTAGCAACGAAATAAAACACTGAAATATTGCTTTTCCAGACGAGAGTTAACGATGTTGAGGTAGGGCAGAGCTGGGGCTTCTCAACATACCTGCAGCTCAACTCAATGCTATAGACGCGGGCGGGACTGCAGACAAGAGTTATGAGAGACTTCATGGGGTCCAGCTTTTTATGATAACTGCTCAGTCATTGCAAATCAAATATGAATTATTTAGCAGGGCTAGAGTCAGCAGACCGGCACTTAGGGCTTTTGGCTTATTGCCTTCAATTTGGAAAAATGAAATAAAATTTATCAAATGGTCCTTAGCTTATGAAAAATCATCTGATGCCCGGTATTGGCTTAGGGAGTTTAAAGTCTAGTGAGATACAATTTAACTACTTTAAGTAAGAAAAGAAGTGTTTAGCTCGTAAAGTTCATAATATGTGCATGTACTGCTGTCGAAGGGTGAGATTACATACTAACTTTACTTTACTACCGACGGGGGGCAGAACGCCGCGATTAGGCCGCCAGGCCCCTATCGCAACCCCAAGCTAAAACACAGAAAGGCGTTAGCCTTGGGGCTGCGCCCACCCCTCGCCGGCAGCAGAAGCGCTCTCGAGAGTGGCGTCTGCGATCTTCATCCGTCCAGAATCCCGAACGAATGCACGCAGGTCACGGATCCGGTCCGGAGTGGTGAGCTCGTCCAGCCTTCGCGGGTGACCGAGGTGACGTCTCCGCGCCTCGTTGAAGTGCGGGCAGAAAATGACGTGGTGCATCGAGGTTTCCTCTTCTAAATCACAGAATGGGCAGATGGGGAGCAGCCACTTTGCAGTGAAATATGTCTCTGGAAGAAGCCATGACCAGTAACGACCATGCACATCTCCCTGAGATCAGTTTTACTTAGAGAGATTAGAATTTGGATACTTTCCGGTTTATGACAGGCATTGCCGTTCGTGTTTGCCGATATTCAGAGCAGCTGTTCCAGTGGATCTGGTGCTGGCGGTTCAGCCACTCTTGAATGGCGCGATTGACTGATGACTTCGGAGAAGGTAACTTGATCATGGTTAACTTGAGCATGGTGGTCTATTGAAGATTTGGTATATAAAAGTTTTTGGGAGTCGAAAGGGGGGGTGACCAACTAAAGGACAATGATAAACAACCAGGGCATTTCATTCACCAAATTAGATATAGTATTTAGAAACGTTTAAAAAAATTCCAAACTAAGTAATCTTACATCCTTGAAACACTTTCACTTAGTCTTTTTGTTCCAAAAATCATTTTTTATACATTATCGTTGTTTTACCCGGACATCACAATCCGGATATCGCAAAGCAAACCTTAGTTTTTCGGCCGGATATTTCAACCTGCTTGTGACTTCCGGGGGGGGGACTGAAAGCACCCCGGAGAACGTAAAGCAGCTTGAGATATCTGGACCGGATACTTTAAGATGCTTGCAATATCTGGGGAGGGGGATCAGAAAGCACTTGTACTATCTGGGCGGACAACACAAGACACGGATATCCAAAGTATAACACCGGTGTAGATCCACCTGACTGTCTTGGGAGATAGCCCCCAGGTAGGCCCGATGGCTCACCTCACCTGCGCGAAGCAGCACCTGGCGCGCCCATGACATTGTCAGTGTGCTTGGTCCAACGCAGATCGTGAGTGAGCGTCACACCTAGATATTTTGTTTCCTTGACTAGGGGGATGTCCTTACCATAGATGGTGAGGTTCCGCATGCTCCACTTCCGCTTCCTGGTGAAGATAATGGCCACCGTCTTAGCGATGCTAATGGTTAGGCCGTGCCGGGTAGCCCAGGCTTGCGCCTTATCGGCGAACTGCTGCATCAAGCTTCGAAGGGTGCTGGTGTCAGGGCCACTGACAATAGCAGCGACATCATCAGCGTAGCCTGCCTTGACTATGCTGCTGGGGACGTCAGCCGTCAGGAGTTCGTCCATCACGAGATTCCAGAGCAGTGGGGTGAGCACCCCACCTTGGGCTGGCGCTCCGCCCTTTGAAAACGTATGGGTGCAAGTGGCATCCATGAGGGTAGAAGTCACTTCTCTGTTCCGGATCATAAAGTCGACCCACCGCACAATGCTGGGTCGACCTTTTTCTGCAAAAGGGAGTCACTGAAGGAATGTCACAGAAAAGCCCACAGGCAATCTGCTTACTCAGAATAGCTTTCTCAATGGCTGAGGTAATAAACATGCAAAGCGTGCTCGGTAGTTTTACCTGGTTGGAAGGCGAATTGGTGCTTACTTATGGGTGCCGTCCTCAACTCGCAGTCGCGCAGCCTCCACAAGATTAGTCTCTCCATCAGCTTGATACAGAAGGATGTAAAGGCTGATGGGGCGGAAGGATTTAACGTCAGTATAGTCGCCTTTGGCAGGCTTGGGAATGAAGACCAACCCGAACGGTCCTCCAGTATTGGGGATGTACCCGGTGGTGAAACAGTCAACAATGAGCTTGGAGAAAACAGCAGAGAAGCTCTGCAGCTTAGCCGCTTCCTGGAGAACACAGGGAGCGATAAAGGTGCGATTAGGACAGAAGGGTGAGATTAGAACAGAAGGGTGAGATTAGGACAGAAAGGGTGAGATTAGGACAGAAAGGGTGAGATTAAGACAGAAGGGTGAGATTAGAACAGAAGGGTGAGATTAGGACACAAAGGGTGAGATTAGGACAGACAGGGTGAGATTAGGACAGAAAGGGTGAGATTAGGACAGAAAGGGTGAGATTAGGACAGAAATGGTGAGATTAGGACAGAAGGGTGAGATTAGGACAGACAGGGTGAGATTAGGACAGAAATGGTGAGATTAGGACAGAAAGGGTGAGATTAGGACAGAAATGGTGAGATTAGGACAGAAGGGTGAGATTAGGACAGAAAGGGTGAGATTAGGACAGACAGGGTGAGATTAGGACAGAAATGGTGAGATTAGGACAGACAGGGTGAGATTAAGACAGACAGGGTGAGATTAGGACAGAAAGGGTGAGATTAGGACAGAAAGGGTGAGATTAGGACAGAAATGGTGAGATTAGGACAGACAGGGTGAGATTAGGACAGACAGGGTGAGATTAGGACAGAAATGGTGAGATTAGGACAGACAGGGTGAGATTAAGACAGACAGGGTGAGATTAGGACAGAAAGGGTGAGATTAGGACAGAAAGGGTGAGATTAGGACACAAAGGGTGAGATTAGGACAGAAATGGTGAGATTAGGACAGACAGGTTGAGATTAGGACAGACAGGGTGAGATTAGGACAGAAATGGTGAGATTAGGACAGACAGGGTGAGATTAGGACAGAAGGGGGAGATTAAGACAGAAATGGTGAGATTAGGACAGAAGGGTGAGATTAGGACATAAAGGGTGAGATTAGGACAGAAATGGTGAGATTAGGACAGACAGGGTGAGATTAGGACAGAAATGGTGAGATTAGGACAGACAAGGGTGAGATTAGGACAGACAGGGTGAGATTAGGACAGAAATGGTGAGATTAGGACAGAAGGGTGAGATTAGGACACAAAGGGTGAGATTAGGACAGACAGGGTGAGATTAGGACAGAAATGGTGAGATTAGGACAGACAGGGTGAGATTAGGACAGAAGGGGGAGATTAAGACAGAAATGGTGAGATTAGGACAGAAGGGGGAGATTAAGACAGAAATAGTGAGATTAGGACAGAAGGGGGAGATTAAGACAGAGGGGGGGATTAGGACAGAAAGGGTGAGATTAGGACAGAAGGGTGAGATTAAGACAGAAATGGTGAGATTAGGACAGAAGGGGGAGATTAAGACAGAAATAGTGAGATTAGGACAGAAGGGGAGATTAAGACAGAGGGGGATTAGGACAGAAAGGGTGAGATTAGGACAGAAGGGTGAGATTAAGACAGAAGGGGAGATTAAGACAGAAGGGGGAGATTAAGACAGAAAGGGTGAGATTAGGACAGAAATGGTGAGATTAGGACAGAAATGGTGAGATTAGGACAGACAGGGTGAGATTAGGACAGAAATGGTGAGATTAGGACAGACAAGGTGAGATTAGGACAGAAAGGGTGAGATTAGGACAGACAAGGGTGAGATTAGGACAGAAGGGGGAGATTAAGACAGGGGGGATTAGGACAGACAGGGTGAGATTAGGACAGAAAGGGTGAGATTAGGACAGAAGGGTGAGATTAAGACAGAAGGGGGAGATTAAGACAGAAGGGGGAGATTAAGACAGAAAGGGTGAGATTAGGACAGAAATGGTGAGATTAGGACAGAAATGGTGAGATTAGGACAGACAGGGTGAGATTAGGACAGAAATGGTGAGATTAGGACAGACAAGGTGAGATTAGGACAGAAAGGGTGAGATTAGGACAGACAAGGGTGAGATTAGGACAGAAGGGGGAGATTAGGACAGACAGGGTGAGATTAGGACGCGAAATTTCCCTGGGAAGCAGTGCATGATCATTTAGCCAACAATGGACTTCAATACTTATTGTTTATGACTTCAAACTTCAGTTTTTTTGAGATGCAAACAAGTCAATTTTGATCGGTTACTCTGGACCTTGATGGCAGAATGGTGGATTATGCAAAAAAAGTTGTAGTAAAATATCGTCTCAGCAGGGCATGCAGGGTCCCGAACTCGGGGCAGTAAGTTAATAACATGAATTCATTATTAATTAGGCCGTGCTCTCACGGTGACTCCTGTGTTAGCACTCATTCTCTCATCTCCGATCTCTTCTCTCACTTCTCCCTTCTCTTCCCTCTTCTCTCATCTCTGATCTCCTCTCACCTGGCCAGCAGCCATAAGCTAGATTCTTGATCTGGCCTGTTTGTTTGCTAACCGCCCTGCAATAAAAACTGAAAGCCCTCCTACTTGTACGCATTAGTAATATTGAGCCGTTTAAACTGATCAAAATTAATTGACTGCCCCAGGCCGGCCAGCTCCTGCAGCACCGGTTTTGTCAGAATCGGTTCGCAATAAATTGTCAAATCCAGCTGGTTCACCCTGCCGGAGTTCTGGCCGTCAATCAGCTGGAACAGCCGCTGGGACACGCTGCACTCTCGGCCGTTGCCGTACACCGTAATGACAAAGTCCACGAGCTCCGATTTAGTCACATGATCCGGCAGAGTCTGCGAGAACAGCTCGCAACCGATAAACTTCAGCACTCGAAAGTCGCTCTGCAGTTTCTCTTCGTCCAGCTTGTAGATCGGGCGCAGCTTGGCGTTGCGCGTGTTCTCAATGTACTGCCTGCGAGCCTTCTCCTCGGCTAGCACCAGCTTCTTGGCCAGCTCTGAGCAGTTCACCACCTGCTGGCCATCCACTGGCCGGCTGAGGGCGCTGTGGATCAGACAGGCTTTGGCCTCTAGCAGTGCGTGCATGTTGTTGCTGCTGGTAGTGACCTTGACTGTGACAAATGACAATCGCAGAGAGTGCTGAGACTGCTCAATATGGAGCTATTCACAAATACGAGGATTGTGTGAATACTCAAGGTTCTGTGTATTGAGGCATATCTTGATTTTAAAGGTTTTGCCATAGACAGTTTCATATGTAAAGAGCTCGTAGCTTCAGATTTGAGTCTTAAAAATAACTTTCTGTCTACGTAGTGAATATTTTCCTCTAGCACAAATTGGGGTGACTGTTAGTCCCGAACGCGACAGGATTGCATCAAATGAGCATTCCAACGGGTCCTGAGAAAACTTTACCGTCATGAGGTATCTCAAAGGCTTGAAGTCTGCACCCTCTTTGAAGAGTGAAGATCTAAAGCAAATCTGCTCAACGGCCGCAATGCTGATAACCAATAGCCCATGTTTTCTGGGCAGTGTTGACCAGAAGCTGGTCATTTTCGAACTTCCAGCCTTTCAAAGTAGCTGGCGAAGTCTCTTAGTTTCTTCATGATGTCATCAACGTTTTGACTGACTGACTGAGTCAATTGTTGTCAAATGATGCCGATTAAAGCTTAATATTATTATTCACAGGCCAAAATTGAATGTGTGAAGCTATAACTAAGGAGAACTGATTGACAACAATCGAAGTCATAGGCATTGGAACACAGTACCGGTAAGACTTAAAGCACACCATGGTATCAAGCAACTCAATTAAACGGTGTTCCAGCCCTGCAGAAAGTTTGCTCGTAAAAATGCGCTAGAAATTATGTTGCGGAGTCAGTCAGGGGAGAAAGGTCATATGCAAAAAGGATGAGAAGGAAAATGGGAGAGGGGGGGAGAGTGAGAGGAGGGCATAGGGGAGTGCAGAGGGAGGGCAGAAAGGATGGCAGAGGGGAGAGCAGAGGGGAGAGCAGAGGGGAGGGCAGAGGGGAGGGCAGAGGGGAGGGCAGAGGGAGGGCAGAGGGGAGGGCAGAGGGGAGGGCAGAGGGGAGGGCAGAGGGGAGGGCAGAGGGGAGGGCAGAGGGGAGGGCAGAGGGGAGGGCAGAGTAGAGGGCAGAGGGGAGGGCAGAGGGAGGGCAGAGGGGAGGGCAGAGGGGAGGGCAGAGGGGAGGGCAGAGGGGAGGCAGAAGGGAGGGCAGAGGGGAGGGAAGAGTAGAGGGCAGAGGGGAGGGCAGAGGGGAGGGCAGAGAGGAGGGCAGAGAGGGCAGAAGGGAGGGCAGAGGGAGGGCCCCTAAGCCGGCAGCGGGCGGGAGCTGTCCAGTTCGGCCAGAGCGCTGGCAAACCCGGCCGGTCCGTCGGGCACCGGCGCCAGCGGCTCGGCCAGCAGCGTCTGCGCGCCGGCGCTGTCGACTCGGGCGGCAACGAAATCACCGACGCGAATGTCGAACTGGTGAATTCGCTGCGCAGACTGCGGCAGCTTGGGCAGCAGCACCCGGATGCCCTGGTCGTTGCGGCCGCGCCACCAGTCAGCGGAGCGCCGACTGTCGCCTTCGATGAGAACCAGCTGGTGCTGCCCGACAGACAGCTGGTTGTCGGCGCTGGCGATGTCGCGGAACACCCGATCGACCTCGGCGCTGCGGCGCATCTGCAATGATGTACACGGTATCCATAGCAACCGATGGCTGGGTAGATGTCTACCTGAAATCTACCTGACATTTACCTGACATCTACATGAAATCTACCTGACATCTACCTGACATCTACATGACATCTACATGAAATCTACCTGACATCTACCTGACATCTACCTGAAATCTACCTGACATCTACTTGAAATCTACCTGACATCTACCTGAAATCTACCTGAAATCTACTTGAAATCTACCTGACATCTACCTGACATCTACATGACATCTACATGAAATCTACATGAAATCTACCTGACATCTACATGAAATCTACATGAAATCTACCTGACATCTACCTGACATCTACCTGACATCTACCTGACATCTACCTGAAATCTACCTGACATCTACATGAAATCTACATGAAATCTACCTGACATCTACCTGACATCTACCTGACATCTACCTGACATCTACCTGACATCTACATGATATCTACCTGACTGATATCTACATGATATCTACATGAAATCTACCTGACATCTACCTCATACCTCAAAGTCTAACCAAAAAGCAACGCACAGCTCCCAAAGTAAATAAGAGTCAGGTAAACAAAACCGTCACCTTAACCTCCTCGGGCACATCATCCTTCATCAGCCGGTGGGCCCTGGTCCGCTCTCTCACGCTATAGGCATAGTGGTACACAAAGCTGTAACGCACCAGCCGCAGCAGCTCCAGCGTATCCTCGTGATCAGCCTCCGTCTCGCCGCAGAATCCGCAGATGATATCCCCGGTGATGGCCAGATTTGGCACCGCGGCCCGGGCGTCGTCAACCAGTCGCAGGTAGGCCTCCCGACTGTAGCCTCGCCGCATCCGTTGCAGCACGGCGGTGGAGCCGCTCTGCGCCGGCAGGTGCAGCTGTTTGGCTAAGTTGGGCCGCTCCCCAATCAGCTGCAGCAGGCTGGCTGGGAAATCTTTCGGATGCGGCGAAGTGAAGCGAAACCTACAGGCCGGATATCCGGCGCTCAGCCTGTCCAACAGGTCCGGGAATTGCAGCCCGCCGATTCGTTCGGCGTAGACGGCCGAGAAGCCGGGCGTCCGGCCAGCGGCGGACACGCCTGCGGAGCTGACGTCCCGATAGCTGTTGACGTTCTGGCCAAGCAGGGTGACCTCGCGGACGCCTCCGTCCACCAGGCGGCCGACTTGATCCGCCACGGCGTCCGCCGGTGTCGACCGCTCTCTGCCGCGCGTCTGCGGCACAACGCAGAATGCGCAATGATTGTCACAGCCGCGCATGATGGACACAAATGCTGCTGGGGACTCGGGCTGGGCCCGGATCGGGTTCACGTCTGCGTAAGTTTCCTCTAGGGACAGCTGCGTGTTGGCTGCGGGGGTTGTGTGACACCCATCAATGAGCTGCTTCTGACACCCATCAATGAGCTGCTTATGACACCCATTAATGAGCTGTCTATGACACCCAACAATGAGCTGCTTATGACACCCATCAATGAGCTGCTGCTTATGACACCCATCAATGAGCTGTCTATGACACCCATCAATGAGCTGCTTATGACACCCATCAATGAGCTGTCTATGACACCCATCAATGAGCTGCTTATGACACCCATCAATGAGCTGTTTATGACACCCATCAATGAACTGTCTATGACACCCATCAATGAGCTGTCTATAACACCCATCAATGAGCTGTCTATAACACCCATCAATGAGCTGTCTATAACACCCATCAATGAGCTGTCTATAACACCCATCAATGAACTGTCTATAACACCCATCAATGAGCTGTCTATGACACCCATCAATGAGCTGCTTATGACACCCATCAATGAACTGTCTATGACACCCATCAATGAGCTGTCTATAACACCCATCAATGAGCTGTCTATGACACCCATCAATGAGCTGTCTATGACACCCATCAATGAGCTGCTTATGACACTTATCAATGAGCTGTCTATGACACCCAACAATGAGCTGCTTATGACACCCAACAATGAGCTGCTTATGACACCCATCAATGAACTGTCTATGACACCCATCAATGAACTGTCTATGACACCCATCAATGAGCTGTCTATGACACCCATCAATGAGCTGCTTATGACACCCATCAATGAACTGTCTATGACACCCATCAATGAGCTGCTTATGACACCCATCAATGAACTGTCTATGACACCCATCAATGAGCTGTCTATGACACCCATCAATGAGCTGTCTATGACACCCATCAATGAGCTGCTTATGACACTTATCAATGAGCTGTCTATGACACCCAACAATGAGCTGCTTATGACACCCAACAATGAGCTGCTTATGACACCCATCAATGAACTGTCTATGACACCCATCAATGAACTGTCTATGACACCCATCAATGAGCTGTCTATGACACCCATCAATGAGCTGCTTATGACACCCATCAATGAACTGTCTATGACACCCATCAATGAGCTGTCTATGACACCCATCAATGAGCTGCTTATGACACCCATCAATGAGCTGCTTATGACACCCATCAATGAACTGTCTATAACACCCATCAATGAGCTGTCTATAACACCCAACAATGAACTGTCTATGACACCCATCAATGAACTGTCTATGACACCCATCAATGAGCTAGTTATGACACCCGTGACAGCCCGCAGTCTACAGTCAGTCACGCACCGCCCCTTTGCCCGCTGTCAGCATCCGCCAGCAGTCTGGGCAGGTCTCTGTACGCGTCCGGACCGCAGATGACGCGAACCACGGACGACTCGTCGAATAGCTTCGATTTGAGTCTCTCAGCCATGCAGCCTAGCGGGAGAAAATTTAACAGATTGTAGTACTGAAGCGGTAGCTGTGTGTGTGTGCTTGTGTGTGTGTGTGTGTGTGTGTGTGTGTGTGGCATACACGTATTGGTGAACAGTCCCTACTCTCTTAGTCACAGGTGTGAACACACATTGGTGAACAGTCACTACTCCTAGTCACATGTGTGTGAACACATATTGGTGAACAGTCACTACTCTCTTACTCACAGGTGTGAACACATATTGGTGAACAGTCGCTAATCCTAGTCACAGGTGTGTGAACACATTGGTGAACAGTCACTACTCCTAGTCCCAGGTGTGTGAACACATTGGTGAACAGTCGCTAATCCTAGTCACGTGTGTGAAGTCGCTAATCCTAGTCACAGGTGTGTGAACACATATTGGTGAACAGTCGCTAAGCCTAGTCACAGGTGTGTGAACACATATTGGTGAACAATCACTACTCCTACTCACAGGTGTGACATCATAAAGCAGCTTACCTAATACGCCCACAGTGTGCGGCCGATGCTGTTTCAGGTTTGACAGCCAGTGCAACTTTTTTCTAATTTTATTCTCGGCTCCTTCGCGAATAGCGCAAGTCATTATTAAGTAAATATTTGCCTGCAAAAATAGGAGTGGAAATATCCCTCTTAACTACTGCAAGTAGAAAAGGCTACTATTGCATTGTGATGAATACCCCAACGCTGCCTACCTCTTGCCCGGACGACACAATTCTGTAGCCGGCCTTTGTTAAAATCGACATGACAACCTCCGTGTCGGCGAAGTTCATCCGGCAGCCGCGAGTCTCTATGAATACTGAGGGGAATGAGGCGGGTACTGAGGGGAATGAGGCGGGTACTGAGGGGAATGAGGCTGGAACTGAGGGTAATGAAGGGGGTACTGAAAGGGAATGAGGCGGGTACTAAGGAGAACGAGGCGAGAACTGAGGGGAATGTGGCGGGTACTGAAGGGAATGAGGCTGGTACTGAAGGGAATGAGGCTGGTACTGAAGGGAATGAGGCTGGTACTGAAGGGAATGAGGCTGGTACTGAAGGGAATGAGGCGGGTACTGAAGGGAATGAGGCGGGTACTGAAGGGAATGAGGCTGGTACTGAAGGGAATGAGGCGGGTACTGAAGGGAATGAGGCTGGTACTGAAGGGAATGAGGCTGGTACTGAAGGGAATGAGGCGGGTACTGAAGGAATGAGGCGGGTACTGAAGGGAATGAGGCGGGTACTGAAGGGAATGAGGCGGGTACTGAAGGGAATGAGGCTGGTACTGAAGGGAATGAGGTCAGAGGCGGTGAGAGAAACAAAGCAAGCTACGCTAACCTGACTTTCCAAAGTGATTAGATAGATCCGATTGCTGCATCTTCTTTTGCAAAGCAGCATCTTGCAGAAAGTGTTGCAAACCCGGGCCGCTTTGCAGCAACGGTTCCTTGGAGGCGCGGGTTGCAGTGTACCGGCTGCAGAGGCTGCGACACCTCAGAAGCCGCAGCGCCAAAGACGAATTCGCAATAAGAGTCGAAGGCCGCAGAAAGCACAGACAAAATATAAGTCTCGCATCGCATTTGTAGCGACTTTGCTGCTTTTGCTACTTATTAGTAAGACACTTGCGAGTTTTAATGCTTTTTCAATGCGACGCATTTAATGCTAAATGATTAGCACAGAAACAGTGAAATGTATATGAGTATTTTAGTAATTAAATACACATTTAAGACATAAAAATCAGCATGACACAGCTGAATGGCCAAGTATATTTATTGTTTTCAGAGAAATATATACGTCGGCAAAACAGGACACAACAAGAGTCACATGGGCGTTTCGACAATTGATCTGCGCGTGGAACTGGCCACGCGCAACGAACGGATCAAACAGTCCAGGGCAGCATGCAGCGCTTCCAGGGCAAGTGAAATTGTGGCTTGGCTTTTTGACACTTGCTATGTGCCCTTGTCTGCAGATCCTGCCTTGCATCGAGACCTATTAGGGCGCTGGGATACAATATTGATGATTTAATGGACTGAAATGCGACGGTTGAGAATTGGGACAGGAAAACTCAGATTTATAGACTGGGGTTTGCAGATTTAGGTTTGGAGATTGGGACTTTAAGATTGGGATTTATAGATTGGGACTTTAAGATTGGGATTTATAGATTGGGACTTTAAGATAGGGATTTATAGATTGGGACTTTAAGATAGGGATTTATAGATTGGGACTTTAAGATTGGGATTATAGATTGGGACTTTAAGATTGGGATTTATAGATTGGGACTTTAAGATTGGGATTTATAGATTGGGACTTTAAGATAGGGATTTATAGATTGGGACTTTAAGATAGGGATTTATAGATTGGGACTTTAAGATTGGGATTATAGATTGGGACTTAAAGATTGGGATTTATAGATTGGGACTTTAAGATTGGGATTTATAGATTGGGACTTTAAGATTGGGATTTATAGATTGGGACTTTAAGATTGTGATTATAGATTGGGACTTTAAGATTGTGATTATAGATTAGGACTTTAAGATTGGGATTTATAGATTGGGATTCATAGATAGGGATTTATAAATTGGGGATTCATGGATTGGGATTCATAGATTGGGATTTATAGATTGGGACTTTAAGATTGGGATTTATAGATTGGGACTTTAAGATAGGGATTTATAGATTGGGACTTTAAGATTGGGATTATAGATTGGGACTTTAAGATTGGGATTTATAGATTGGGACTTTAAGATTGGGATTTATAGATTGGGACTTTAAGATTGGGATTTATAGATTGGGACTTTAAGATAGGGATTATAGATTGGGACTTCAAGATTGGGATTATAGATTAGGACTTTAAGATTGGGATTTATAGATTGGGATTCATAGATTGGGATTTATAGATTGGGATTCATAGATTGGGATTTGTAGTGTACGCCCCTCTACGCCTGTAGGCTTGTATGTGACTATAGCTTGAGTTCTCTCGACCAACGTGCGCTAGCTCTGCCCCACCCCCCCCCTTAACCATTGCATAACGTGGTAGCCGCACGTCGGCAGTGACTATATATTAACTCAAATATATGGTCCACGAGACCACTTTATATTTCGCGCACAAGCGCACTACAATGGCGTCGCAAGTCAGTTTACAGACCCCCAGCAAATTGGACTTGCGCACGGACCCAAATGCAGCTCATACAAAATGGAAAAAATGGTCAGCCCAGTTTCAACTGTTTGCCGTCGCCTCTGGAATAGACGACAAGAAAAGACTACGGCAGCTGCTGTTGTATTCGGCCGGCGAGGACCTGCAGACGATCGCCGCGGGCCTCACCGATGAGGCCGAGGGCAAAGATATCGACACGCTCGTGGCCGCCTTGGACAGGCATTTCAACCGCAATCTGAACCTACCGTTCACTCGCTATCAATTCAGGCTCTGCACGCAACGGTCTGGCGAGCCCACGGACGAGTGGCTTCAGCGTCTCCAAGAAGCCGCCGACTGCTGTGGCTTCGAGGGTCTCAGAGACTCTCTGATTCGAGACCAGCTGATCGCTGGCTGCAGTTCCGAGCAGCTCCGCCGGAAACTGTTGGCAATGGACAATGTGGACCTGAAGCAGGCGCTCCGGGTGGCCAGGGCCATGGAGGCGGCGGAAGCCCAGGCGAGCGTCATGGAGGCCAACGAGGCGTCCGTGCAGCAGCTCCGTCGGCAGGAGGCCAGTGGGGCGTCCAACAACCGTCGACAGCCACAGACCACGCAGTCCCCCGGCGGCAAGCAGCTCAAGTGCATCAGGTGCGGAGCCCCGGGCCACCGCACATGCAACGCAGCTGAAGGCAAGACGTGCCGCCGCTGCGGCAAACGAAACCACCTGGCAAGAGCCTGCCTGTCCGCACTAAAGGTAGACGCCCGCGTCTTGCAGGCCGACAGCGATAGCTCAGAGGTGGAGGATGGCGTCTTTTGCCTGACCGTTGCAGCCACCGGCACTGCGGCAGTCGGCGCCAAGACAACAGCGCTCGTCGGTTCAACGCAGCTGCCGGTTCTGGTGGACAGCGGCGCCGACTGCAATATCCTCACTGAGCGGGCCTGGCGCACGCTGCCGGGACCCCCGCGGCTGCAACCGAATCGTACTAAAGTCTTCGCCTACCGCTCATCCAAACCGCTCAGCACCCTGGGAGCATGCAGTCTGCAGGTGTCAGCCGGGCAGGACAGCCAGGCGGTCCGCTTCATTGTCATCCCGGGCGACGGCACGAACATCTTGGGGCGCGAGGCATCAACCTTGCTGCGCCTTCTGAGCCTGGGTCCCCAGGTCAACGTAGTTGCGTCTTCCGAGACGGATGATCCAGCTATCCGGGCTGTGGTCGAGCGATTTCCGGAGCTCTTCAAGGGTCTTGGCAAGGTCAAAGACGTCTCGGTGCAGATTAACATCAAGTCCGACGCCAGGCCTGTCTGCCACCCGCCATCTCGAGTCCCAGTGCACCTCCGGGAGGCGCTGGACCGCGAGCTAGACGAGCAGGAGCAGCTCGGCAACATCCAGCCCGTCGAAGGTCCAACGCCGTGGGTCAGCCGCATCGTCGTGGTGCCGAAGGAGGACGGCAAGAGTGTGCGAATCACACAGGATCTTCGGGACGTAAACAGAGCGGCACTGAGGGAGCGGCACCAGATCCCGACCTTCGAAGAGGCCACAAGCGACATGGCGGGGTCGACGGTCTTCTCCAAACTCGACATCTTCAAGGCGTTTCATCAAATTGAGATCAGCGAGGACAGCCGCAGGTTCTTTGTGTTTTCTACGCCCCGAGGAATGCGTCGGCTGACCCGCCTAAGCATGGGCTTTGCCTCTGCCTCGGAGATACTCCAACGCGTAATGCAGCGAGTGCTGGCGGGACTGACCGGCGTAAAGTGGATCCACGATGACATCATAATCCACAGTCAGGACCTGGAGTCTCACCAGGCACACGTGGCTGCCTGTCTGGCTAGACTGCGAGAGCACGGCATCACCCTGAACGCCAGCAAGTGCCACTGGGGCATCAGCAAGGCCAAATTCATGGCCATGACGCTGTCGAAGTATGGAATTCAGCCGTCAGAAGAAAAGATCGCAGCGCTGCAGGCCTTCAAGGACCCCCAGTCGGTCAAGGAGGTCCGGTCATTCCTGGGGTTGGCAAACCACCTCGAGAAGTTCATTCCGCAGTTGGCAGCCAAGGCGGAGCCCCTCAGGCGGCTGGTACGAAAGGGCCAGGAATTCGTCTGGGACAGCGAGCAGCAGCAGGCCTTCCAGGCCGTCAAAGACGGCATCTCCGAGAGCTCCACTCTGGCCTTCTTTGACAAGCAGCTGCCGACTGAGCTGGTGGTCGACGCATCGCCCGTCGGTGTCGGCGCCATCCTGCAGCAGCGACATTCCGGCGGCCTGACTCGCCCGGTGGCCTACGCGAGCCGAACCCTCAGCGACGTCGAGCGGCGGTACAGTCAGATCGAGCGCGAGGCCCTGGGCGTCAAGTTCGGTTGCCTGAAGTTCGCGTTCTACCTTGAGGGCTGCCCGCACTTTGATGTCTACACTGACCACAAGCCGCTGCTCGGCATCTACAGGGCGGACTCTAGGCCGCCGCCCCGGCTCGAGCGTATTGTGCTGCAGACCCAGCACTTCTCGTTTACGCTGCACTACCGCAAGGGCGAGGACAATCCGGCAGATCCCCTCAGTCGCAACCCGCTGCCGAGCGCATCGCCCGGCAAAGGCGAGGCCGCAGAGACTCGACTGCTCAACGCTGTTGTCCAGGCAGCCACGCCGAAGGGCCTGACAGTCGACAAGGTCCAGGCTGCAACCGAGTCGGACCCGACCCTGACGGCCGTCATGCAGGCGCTGGCAACCGGGAACTGGAGCTGTGGTGCGACAGCGCCAGCGCACAGCTTCCGGTCTCTGAAAGACGAACTCAGCGTCCACGCAGGCCTGCTGCTCCGAGGCAGTAGAATTGTCATCCCAGCAGAACTGCAGCAGTTGACCATCGGCCTGGCGCATCAGGGTCACCTGGGCCAGAAAAAAACGTGCGATCGACTTCAACGCAAGGTCTGGTGGCCCGGCATGACCAAACAGGTGGAAGCCGTCGTCTCCCGCTGCCGCCCGTGCCAGGCGGCCCGGCCTGATGGGGCCACCAAGCCGCCGCCGATGCAGCCGACGCCTCTTCCGTCGGGGCCTTGGCAATCGCTAAGCGTGGATGTCTGCGGGCCATTCCCGACCGGCGAGAACATTGTCGTGCTGGTTGACTACTTCAGCCGGTACCCGGATGTCTACGTGGTGCGAAGCCTCACCAGCTCCAGCGTCATCACCTGCGCCATGGCCTCGTTCAGCCGCTTTGGTGTGCCGCAGCAGATCACCACGGACAACGCCACGTATTTCACGAGTGACGAGTTCAGAGAGTTTCTCGATGGCCTCGGAGTTCAGCATCGCCGCGTCACCCCGCTCTACCCGGCAGCGAATGGCGAAGTAGAGCGCTTCAACCGCAGCCTCAACAAGGCCGTCAACGCCGCCACAGCCGAAGGCAAAGACTGGCGCCGGGCCATCCACGAGTGGCTTCTGGGACTTTCGAGATTGGGACTTTAAGATTGGGATTTATAGATTGGGACTTTAAGATTGGGATTTATAAATTGGGACTTTAAGATTGGGATTTATAGATTGGGACTTTAAGATTGGGATTTATAGATGGGGATTGATAGATTGGGATTCATAGATTGGGACTTTAAGATTGGGAATATAGGCCAAACAATGCTGGTGAATAGATGGCGGCAATGTGCAAAATATATAAACAACATGCATACACTGGCGCAGCTGCTCATTACACAAATAAGGTAGAAAACTGATCAATTACAATGAACACAGAACAGAACAGGGCAGAACAGAGAAGCAGACAAGCACATTGGTTAATGTCAGGAAAGCAACAACAGCATTAAATAGCCCGAAGTATTAATAATAGTTAATATTAGTAATCGGCGTCCTACTGACAGTAGAAATAGCAGGGTATTTTTGTTCTTAAATGTTTATCCAGCACATTCAACTCTGTGCATTACATCATTGAGAGAGATAGATACTGAAATGCCGGCTGGCTGAATTTAATAAACAACATTAATTTTAGCGCGAACACGCAGAACTCAGTAGTAATAAGCTACAAACAATTAAGACGGTGCTTTCTTTATATATTAAATAATATGAACAAGACTGAAGAGGCAGAGACAGCTGCATTTAGAAGGAAACATGTTGAAATCAAATGCGCACACCTGCCTACTCATAAGCGTGGTCACTATTCAGTAGTAAGTATAGCCTTAGATGTTATAAAATGAAAATTGGACAAAAATAATGGTGATAAGCTGTTTTGTAGAGTTTTAGGGTAAGAAATTTATTAAATAATAATAGTTGATGACAAACACGGTGTGAAGCATAGAATAGGGGACAGAGCCAAAAAACAGTGTATATATAATAAATATATAGACTAATTTTAGTAGCAAATAATCGCTTTTTTGTTGCACCAAATAATAGTGCCAAACTCCGACACGATGAAATTTGCAGCCATATATTTTCCAGTATGTTTAGGCCAACCGCATGTGCCTTGACAGTGTCGTACTGTATTGGTATATAAAAAATACTGTAATTTAGTTGCTACCCGGCTCTTCATGCTGATTAGCAAGCTGTACAAGCAGCGGGTTCTCAACTGAATCGGCCGGAGTCTCTAACAATATTAAAGGTCGCTCTTCGTCATCTGCCGCCTGTTCTGCTTGTTGTTGTTGTTGTTGTAGGTCAAGAAGATGAAGCTGTGGAGGCTGCAGCTGCTGCTGTTGTTGCTGCGGTAGTGGCGGTTCTATATCAAGCTGGATTAATGGTTGTTCTATATCTATTAATAGATCTTGTTGTTGTTGTTGTTGTTGTTGCTGCTGCTGCTGCTGCTGCTCCTGGTGTTCTAGCTGTTGAGGCCCGTCAAACAGAAAGTCCTCTTTAGCCTCAATAAAGTACTGTTTAACCTGCAGATAATCTCGCATAGATTTGGGCAGCGGCAGGCTGTCAATGTGGTCCCGCCTAGTCCTGGCTAGGATCTCAAACCGACACAGGTGCTGCAGGGAAGTCATGACAGAGAAGCGCGACAGCGGGTACAGCATGGACACTCGGATAGGCTGAGTGCCTGGCGTGCTTGACGATACGAAATAATGAAAATTTTCAGTCTTAGAATATTCCACGGCGCTTTCAATGAATTCTACAATAGTGCTGGCTGAATGATTCTCCGGCTGGGTCCAGAAGCTGAACTTGCCTGCGAATAGCAGTTAGGGGGATGCTTAGAGTGAATCACAAGCAGCTAATTTGTTATGCCTCATCTACTGACCTCATGATACAACGGCGCTTACTTTCCTGTCGTCAGGCACACGAACAGCAAACTGAATGTATAATTAATAACTGCCGTGCACGATTCTAAATCAATATGGCCGCGTGTGGAATCCTCTGACAGCGCCCCCTACAGTCCCCTGACAGCGCCCCCTACAGTCCCCTGACAGCGCCCCCTACAGTCCCCTGACAGCGCCCCCTGCAGTCCCCTGACAGCGCCCCCTGCAGTCCCCTGACAGCGCCCCCTGCAGTCCCCTGCAGTCCCCTGACAGCGCCCCCTGCAGTCCCCTGACAGCGCCCCCTGCAGTCCCCTGACAGCGCCCCCTGCAGTCCCCTGACAGCGCCCCCTGCAGTCCCCTGACAGCGCCCCCTGCAGTCCCCTGCAGTCCCCTGACAGCGCCCCCTGCAGTCCCCTGACAGCGCCCCCTGCAGTCCCCTGACAGCGCCCCCTGCAGTCCCCTGACAGCGCCCCCTGCAGTCCCCTGACAGCGCCCCCTGCAGTCCCCTGACAGCGCCCCCTGCAGTCCCCTGACAGCGCCCCCTGACAGCGCCCCCTGCAGTCCCCTGACAGCGCCCCCTGACAGCGCCCCCTGCAGTCCCCTGACAGCGCCCCCTACAGTCCCCTGACAGCGCCCCCTGCAGTCCCCTGACAGCGCCCCCTGCAGTCCCCTGACAGCGCCCCCTGACAGCGCCCCCTGCAGTCCCCTGACAGCGCCCCCTGCAGTCCCCTGACAGCGCCCCCTGACAGCGCCCCCTGCAGTCCCCTGACAGCGCCCCCTACAGGGTCCTGACAGCGCCATCTACAGGGTCCTGACAGCGCCCCCTGCAGTCCCCTGACAGCGCCCCCTACAGGGTCCTGACAGCGCCCCCTACTGTCCCCTAACAGCGCCCCTACAGTCCCCTGACAGCGCCCCCTACAGTCCCCTGATAGCGCCATCTACAGTCCCCTAACAGCGCCCCCTACAGTCCCCTGACAGCGCCATCTACAGTCCCCTGACAGCGCCCCCTACAGTCCCCTGATAGCGCCCCCTACAGTCCCCTAACAGCGCCCCCTACAGTCCCCTGACAGCGCCCCCTACAGTCCCCTGACAGCGCCCCCTACAGTCCCCTGATAGCGCCCCCTACAGTCCCCTGACAGCGCCATCTACAGTCCCCTGACAGCGCCCCCTACAGTCCCCTGACAGCGCCCCCTACAGTCCCCTGATAGCGCCCCCTACAGTCCCCTGATAGCGCCCCCTACAGTCCCCTAACAGCGCCTTCTACAGGGTCCTGACAGCGTCATCTACAGTCCCCTGACAGCGCCCCCTACAGTCCCCTGACAGCGCATTCTACAGGGTCCTGACAGCGCCCCCTACAGGGTCCTGACAGCGCTCCTTACAGGGTCCTGACAGTGCCATCTACAGGGTCTTGACAGTGCCATCTACAGGGTCTTGACAGTGCCATCTACAGGGTCCTGACAGTGCCATCTACAGGGTCTTGACAGTGCCATCTACAGGGTCTTGACAGTGCCATCTACAGGGTCCTGACAGCGCCATCTACAGGTTCCTGACAGCGCCATCCACAGTCCCCCTGATAGCGCCCCCTATAGGGTCCTGACAGCGCCATCTACAGTCCCCCTGATAGCGCCCCCTATAGGGTCCTGACAGCACCATCTACAGTCCCCCTGATAGCGCCCCCTATAGGGTCCTGACAGCGCCATCTACAGTCCCCCTGATAGCGCCCCCTATAGGGTCCTGACAGCGCCATCTACAGTCCCCCTGACAGCGCCCCCTATAGGGTCCTGACAGCGCCATCTACAGTCCCCCTGACAGCGCCCCCTATAGGGTCCTGACAGCGCCATCTACAGTCCCTTGACACCTTGGCATCTCCCAGAATCGAACCCAGGAGCTTTGGGGAGCTGCCCAACGAATGGTTAAGAGCTTCGAATTGGTCAGAAACCAATCTATCACTTGAAAATTAGTTTTAAAAAGGTCAAAAAAATAATAACCGCCATCACGAAGAAATTTTTTTTTCGTATATAGTATTGGCAAAGGTTGAACAAGGCGGAACGCAAAACCGCTGGAAACCGGTAGTGGAAAAAAAGCAAAAGACGAAAAACAGGCCAAATATCGCAATCAGCAACAACCGCAAAGCAGTTCTAGCAGCTGCAACAAGGGACTTTGCCCAACGCCACTCTCCCACCAACCAACACTCGGAACGGCTGGCGCCCACAGAACAGCGGGTGTGCAAAGTGCATAGCGGGTTGCTGCTGCCAACTCAGATGGCCCTGTTCCACTTCTCCCGCTCTCCCTCCCCCCGAAAGAAAGCGCGACGCGAAACTGCACTTCATTCAGAAATGGCGAATAAATTATTAGTTGGCACGTTGCCAACAAAAAACCTGACCGGGGTAAGAGAAATGCGAGGCGGGCAGGGAAGGAGTGAATGGGGAAAGCGGCAGTCCACCCCAGCCTCTCTCCCCGCAGATCCAGAGCGCATTCCATTCTGGGCGGGTAGGGACAGTGGAAGGTCGCGGGAACGCAGTCAGTCAGCAAAGCCAGGAAATTCAAAATGGGAAGAGAGCGGTGAGGAACACTGGGAAGAAGAGTACAGCAGTAGGATAGAAGAGCTGACAGGCGAAGCTGTTATGCCCTTTGCCATGTCCGACCGTGGGACTGAGCTTTGGGGAAGAGATTTTTGGGAAGCGGCCGGGTTAGTATAGGGACTAGAGGAGTTTGGGGAGCCTTCCCCAAGCCATACTCCTGTGCATGCTAGCCCGTTCACAAATCTGGGCGGACTTGGCACGTTGCCAAATCAGAATGGAAAAAACCACCTCTACTCATAGCAGTCCTCTTCATTCTGCATTTGGGAAAAAATAGTAGCACTCGTAAAGCATGCGACAAGATGCGTTAATAAAAAACTTGCTTCTTCTAAAGTTCCTTTTGTACTTCCTAAGAGGCTCTTTTTTATTTGAAAATCTATTTTTATGCTTCCATGACAAGAGACCATGAGAAGTGACAAAAAATCACACACACACTGTGTTCAGTTGTCTTGGCATCAATCAATCACCCAATTCAGTGAGCAAATTCGCCATCTTATCAGTACTGACATTTGAACTATTGTCCCAAATAGGACGGAAATGCCCGTTTTTCTAGCCAGAAAGGCCAGGATGTTCGTCGCCAATAATTCTACAACCCCTCTTCCAGAAACTCCCCTGCCTATCTAAAAAGGGTCAGGATTTTTTACTGTTAGCCAGACTGGGGCTGGCTGGCCATAAAGCAACAGAGGGCAGGCGCGCACAGCATAACGAGTATGTAAATATAATACAGTAAAATTTACAGCCAGAATTTAGTGAACAGAATGTGTTGTACAGTTGACTGAGGCCCAGCGCCTCTGACAGGAGACATGAGGAACTTGATTTCTTTGCCAAATGGAAATCCCCTCGATTAATAATATACTACACCAATTTTTGTTATAAACAGTCCTTTGATGATTTATGTCTCACAGATCACTGTGACAGCGCTTCTCACTTCGCCTGACAGCGACCTCTGCAGAACCATGACAGCACACTCTGCTGAACCATGACAGCACCCTCTGCAGAACCATGACAGCACCCTCTGCAGAACCATGACAGCACACTCTGCTGAACCATGACAGCACACTCTGCTGAACCATGACAGCACACTCTGCTGAACCATGACAGCACCCTCTGCTGAACCATGACAGCACCCTCTGCTGAACCATGACAGCACACTCTGCTGAACCATGACAGCACACTCTGCTGAACCATGACAGCACACTCTGCTGAACCATGACAGCACACTCTGCTGAACCATGACAGCACACTCTGCTGAACCATGACAGCACACTCTGCTGAACCATGACAGCACACTCTGCTGAACCATGACAGCACCCTCTGCAGAACCATGACAGGATTGACAGCACCCTCTGCAGAACCATGACAGCACCCTCTGTAGAACCATGACAGGATTGACAGCACCCTCTGCAGAACCATGACAGCACCCTCTGCAGAACCATGACAGGATTGACAGCACCCTCTGCAGAACCATGACAGCACCCTCTGCTGAACCATGACAGCGACCTATACAGACCCCTAACAGCGACCTATACAAACCCCTGACAGCGACCTATACAGACCCCTGACAGCGACCTATACTGACCCCTGACAGCGACCTATACAGACCCCTGACAGCGACCTATACTGACCCCTGACAGCGACCTATACAGACCCCTGACAGCGACCTATACTGACCCCTGACAGCGACCTATACAGACCCCTGACAGCGACCTATACAGACCCCTAACAGCGACCTATACAGACCCCTGACAGCGACCTATACAGATCCCTAACAGCGACCTATACTGACCCCTGACAGCGACCTATACAGACCCCTAACAGCGACCTATACAGACCCCTAACAGCGACCTATACAGACCCCTGACAGCGACCTATACATACCCCTGACAGCGACCTATACAGACCCCTAACAGCGACCTATACAGACCCCTGACAGCGACCTATACAGACCCCTGACAGCGACCTATACGGAATTCTGAGAACGCCATCAGATAGCGCCTCAGCACTTTGGGAAAATTTGGGAAAAAATTCCCAGACAGCAGATTTTTTCGCCTCCCAGATTCCCCTATAGACACCCTGCAACATCAGACAGACAGACTACTCACCTTTATTATGCTCAATCCTGGTGTGATAGGTCTGCCCGCGCGCCCGGAAGCTCAAGCTAACAATATAAGCATCGTGAGCTGAGTCTCGCACCAGAAATGTACCGTCTGGCCGATTATTTAGCATCTCCTCAGCGTCGGAACTGCTCAGCGGGCCGAAGTACCAGGGCTTCTGTAAAGAAGGATATATAATAGCGTTGCAACATTCTCAAAAAATCATTATTTTTTTGCCCGAAAGTTCGCCGGTATAATAATGAACGAGCGATTTAATTAAAATTCCTCATGCTAAGCCTCTCTGTCCGGCCCTCGGGTCCTTTCAAACTTCACAATGGCAATCCGGCCCACGCCTCAAGGTTTGTATGTTCTCATCTCTCTTCTCTCCTCTTTACTCTCTTCTCTCTCTCCTATCTCTCCTCTTTACTCTCTTCTCTCTCTCCTATCTCTCATCTCTTTTCTCCTCTTTACTGTATTCTCTCTCCTATCTCTCATCTCTTCTCTCCTCTTTACTCTCTTCTCTCCTCTATCTCTCATCTCTTCTCTCCTCTATCTCTCATCTCTTCTCTCCTCTATCTCTCATCTCTTCTCTCCTCTTTACTCTCAATTCTTCTCTCCTCTTTACTCTTCTCTCCTCTATCTCTCATCTCTTTTTTTCCTCTTTTTCTCTCTTCCCCTCTCCTCTAAGTTCCTCTCTCAGCAGATTCTTTATCTGGCCATTGAGGAAAAAAGTGACTGATTCCTGGCCTATATAGACAGATGCATCCGATAGGAGCCGCTTTCACAAGACCGAAAGAGCCTGTCACTTAAGCTCATAAAGTGGGGCCCCGAGTAACCTATGCGCACAAACGATACGTCATTCTCTGCTCACAGTGACACCAGGAAGCTGGGTTTGACAAAAAAAACGATTCGGGCTCCACTTTATGAGCTTAAGTTGACAGGCCCTTTCATAACGCCGAAATTTTGGCATAAAAATTTCATAATGCTAATCAAAGACTCCCTACCCGCTTCAACTGGCTGAGATTTTCCAAGAAATTAACGGCCAATTTGCTCTGAGCATTTTTTGCCGTTCTCGGCGGCAAAGTCGGAGGAACAGCCTCGGCGGCGGCGGCTGTGGCTGCTTCTGGGACGACAGCGGCTGCTTCGGTCGCGATAGCCTGCGGCGGCTGCGGAACCGGAGCCTGCGGCGGCGGATGCACCCTGCCGTCATTGCTGATAGCGCGAAGGTGCACCGGGCTGACACCCCTGGAGCGGAAAGCCGACGATGACGACATTGAATTTGACGAAGACGCTGCCGTAGCGGCGGCGGTGGCGGCGGCGACGATAGATGGCGAATCTGTTGCAGCAGCGGTTGACGATGCTTGACGAACGGGCTGCCGTTGAGCGACGCGCCTGGAGCCAGCGTCCAGCGACAGATCTCGACAGCCGGGCCTGCGTCGAGGAGTCAACGGAGGAGGCTGCCGCTGCTGCTGCGGTGGCGGCGGCGGCTGCTGCTGCTGATTATCCCGACTGGGCGATCCGTTACTGCATTCAGTCTCCTTAGCAACAGTTGCCAAGGTAACCTGACCAGTTGGCGGCTTACCGCCCCGATGGAAAAGCCGATGAAACATGCCTTTAACGCCAGACTTCGAGCCGGAACTGGGCGGCGAAGCGGCGGCAGCCCCGAGACAAGGCGCCGCCGCAGCCAATGCCGTTGCTTCTGCTGCTGTTGCCGTTGTTGCAGAAACTGGACCAACATCTGGCGATTGCTCATTACCTGCCAAATGCAATTGCGGCGGCTCATCTGACTGAGACCGTTCGAACGGTACTGGCGAAGACGGGCTGGTCCGATTGACTCCAGTAGGCTGGTAGATATTGTCCCTGGCCCGGCCCTGCGACTGGCTGCGCTGCTTGGCGCCCGGAGTAGGCCGGTCGCTATTAGCAACGCCGGACGCCGATCCAGTTGCAGACGGCGCAGCCGAGGAAACCAACCCGGCGCCTGAATGCTTGTTACGACGACGTTTAGCCTGCTGGGCGGCCTGCATGAGGTGATGCGCCGCGCGTACGGTTATCGGAGCCAGCAGGCTGTGGTGCCCAGCATTGCCAACGTTGCCGCCGCTGGCGCCGCCTCCGATGCTGCCGCTGGCGCCACCTGGCGGAATATGATTCACCGGGCTATAGTTTCGCTTCGCCTTGTCAACGGCTACAGCGGCGGCCGCGGCGGCTACGGCAGCCGCCATCGCCGAGTCGCCGCTGCCATCTGGTTCAATGCATTTAAAATCTATAAACGCGTCAGAGGCTTTACTGTGCAATGGACAGGAGGCGGCCCGAGGCGGCGGCGGAGTTTTAGTGGACGGCCGGTTAGGCTGGGCCGGCAGCGCCGGGGGCGAGGCCAGACGGCCACCCCTGAGGTGCTGCTTACCAGTCATGCACTGCCTGGAATTTATATGGGCAGTTATAATATGTTTAATCCTTACTGATTAGATGGCGAAGCATTATAGGCTTCGGATAGAGTCATAGTTGCTCTTGCCGTTTACCCACAATGAATATTTCTCGAGCATTGAAAGCGAATTCAATATAGACATCTCTAACACATACAATTATTTCAGTATATTAATATTTATAAGATACAAAGTTAATGATTACGAATACACAGAAAGCCTAAAAACTATAAAAAAGCAGACTTGAAATAATGTAAAAAAATAGAAATACAAAGATTAAATAAACTCATTAATTAGAATAATAGCCAAAATATAATAAAATATGCATATTGCTTAAATATACTTCTAATGCAAAACTGCATCATTTTTAGAATTTAACAATTTATAATACTTTAATTTTTAAACCCCAAAATGTATTGTATCAAACTAGCAATTGCCTATCAATCTTGCATTGCCTAATTGTCTAATTGCATTAATAATACTTATCAATTAAATGTACTTATGACTATATTATATTATGCTATATTATTATAATAAAAAAACTATGAAGTTTTGATTGTTATACAAGATAATTTAGTCTGATTCTAAATATTATATTCTAGGTATAACTAAATATAAATGCCATTATCCTAATATAATTAATACTTCTAAAATACCATTGAATTTTTGCTTTTAATAAATATATATTCAGCTTTTCATAATCAATTGGCCAGCTTCTATTAAATCTATACAATTATAGCCATCAAAAAACAATTATTTGTAGTTCACCATTTATATTTCTATATAACAAAGAAAAATCTAAAGGTTTTGGCAAAGGTGACTTTAGGAAAAGAGGTTTTGGTGATAGCAATATGTTTTAGTGAAAAGGTTTGGGCAATACAATACTATTGGCTGATAAGTCCATGTGCTATTGCATGAGTAAATATTTTATGCTTATTGTCTAAAATAGCTTTTAGTCATACATGGTCTAGAGATTATATATGATTTATATGCTAGGATCTAATAGGTTAGGATTTCGAAAATTTTGTGTAATTTAATAAAACATTTATCATAAAATGTTGCCATCCTAAATAGTGGTGACATGTGTTTGCTTTGCAGTCAGCAAAAAACACCACATCTGATTAATGCTTATGCAACCTACAAACTCATGTTGGCAACTTGGCAACATTCTATACAATGGCAACATTAAATAATAAATGTAATATGTAACAAAAAATTACACACAAATGCAAATCCCGACCTGCTAGATCCCAAACTCTAGACCACGCATGCCAGCCACCATCTTGGACAAGCAAGCATATAAGATTCGCTCATGTAATAGGCACACAAACTTACCAGCCAGTGCTGTCGCCAAAACATTCTTCTGCTCTGCCATTGCCAAAACCTATTTTCACCGAAATCATCTTTGCCGAAACATCTTGTTCTCGACAAAGTAAAGCCTCTTCATAGAGTCTTTGACTTAACATGCAAGAACCAATTTTAAAGCTTGCATGCATGCTGATTTTCATCCTGTAATGAGTTTGTTGCATTTTACTTCTAAAGCCTGCACTCCACTGAGATCAGCCACTGAAAAACGTCTCGTCGTTATGTTGGAATTCGCGACAGTTCGATTGGGGAGGGCGGGGACCATGATTTCAGTGTGCCCGTGTGCCGCGACTCCACGATGTTCTGTTCAAAAAAGGAACGAGCTAATTAGGCAAATCATTAAACTGCTAACGGTTGATAAATGAGGTCGGAGAGCCTTCTGAATATTCTTTTCGCTTCGGACTTTAGTCGGTTTACTTTGTTCTTAAATTCATGATTAAAAAATCTGACAAGTAAAGTCTAGCTGTCAAATTTCCGCGACGATAATTTTATTTCTAAGAAACAATATTTAAACATCACATATTACAAATTTTTTACAAATATAAGTAAGGAATATAGAACTTATCACGTACCAAAGTTTTTTATATTTTAAAGCTTAAACATGAGCAAACGCATTTTGACGTTATGTTTATATGCATAAGATTTTATGGCAACATTTTAACACGAAGGATTCCATTCTTTTTATGGTGAGCATTTCAACCTTCGTCTGCCTGTGCTTTCGAAAATCGTGATAAAAGATTTTGTCTCAGCCAAAGTAAAATTATTGATAAGATTGCAGTTGTTTTTTAAATCGTTTAATATTTTTTATTAATCAATCAGATCAATAGAGCTTTTGATTTTTTATACTAAACTCTAGTCTAGAGAAGAGGATCGCTATTAGTATTACTAATAAAATCTGCAGCCTGCAGGTAATGAATTTTAAATTGCCTTGCATTAATGTGAATAGGGGGAATATAGGATTTCTTTTTTGCTATATTTAACATTTTGGTGGCCGAAAAATACAATAACAATAAATATATGTATTATACTATAGCTATAAAAAGCTTAGTTTTTATGAACCTGGAATTTACTGTTGAAATTTAGAAATGGTTATTACAAACAGCACTAGTAAAACAAATCCTATATTTTATTCTCTAAGTCTAAATTTATTATTTTAGTGAATTCCGCCATACTAATAAGTCATTCGCTTGATTTGTATTGTTTTTATTTTCAAAAAGGCAATTTATTACACATATGTATAAATACAACTGAAGTACCTTTGAGTGACAATGTTTCTCTGTCTTTGGGCAACGGTATCAATAATTTCGATGAAATATGTTCATTTTAGGAGACAGACCGTTATGGGGTCTGTTTGCATAATTTACCTTTCCATTAAAATAGAGGGACACATGGCTGTGGAAGAGGCTAGAAATTTGTCACATACTGTAAAACTATGATTTAAGTTATTACAATTGATGCCAAGTCCTTGCTTTGTCCTCGATTTTGTTTCTCATTTGTTGTTTAGAAAAATAGTTAATTTAAGAGCTTAGAATAGCCCATAGCGCAATGTATTTTCTTGAGCAAACTAAACATACTAAAAGAAAGTGCTTGAAGTTCTAAGTTTGCAATCTGTTAGCGTTTTAATAAATAACCAAAATTAACAATATACCGCCTTTTCTTACTCGCACTGCGGCTAACAATTTACTTTTGAACCGCTTTCAGACTCACACGCACAAGCGGCTTCAGTGCAGGGTTTTAACCGCGTTAGCCACTGGTTTGCGTTAACCCCGCGAGCCCCAAGAGGGTAGAGAGAAGCTAGAGAGTAAAAGAGGGCCGATCCCTCCTGTTTCATGTCCGGCAGTCGAGGCTCCGTTCGTCGTCAGGACTCCAGGGAGGACTCATTCTACGGCGGCGGTCGCCAAAGCTCCACAGGCGAGAATCGTCGCCACAACGGTGTTAGCCGGGACCGGAGTCCGTCCCCGGCGCGCACTTTCTCTCGTCGAAGTCGGACGCCGTCACCGTCATCGCAGCGGCAGCAGCAGCAGCCAGGCAGTCCGGCCTACAGCGAAGAGTTTGAGTCCGATCCCGAGTACGATCAGCATTCCAAGACTGCTCTCAAAGGTAAAGTAGATATGGATTTAGTTAGCTTATCAAGAGCTTAAGTGGCATGCAAGTTTCAGCTAAATTTATTCATTAACACTCATTAACGCCTAATTCATTTTTTAACTATTTTATTTGGTTTTCATATGCCCAAGGTTGACTCCCTCTGCGCCACGGTATCTAATTACTGGCTGTTTATTGTTCCTGCCCAATCTTGTCATCCAACTGTTGCAGACGAAGAGCCTGAAAAACCGCGACAGGCTAAACGAAAACCGGGTTCCGGCCCGTCTGGGGCCTCTAGTGGACTGGTTAAAGGTAAAATAAATGTATTGCGGCGCTTCCGTTAGCTGTGCAAGCCTCAGGACATGAGAAGACATGATGAGGTTGTCATAAGAATACATCCAATGAGCAGTCCCTCAGTGCAAAGTCCTGCAGCCATGGGCCGCGCTGTACTCTTTACTGAAAACAAATGTTTTAAAGTTGTAAATCAAACAACTTGAAAAACTAAAAATCCATAAAATTCTGAACTGACATCCTTCTGATTTGTTGTTTTGATTTTGCTGTTATTTGCAATACCAATTGCACGTCTATTCTTGCAAATTGATGCATATATACATTATATGAGTATGATTAGTGCAGCACAGGCAGACTCCGCATGCAATGCCTCGTAAATTTGTTGTTATCAAAAATTTTTCATTTTATTTAAGAATTCCAGCATTCAATACAAGACACGGCCAGACATATTCAACCCATGCTCCGACAACTGTCTATGGGCAAAAGCGTGTATGGGGAGAGAATTCAATTTAAGCCACGGCCAGCCATATTCAACCCATGCTCCGACAACTGTCTATGGGCAAAAGCGTGTATGGGGAGAGAATTCAATTTAAGCCACGGCCAGCCATATTCAACCCATGCTCCGACAACTGTCTATGGGCAAAAGCGTGTATGGGGAGAGAATTCAATTTAAGCCACGGCCAGCCATATTCAACCCATGCTCCGACAACTGTCTATGGGCAAAAGCGTGTATGGGGAGAGAATTCAATTTAAGCCACGGCCAGCCATATTCAACCCATGCTCCGACAACTGTCTATGGGCAAAAGCGTGTATGGGGATGGAATTGAATTTCAGATATCGAGCAGTTTCAATGCTCTGTCGGTGTCTGTGCCATAGACTATGGACAGTGTTTTGACCATAGACGAAAGTTGAATATGATTGTCAGTGTCTTAAAATGAATACTGGAATTATTAAAACTAAATAAAAAAATGAACGCTATAATTAATTTATGCAATGCAAAATTACACCCATCATTGGGGAACTTCATATACTCTATAATATTTTTGCTTGCTTTGCTGTGTTCTAACTAGCGAAAGAGTTTGAAACAAAAGCTTTTAATATGCCACTGTAACTTAGACAGCAAATTAAGGGTTCAAAGTAGAGATGGAATTGTCCAAATAGCACCTAGTAATTTTTGATTGAAAAGCCATGTAGAAACAGCAGCTGAGAGTTGATACCTAATCCTGTCCGGGATATGTAATTTGCACTGTCATAGCTGCAGTCATGATAATGCAATCTATCTATTCTGTGAGTTTTAAAGCATGCTAAATCATATGATGGCAATCTCTCTCTCTTTGCACAAGGCATACTGAAGTCAAAGTAGATGCACCATAAGCCACTCGCAAAACCCTCGAGCTGCAACCCTGAGTCATCCTCAGAACTCCTGCAACACTGAGTCACCCTCAGAGCTGCAACCCTGAGTCATCCTCAGAACTCCTGCAACACTGAGTCACCCTCAGAGCTGCAACCCTGAGTCATCCTCAGAACTCCTGCAACACTGAGTCACCCTCATAGCTGCAACCCTAAGTCACCCTCAGAGTTCCAACTCTGAGTCACCCTCAGAGCTGCAACCCTGAGTCACCCTCAGAGCTCCTGCAACACTGAGTCACCCTCATAGCTACAACCCTGAGTCACCCTCAGAGCTACAACCCTGAGTCACCCTCAGAGCTACAACCCTAAGTCACCCTCAGAGTTCCAACCCTGAGTCACCCTCAGAGCTGCAACCCTGAGTCACCCTCAGAGCTCCTGCAACACTGAGTCACCCTCATAGCTACAACCCTGAGTCACCCTCAGAGCTACAACCCTGAGTCACCCTCAGAGCTCCTGCAACACTGAGTCACCCTCAGAGCTACAACCCTGAGTCACCCTCAGAGCTACAACCCTGAGTCACCCTCAGAGCTACAACCCTGAGTCACCCTCAGAGCTACAACCCTGAGTCACCCTCAGAGCTACAACCCTGAGTCACCCTCAGAGCTCCTGCAACACTGAGTCACCCTCATAGCTACAACCCTGAGTCACCCTCATAGCTACAACCCTGAGTCACCCTCATAGCTACAACCCTGAGTCACCCTCATAGCTACAACCCTGAGTCGCCCTCAGAGCTACAACCCTGAGTCACCTCAGAACTCCTGCAACACTGAGTCACCCAATCGAATTGCAGCCAAAAGGACGGTGGCAGGCGGCAGGCAAAACCAGCAGCACCGAAGCAACACCCAGCGGTCGCAGCAGGCCGGAGCGAGGCCTCATCACTTGTCGCCAAGGCAACTGGACCAAGCTACCAGGCGAGTGATGAGCGCCAAAAACCGTAAAATGGCCGAGTTGAAGAACGAGCTGGAGTTCGCTATGAAGGAGCTGAACGAATTGCGCACAGAGAATCGGCTGCTGCAAAAGCAGAATCGGATTAACGAGCGCGCTCTTAACAAATACGATAATGAGGACTCCCAGCTGTCGCAGACCATCGCGAGGCATCAGGAGGAGGTGCGCACCCTAAAAGAGCAACTGCGCCGCTACAAAGACCGCTGCTCTGAGGCCGGCGCTAGAAACAAAGACTTAGAGGCGGAGAATGCCAGGCTGAAGAAGTTCAACGATCGGCTGCGGGAGCAGGCGAGCCAGGAGGGCCTGCCGGACCGGGAGGCGCTGGCGAAGCGAGTCTCCGAGCTGGAGAATGACAACGCTGAGAAGGAGAAGAAAATTCAGGTGCGCGAATGTCACCTACATTCTGTTATAATTATGTAGCGGAAATCCGCAGTCTGTTTATAACCTATCTACAGTCTGTTTATAACCTATCTACAGTCTGTTTATAACCTATCTACAGTCTGTTTATAGCCTAACTACAGTCTGTTTATAACCTATCGACAGTCTGTTTATTACCTATCTACAGTCTGTTTATAACCTATCTACAGTCTGTTTAAAGCCTATCATCAGTCTGTTTATAGCCTATCTACAGTCTGTTTATAACCTATCTACAGTCTGTTTATAACCTATCTACAGTCTGTTTATAACCTATCTACAGTCTGTTTATAACCATCTACAGTCTGTTTATCTACAGTCTGTTTATAACCTATCTACGGTCTGTTTATAACCTATCTACAGTCTGTTTATAACCTATCTACAGTCTGTTTATAGCCTATAATCAGTCTGTTTACAGCCTATCGTCGTCTGTTTATAGCCTATCAACAGTCTGTTTATAGCCTATCATCAGTCTGTTTTTAGCCTATCATCAGTCTGTTTATAGCCCACCCTCAGTCTGTTTATATTCTATCCTCAGTCTAGCTGTTTAAAGTCTATTCTCAGTCTGTTTATAGCCTATCATCAGTCTGTTTATGGTCTGTCCGCAACCTTCGAGCAGGACCTTGAGCGGCACATGGAGCACCTGCAGAAGAACCATCGGCACGAGGTGGCAATCGAGGTCCACCGACACAAGGAGACGCAGCGTAAAGTTCGCGAGCTTGAAGAGCAACTGCAGGAAGCCACAACCGCTCTCAAGGTTAGTATTTCGGATCAGCATGCACTATGTATAATCGCATAGATACAAAGATTAACCGAGATCCCTAAAGATCCATACAAATCAATAAATGAGCTCATTCATTATGCTGCTGACTGTAATAGGATACCGCTTTGTGCTCAAGAATTGATAACAGAGTAGGCAAAAAGCATGAATAGTGTGTTTAAGGTAGACGTCCTTGGTTCGAATCTAGAGCGTCTATCTTGAGTACGCTTCCACAAAACCAGAATTCCAATGCTACAATAACTACATTAAATATCACCGGCTCCCCGCAATCCCCAAGTTCACAATCCCCAAGTTTCACAATCCCCAAGCTTCACAATCCCCAAGCTTCACAAACTCCAAGCTTTACAATCCCAAGCTTCACAATCCCCAAGCTCCACAATCCCCAAGCTTCACAATCCCCAAGCTTCACAATCCTCAAGTTTCACAAACTCCAAGCTCCACAATCCCCAAGCTTCACAATCCCCAAGCTTCACAATCCTCAAGTTTCACAAACTCCAAGCTCCACAATCCCCAAGCTTCACAATCCCCAAGCTTCACAATCGCCAAGCTTCACAATCCCCAAGCTTCACAATCCCCAAGCTTCACAATCCCCAAGCTTCACAATCCCCAAGCTTCACAATTCCCAAGCTTCACAATCCCCAAGCTTCACAATCCCAAGCTTCAAAATCCCCAAGCTCTAAAATCCCCAAGCTTCACAATCCCTAAGCTCCACAATCCCCAAGCTCCACAAACTCCAAGCTTCACAAACTCCAAGCTTCAGTTTCACAATCCCCAAGCTTCACAATCCTCAAGCTTCACAATCCCCAAGCTTCACAATCCTCAAGCTTCACAATCCTCAAGCTTCACAATCCCCAAGCTTCAAAATCCCCAAGCATCACAAACTCCAACCTTCAGCTTCACAATCCCCAAGCTTCACAAACTCCAAGCTTCAGTTTCACAATCCCCAAGCTTCACAATCCCCAAGCTTCACAATCCTCAAGCTTCACAATCCTCAAGCTTCACAATCCCCAAGCTTCAAAATCCCCAAGCTTCACAAACTCCAACCTTCAGCTTCACAATCCCCAAGCTTCACAAACTCCAAGCTTCAGTTTCACAATCCCCAAGCTTCACAATCCCCAAGCTTCACAATCCCCAAGCTTCAAAATCCCCAAGCTTCACAAACTCCAACCTTCAGCTTCACAATCCCCAAGCTTCACAAACTCCAAGCTTCAGTTTCACAATCCCCAAGCTTCACAATCCCCAAGCTTCACAATCCTCAAGCTTCACAATCCTCAAGCTTCACAATCCCCAAGCTTCAAAATCCCCAAGCTTCACAAACTCCAACCTTCAGCTTCACAATCCCCAAGCTTCACAAACTCCAAGCTTCAGTTTCACAATCCCCAAGCTTCACAATCCCCAAGCTTCACAATCCCCAAGCTTCACAATCCTCAAGCTTTACAATCCCCAAGCTTTACAATCCCCAAGCTTCACAAACTCCAAGCTTCAGTTTCACAATCCCCAAGCTTCACAATCCCCAAGCTTCACAATCCCCAAGCTTCACAATCCTCAAGCTTTACAATCCCCAAGCTTTACAATCCCCAAGCTTCACAAACTCCAAGCTTCAGTTTCACAATCCCCAAGCTTCACAAACTCCAAGCTTCAGTTTTACATTCTCCAAGTTTCACAATCCTCAAGCTCCACAATCCCCAAGCTTCACAATCCCCAAGCTTCACAATCCCCAAGCTTCACAAACTCCAAGCTTCAGTTTCACATTCCCCAAGTTTCACAATCCTCAAACCTCACAATCCCCAGCTTCACAATCCATTTAAAATTCAAAAATTTTATTGTTTGTTTTAAGATTATTAACTACAAGTAAATTTGAAATCACATGTCTGATTCTGAATGCGATTACTTATAGTAGTCAGATTGTGTTCGGGTTGTATTATTTTGCTAATTGATCAATCTCGCGATCCACCCAACGCCAGGAGAAGGAGAAGATTCTGGACATTCAGAATATCTACGCTCAGAGGGCCGTCCGACCGCCTCATCATCTCAACAGCTCAGCCGGAGGCGGCTCGGTGCAGAATCTGCGGTTCAACAGCGCCTCGAGATCCGACTATTCAACGCCAAGAGACAAAATGAAGGCCTACGAGGAGAAACGGCGGCAGCAGATGGAGGTGAGTGACTTGAGCTTTAAAAAATTTTCATCTAATTTGAGAACTGTTAAAATTGACATGAAAATCATCAATTCAAATGACAATATTTTCAATTCAAAATGGCGCCATCTTCGATTCAAAGTGGCAACATCTTTGATTAAAAATGGCAACATCTTTGATTAAAAATGGCAACATCTTTGATTCAAAATGACAACATCTTTGATTAGAAATGGCAAAATCTTCGATTCAAAATGGCAAAATGTGGCAATAAAAAGGACATCTTAGATTAACAAAAGATTGGCAGTTTCAAGTTTTTTAGTGGTTTGGTTCTGTTTAAAAACGCGGTTGTTTTTTAAAATAAAATTGAAATAATTCGCTCAAGTCTAGGCTGTTTAGGACTTGCTGTGCACACACTTACGAGCTACGTTGCCGGTGTGAACACATTAAAGCTTCATTTTTCTAGACCTGCAAAAAAATTAATCAATACTCGTAAGGCTGGTGCAACGAGTAGCTAGAGAGAGAAAGAGAATAAGCAACTCCCATTGTTAGCTCAACTTTTGTCGCTGACTCATTCAAGTGTGAATTACAACGTTTTGTTTGCCAAAGCTTGTATAGAAACTCTCTCGTAGAATTGAAATATTGAAATATAGAGAGGTTTTCAATCAACTGCAAGCATTGAGGGCCGCGTGGCGCAATGGATAACGCGTCTGACTACGGATCAGAAGATTCCAGGTTCGAGTCCTGGCGTGGTCGTTCTCTTTTGTCAATTTTTTAGTAAACTACCAAAAATATTAATTTTATTTTTTTATACAGGCCGCACAGAAAAAGAGCAGTACCAACGGAGTAAGTTGTTGATTTATTTAAGACTTCGCTTTTTATTCACCTGTCGTTAACTCAACTGCATTTTTTATGTGCGGCTTATTGCTTTCACTCGCTTAATGGCCACAAGTATACATGGAGTGATCAGGAGCGGCCACCTATTAGGAATTCACTTCACGAATTTTCTAAGAAACATTTGTAACACCGGAAATATTTTGCAGCAGAAAGGTTTAGCTGAAAACAGCGAATTATTGTTTTGTGTAGTGATCTAGTTGAATAGCTCTGTGTTGAAAAGTGGGTTGTATTGTACTCATAGATGTACTCGTATCTTATTATTTTATTGTACTTTTGTTATAATAAATGCAATATAAAATTTATTTAATACTGCTTAATGTAATAATAAATACTATATTCGGTCTATAAATTTTATTATATTATACCGTCGTATTACTGTGGTATCAATCTATGAGCATAGATAAAAATTAAAAAGCATTAGTTACTACTTACTTGTGCGGGATGTTGTTCAATTAGTTTAGTTAGTGTAATTCCTTTGCGTTTTAAATGTTTTTCTGACGTATTTTTTCCCTCAAAATCTCGTGCGCCGACCAAAAATAAGCACTTTTATTTATTTAAAAATGGAAACCCATCGCTTTGATCAAAAGATGCTGGTCATGCTTCATCGTTTTCTCTGCCGATTTTTGCGATGACTTGTAGCTACAAACAATACTTATTTCAGAAGTAAATTTCCAACTAAACTGATAAAATTCTTAAAAATGCTTTTCCGCGCAAAAATCGGCCTTTCAAACACCACTTGCGAGAGCTAGAGCGACGCTGACTTGGCTTCATCTTTGCTTAGATAAAAAATCTCATTTTGCTTGCTTTTCGTCTCCTTTACTTATATTCGTACGAGCTACTATTAGTAGACGACCTACGAACTACTTAATTTAAAAGCTGCGCCACACGTAGATGTCCAAATTTTAGTTTTAACTACTGACAGTAGACAGACAGCAAATTGCATTTTTTTGTTCATGTTTTTCTCCAAACCAACGCAGGAGAAGCGCAAGAAGCAGAAGGAGGCCATTGTTGAAGAGCCGCCGAAACAGACGAAGCCGGATTCGACGCCTCCGCCCGAACAGGAGCTGCCGGATGATGGCGGCAGCAGTGACGATGAGGCGGAGAGGCTGCACCAGCAGGAGGCGGAGAGGGCCAGAGAAGAGGAGGAGAGGCAGCGACGCGAGGCCAAGGAGAGAAAAAGGCGGGAGGAAGAAGAAGAGGCCAGGAAGGAGAGACAGCAGTGAGTCAGAGCATGACTGCATGTGACTGACTGAACTGTATGACTGCATGTGACTGAACTGCATGACTGCATGTGACTGAACTGTATGACTGCATGTGACTGAACTCTATGACTGCATGTGACTGAACTGTATGACTGCATGTGACTGAACTCTATGACTGCATGTGACTGAACTGCATGACTGCATGTGACTGAACTGAATGACTGCATGTGACTGAACTCTATGACTGCATGTGACTGAACTGTATGACTGCATGTGACTGAACTGTATGACTGCATGTGGCTGAACTGAATGACTGCATGTGGCTGAACTGAATGACTGCATGTGACTGAACTGTATGACTGCATGTGACTGAACTCTATGACTGCATGTGACTGAACTCTATGACTGCATGTGGCTGAACTGTATGACTGCATGTGACTGAACTCTATGACTGCATGTGACTGAACTCTATGACTGCATGTGGCTGAACTGTATGACTGCATGTGACTGAACTGTATGACTGCATGTGACTGAACTCTATGACTGCATGTGACTGAACTGCATGACTGCATGTGACTGAACTCTATGACTGCATGTGACTGAACTGTATGACTGCATGTGACTGAACTCTATGACTGCATGTGACTGAACTGTATGACTGCATGTGGCTGAACTGAATGACTGCATGTGACTGAACTGTATGACTGCATGTGACTGAACTGTATGACTGCATGTGACTGAACTGTATGACTGCATGTGACTGAACTGTATGACTGCATGTGACTGAACTCTATGACTGCATGTGACTGAACTGCATGACTGCATGTGACTGAACTGAATGACTGCATGTGACTGAACTCTATGACTGCATGTGACTGAACTGTATGACTGCATGTGACTGAACTGCATGACTGCATGTGACTGAACTGTATGACTGCATGTGACTGAACTCTATGACTGCATGTGACTGAACTCTATGACTGCATGTGACTGAACTGTATGACTGCATGTGACTGAACTGTATGACTGCATGTGACTGAACTGTATGACTGCATGTGACTGAACTGCATGACTGCATGTGACTGAACTGTATGACTACATGTGACTGAACTGTATGACTGCATGTGACTGAACTGTATGACTGCATGTGACTGAACTGAACTTCATGACTGCTCACAGTTCCCAAACACCCTGCACTCTCCCGTCCCCGTTTCTCAGGATGAAGCAGCAGCTGGAGGATGAGGCCACCCAGCGTCGCCTGGAAGAGGAGGAGCGGCAGCGCCGGCTGCAGGCGGAACGGGAGCAGGAAGAGCTGGAGGCGCAGCGCCGGCAGCAGCAGCAGCAGCGGGAACAGGAGGAGGCCAGACAGAGGGAGCTGGAGCTGGAGGAGCTGAGAAAGGTTCGAGGGATTGGAGTCATTGGAAATTCTTGTTGTTCCGTTGATATGGAATCTTTCCAATTGGAATTCCCCACTCACCCGACTGATTGGGATTCGCGACATTCCGATATATATTGGCTACTGGGATTTCCCTCTTACCCGATAGGCTCAGATAGACGGGATTTCCCTCTTACCCGATAGGCTCAGATAGACGGGATTTCCCTCTTACCCGATAGGCTCGGATAACCATGATTTCCCTTTTACCTGATAGACTCAGATGACCGGGATTTCCCTCTTACCCATAGACTCAAATGACCGGGATTTCCCTCTTAACTGATAGACTCAGATGACCAGGATTTCCCTCTTACCCGATAGGCTCGGATAACCGGGATTTCCCTCTTACCCGATAGGCTCGGATAACCGGGATTTCCCTCTTACCCGATAGGCTCTGATAACCAAGATTTCCCTCTTACCTGATAGACTCAAATGACCGGGATTTCCCTCTTACCCATAGACTCAAATGACCGGGATTTCCTCTTACCCCATAGACTCAAATGACCGGGAGTTCCCTCTTACCTGATAGACTCAGATGACTGGAATTTCCCTCTTACGTGATGGATTCAGATGACCGGGATTTCCCTCTTACCCAATACGGTAGACTCAGATGACCGGGATTTCCCTCTTACCCAATACGGTAGACTCAGATGATCGGGATTTCCCTCTTATCTGATAGACTCAGATGACCGGGATTTCCCTCTTACCTGATAGACTAAGGTTGGATGACTGGGATTTCCCGCTCATCTTATAGATAGGAATTCCCAGGATTCCCGATTCCTCCAACAGTCTTTCTTCCTCTGTCCTATAAACTTCGAAATTTCCATTTCCTGAATTCCCAAATTCCCGCAGAAGGAAGAGGAGGAGCGCAAGCGGAAGGCGGCCCTGCTGGCCAGGCTGAAGGAGCTCGATATGCCGCCAGACGAGAAGGAGGACGAAGCCGAGAACAAGAAGCCGCCGCCGCACCCGTCGCAGCAGCAGCAGCAGCAACGGCAGCGCAAGCAATACGACTTCAAGCCGTCCGTGGAGAATCTCCACCAGGGCAGGCCGGCCTACGATAACGCGGCCGTCCCCGGCTACACACAGCAGCAGCAGGGCAGCAGCAACGCCTCCAGGCGGGAATCCGGCAGCGGCCCCGCCGCACCCGCCGACACCTCCGCCGCCGTCGACTCGGCAGAGCTACGCGACCGTCGGGCGGCCGAGAAGGCTCGCGAAGAAAAGATGATGGCCGACCTGTTCGGCGGCTCGGGCGACAACACGCCGCCGTCGAGCAAGTCGGAGCAGCGACAGCCGCTACAGCCGGATCGGAGCGGCAGCGGCGAGTCCGGCGGCCGTCGACGGCGAAATTTGGACGCGGACGGGTCGGACCCGCTGGCCGAGCTGCTGAACGGCAACTCGGGGACCGGCTACCAGCCCAGTAGCTTCTCCGGCGGCGCCGACAGCCGCTCCGGCAGCGGCAAGTTGCTGCCGCGGCGACCGAGCGCCGGCAGCGGAGCCAGACAGGCTGTCGGGCACTCTGAAGATGTCGACGACATAGAAGAGATGATGCTGTGAGCAGTGGCTAGGGCGGGTTACTAATCCGACCGCGAGATTCCAAATCGTATGGAGCTTTGATTTACTTTTCCCGAACTTATTGCGTGGGACAGGAGAAGAGTAAAAAGGACTCTGCGCACTTTTGAACTGTACAGATTTTGTTGGAATTTTGTGCTTTGATTGATAAATTCAACGGTGAGCCAAGGCACGAAAATATTGACGAGATTGAGGCGAAATTAGGTGTGATTCTAGAGCTAATCAGTGGGTTAGGGTCATTATGGTTAGGGTCATTATGGTTAGGGTCATTATGGTTAGGGTCATTATGGTTAGGGTCATTATGGTTAGGGTCATTATGTTTAGGGTCACTATGTTTAGGGTCCTTATGGTTAGGGTCCTTAGGGTTAGGGTCATTATGGTTAGGGTCATTATGGTTAGGGTCATTATGTTTAGGGTCCTTATGGTTAGGGTCCTTAGGGTTAGGGTCATTATGGTTAGGGTCATTATGTTTAGGGTCCTTATGGTTAGGGTCCTTAGGGTTAGGGTCATTATGGTTAGGGTCATTATGGTTAGGGTCATTATGGTTAGGGTCATTATGGTTAGGGTCCTTATGGTTAGGGTCATTATGGTTAGGGTCATTATAGTTAGGGTCATTATGGTTAGGGTCATTATGGTTAGGGTCATTATGGTTAGGGTCATTATGGTTAGGGTCATTATGGTTAGGGTCATTATGGTTAGGGTCATTATGGTTAGGGTCATTATGGTTAGGGTCATTATGGTTAGGGTCATTATGGTTAGGGTCATTATGGTTAGGGTCATTATGGTTAGGGTCATTATGGTTAGGGTCATTATGGTTAGGGTCATTATGGTTAGGGTCATTATGGTTAGGGTCCTTAGGGTTAGGGTCCTTAGGGTTAGGGTCATTATGGTTAGGGTCCTTAGGGTTAGGGTCCTTAGGGTTAGGGTCATTATGGTTAGGGTCCTTAGGGTTAGGGTCCTTATGGTTAGGGTCATTATGTTTAGGGTCCTTAGGGTTAGGGTCATTATGGTTAGGTTCCTTATCGTTAGGGTCATTATGGTTAGGGTTAGGGTCATTATAGTTAGGGTCATTAGGGTAGACATAAAAAAGTGTCCATGCTACAATGCTACGTATAAAACCGAAAATTTCCTATCTCGCCGTTGACGGAGCATTTTGCTAGGAAAACGAGCCTCGACCCGTAACATCTTGCACGATTTAGTAGTTCACAGTGTCCTTTTCTATTCAGCAGTATCTGAGGCAACTATAGATGGAGATTTTAGTCATTTCCAACTGCAGACGCTCGCTTACCAATCCATTGGCTGTCCCCACTCCATGTCATGATTGTTGGCGATTACATGTTCAACCGTTTTTTTCATTGGGTTGTGATGCTTCGATTATACATGCAATCCGCCTGTTTATGTTTAGAAACCGATCCGACCCCAATATATCTGAACTGAGATCGATTTGGATTGATTCTGTGCAGACTTGCGCTTTAGAACTGCACTCCTCCCCATAAATCACTGCTAATCAGATGCTTTATTGGCTCTATACTTATTTATCAAATACTTTTGATTTCCGCGCGGTTTTTCAAGTAATAGTTTCTAGAGAATTAAATTAAGCAAACATCCGGGTTTTCTTTAAGAAAATATTTTTGTTTAATGCGATCAAATATTTTCCGGATACTGAATCAAGACCCATAAATCCATAGTACACTCTAACTTAAGCAACTCTTTGACAGAGTTGTCACTAATGATAGAGCACTGCTGTGTCGTGTCGATTTCGCATGCACAACTCAATTCCTGTTGTAAATTTGCTCAGATTAAGTTAGTGACCTGCATACCGACCGCTTATTTAGAGAAGAAATCTGTGTAGATTTGCACCTGCAGTCACACACACAAGAATTCAATATATTTTGCTCGATTAATTTTAAGCAAGTTTACTATAACAAAAACATTCAAGCCGGTTTTTCAGTTAGAAGAGTCCGCAACAGTCTTCTGTTGTCCCTATATGCCTCTATTTGATTGATTAGACGTACTTGAATTGACTTTGACATCGGCCTCCTCCGCTTCTTGTCCTTTAATTATTATTGGCAAAGTTATTTATTTACTTGCGTTATAACAAAGTGACTAAGTGAACGTGTTATATGCTTTTTTCCACGGGCAAGTCTAAGCCACTATGGTGTTGTTTTATGTTTTATACAATACACTCTGCAAGCAAGCTTTACAAAAGTCGCATTATAAATTTGGAATATCACAATAAAAAGTTATTTTTGTTTTTTATTTAGTAGTAATAGCTAGTCATAAAACCTATAGTATTCTTAATGAAAAATAATGCATGTACACGACTATATATTTAAATCTATAATGCGCCTAGACCACATGGGTCGGCGAACCTTTTTAACTCTTAAGGGCCAGGTATAGAATCTGCGGACGGCTTGCGGGCCAGAGAGAGGAGAGGAAAGAAGAGAGAGAATAGAGAAGAAGAGAGAAGAGAGAGGAGGGATCGGAGGGTAGATGAGAGAGGAGAGAGGGGATAAGAGAGCTAAGAAGACACAAACCTTGAGCGGGCCGAATTGCTATTGTGAAGTTTCAAAGGACCCGAGGGCCGCGGATAGAGAGGCTTTGCGGGCCGGAGTTTGCCGACCCCTGGCGTAGACTATAAGTATTGCTTTAACGATTGGAGTTTTTCATTTGATATGTAGAGATCTCCAGAGGCATTACAAGCAGACTACTGTAAGTAGCAACATAAAAATGCGAAAAACTTGAATGTTGTAAAAACTGCAAATTGTCACACTCTATTTTTAAAGACCACGAAAGCAACAAATGACCATCTTTTGCAACACTTAAATTTAGAACTCCGAATATGGTATTGACGCTCAAACCTAATGTATTCCATAGGGGCCAAATTTCCAAAGCGCTAAACTGTCACCTACTAAAAATAAGCTGTTTCTCAAGAATTTTTCCTATAAATACAAGCCAAAATCCGAGCTAAAAATCTCAGACTCGGAGCAGCCTCAAAAGATCTTGGGACTAGGAGCAGCCTCTAAAGATTTTGGAGCTTGCTGGAACAGCTAAGCGAGGCTACATCTCTGAGAGAGAGAGATAAACCCATTGGTGAGCCGTTGCTCGAGCCTTTGTTATTGATTTTGAGAGCGATTTATTGCCAGCCGCTACTGTCCAGTCGTTTGGACTGAGTTCATTGAATTTGAGGCCTCCCATTTTCCTAAGGGATTGGATAGGATCTGCGGACCGATTCCGATACCCTTAGAGGATTATCGATTGATTGATTTTGGTTATCCAAGATTAACCGATAGGAGCACACGACTCCGATTCCGTTAGATCTAGAAGAAGACGCCCCTCTTGGAGGTCCTCGTGATTATTACAGAAAGTTGATTTTATTACAAGGGCGCATCGTTGATATTGATTACTGAGCTTAAGGCCTATATTGATTTGCATTCGAGAAATACTGCGACGTCGCCTGATTTGATCGTCACGCTCTCATTCGGCCGATTCGAGACTTCAAGAAGATTCCTCCGGAGAAGAAGAAGATTTGAAGAAACGAGCTCGGAGAACCTGCACTGCACAGAAGAGGAGCCCGCAACAGTAAGTGATCACTTTATTTTGTTCCCAGGCTTAAGTGTCTGGAAGTGGGAGTTTTCGGGAGACTGATCACCTCCCGAATCAACTCTTCAGATATACATGAACAGGTAGCACGCAATATAACTTGCCGGCTAATAAACAGTAGCTTTTGTTTGACTTTAAATAAGGTTCATGAAGAGAAATTAGATGCAAAAGTTATCTTTTGGAACACACAATAGCTGTGATATAATCACTACAAACAAAATCGCCTTTGTGACGAAATTAGACGTACAACCTAAAAAATTATAAATTAAAGCAATTCCACTTTTCTTTCCGAATTATAAAACTAGTGGTCAATTAGGACCAATTGTAGTAGACTCTACTCCAAGTGGTCCTTGCTAGTAGTACATGTACGTGCTGGTGCTCCGGCCGATGCTGCTTTTCCTTGCTGCCAAGAGTTAATTAATCTACCTCGGCGGTCTAGTGCCAAGCATCATGGACGACATGGCACGGCGCAGAGCGCTTGCCTGGGGCGCATTTCGCACCGTGCGGACTGGACTGTCCTGCAGTGCCCCGAGTTGCCGGATCGGCTGAGAGGGCGGCTGTTCCAGGCAGTCATATAGAAACCGTCCTCCTCTACAATGCTGAAACGTGGACACTGACCGGCCGGCCAGGAGCGGCAACTCGACGCCCCTCACGCTGGACTTCTGTAAGCCGCTTTCGGTGTCCACTACTCGCCGACCGCCATCACCAATACCAGCAATGACGAGATTTTTATACCGTCGGGCCAGCGATCTCCCGACCCAGCCTGCTGCTGCGCATCCGGCGCCCACACAGCTGGCCGGCCACGTCATCCGAGAGCAGAGCAGTACTGCCCTGAGCCACTGCATGATGTGCTGCTGCTATTCCTTCTAGGGCAGCGGCGGCTTGGTCAGGCGAGAAGTCTGCGTTTCGTCGACCATATACAGTGGTCCTTGCTCAGGCCCTCATTCGACCCCATCACATTCCACTTCTGGAAAGAAGTTGCAATTTTACATGTAGTATTGAACAATAATCAATTCTTCAATTACTACTATTGCAATGACAGTCCACCGGCAGTTATTGATGGTGATTGGTGAGCCAATCCGATGACCATTCAATTCAAGTTGTGGTAAAGTCTTATAAGTCGTCGTGGAGTTGGCAAAAATTTACAATTCGCTTGTACGGATGCATAACTTATATAATAAAAAGTGTATTAAACACTCAAAACTAATTTATATTTTTGCAACATGTAAACATTTTAAACATTAGATTTAAAATTCGGAAATAGAAATTAAACGCATTTGTTAGGCTTCTGAATAAACTTTGCGCCTATTTAAAATCGCTGAATTTCTCTTTTTTTCCCAAGAAAGAGGTGTTCACTCAAACTCTTACTGCTCTGATATTCAGGCCGAATCTAAGCATAACTAAACATGCTGATTGCTGTATAAATATGACTGAATATATTATGAACCTCATTATACAAGAGTTTCAACGATTTTTACCTGTCAACCTAATGTTAATTTGATAAAACTGCAACAATTCTTGCAAAGCCTAAAGTCAGCCTTCGCCTTGGTTTCGGGTTCGGTGTTCGAGCTAGGCCAAAAATGCATGACTGACGCTATTTGCAAAAAATAGTTTCGCCATTTTCACTATATCCAGTCACTTTAATTTCTTTTTCTTATTGTAGTAGATATAAATCGGCATATTAAAAGTTAATTCCTGACTGGGTCACTGGGGGCAATAAAGGCAGCTTACCTGCTAAAAAGTAAAGACAATAAGATTATAAGAATAAGAATTTGTCAAAAAAATTAAGTATTTTTAATAGAAAGTTGCTTGCAATGCTAAGCTAAGCAATGCAGCTCAGTAGACTCTTCTGGGATTATAAATAGGCCCTAACATAAGTTTCGACGCTGACTTGCCAATATTGTAGGAGTTCACTTGCAACACACACAACACACACACACACACACACACACACACACACACACATACACACAAACATTCCTAGAGTTTTAGTATTAGTAGAGGTCATTGTTTTTTCAACTTTTTTTTGCTACTTGTATTTGTTGCTTGCTCTGCTTATACTTTTTATCAAACAAAGCCATATCCTTGGCTTAACCTCAAATCTATTACATAAAAGGTCTATACCAAAAAATGACCCCTTATGTCATAAATTCAAGTTTAGGTCTATATGTTAGAAAATATTTTGCATATGATATCTATGCCAGAATGAAATTGCTTCACTATATCAAATTTTAGCTGAAATTTTAATTATAAAAATTTTTGCTTTTAGCTCATTTTAGGTTCTAAAATTTTAGTTTTTTAAATCAGTAAAACTTTTTAGTAAATAAATAATTATTGTTGTATAGCATTGATTATTTTTATTTTGTTTTATTATTTTCTATAAAACATATATTTTAAAACTTAAAAGTAATTTTTTTGTACACCAAATATGGCAACACCATATGCTAGCACAGTTGCACAATTTATCATGGTATAGCTATTATGGTATACAAGATATTATTATATATGCCAAGATTTTTTTAGGTCCATTGTATATTAGAATTTTCTAGCATATAAGATTTGGGATTAAGAAAACAAAGCAATATACTTAAGACAAGTATAGTCTTTTGGAGATGATTGCATATAAAATTGAGTTAGCCCACTATACTATACTTTAACTGTATATTATAAGCACTAGAAAAATTAGCTTATAATAGTCAAATAGCTTACCAAAATTGTATTTTAAATGTTGCCACTTGGGATAGATCACAATCAATAGTGGCAGCATCATTGATGACTATTTTCTTGCATATAATGCAATATGCAATAGTCTATGGTCATATTAAAATTGAGTATACAAAGAAATAATTAACTTAAATGCAACTTTAACATCTATTCTACTATACTATAGCATATTGAGCTAATATGCATCTTTATATCATAGACCAAAAACTCACTTAAATCCAAATGATCATATTATTTGAATTTGGGTATATTATATTATCATAATTTATATGCTAGATTCTACACTCACTGAATTGTTACTCTTTTATCTTTGCTTTGTATATTTTTTTAAAACAATAATAGTTTTCTAAAGTATGAACATATAAGAGATTAGATAAGATAAAAATGGGATTAGGCAGATTTAGTATCCCAATATGTTTTTGGATATTAGGATCCTAGAATTGGAATCCTATCCTATCTTTACAAATAAAAATGCAGAATATACAACTAATAGAAGCTAAATAGCTGAATTCATTTCTGTATAATAAATTTAATTAGATAAATTTATATAAATGGAAAATAATATAGGCCTAATATTGCTTTTTTGAAGATTTTTTTAATATTTGAAAAATATTTATAATTAAATTGTAATCACTCTAATTTAGATGCCTCAATAAGATTATTTTATATTCTTATTTTTCTAATAGTAGTTTAATGTACCATATTGCATGTTTTATTTAGACTGTTTGTTGATAGCTAAAAGGAAATATTTTATAATGACCAATTTTTCATTTCATTTAGATACATACTACCTAGAATATCCATACTAATAAAACTTTTTTCCCAAATAGGTACAATTTTTTAAGACTATATAAACATAAATATGGTATAATAGTATAATATAGTATAATTATGATCATAGGGTATTGCATTTTGACTAGTGATGGATCTAAATATAAGTTTTATTAAGTAAAGTTAATCAACTTTGGGACCTTTGAGGCATTCAACCTATGCTTGTAAAGTTGCAGAAACATTTTTAGGTAATCATTGTTTAAGTTGAATCATTACTTTGTTTTTTTCAAAATGCAAATGCAATGGACTTTATGTGTACTGTACATGGTAAAGTTATCAATTGCACAAATGTAATGTGAGTTAGTATTAGTAATTGGAAATCAGTTAGATTAGATACTCTTATATAACAATTAAGTTCAATTCTAAGTTCAATTCAATTCAGATACTAGATAGATATAGTATAAGCCTGAGATAGATTGAATCTTGTCAGTAAATTAATGTACAGTACTAATACTATTACTAATTAGATGATGAGGCATTTCTTCCACTAAAAGGGGTCATAGTTACTCCCGCCGTTTACCTTTAACTTTTTAGGAAGCACATTCGGATATTCAGATTCAGATTCAGAATTTTTTATGTACATTCGGATTCTGTTTCGGAAACTTGCAAAAATCTACATTTGGTCCATCACTAATGTTGACATGTTTATTGTTTTTTAATGAATAAAGTCTTCTGTCTAAGTGATTTATATTGTGACAAAGTTGTCAATATGCATTTAACAAAAATAGATAGCCTTATAGGGCCTTCATTATAAAAAGTGACATCTTTAGTGTATAATTGTCTATATTTATTGTATATTGTTTAGAATATTTATCTAGTAAGATTTACCTCTCATTGGTTAGACTATGTGATTAAAAAATTAAGCATTATTAATTTCTTGCCTTTTTATGCATTCTATTTGTCAATGAATGGCTATCAATGTCTTTGCAAAACAAAATTTTGAACATTTGTCTTTCAATTAGATTATATGTCAAAGCTTGTAAAGCTTACAAGTGAAATCTAATTTTAAATTTCAAAGCAATTTTGTTTTCTTTCTCAGTTTGCAGCAAGGCTGGCATATCAGTTGTCAATAAATCATCCCCCCAGTTGCCATAGCGGCAACAGCAGCACCACTTGGCAGAAAACTGATATTTAGCCAGTTGAGTTCGTTAGCAGTGGGATCATCCGGACAGAAGTAGCCCGGTTTATTCAACTGCTCCCTTCTAGAAGCAATGCGCTACCATAGACAGTCAGAGGAGCTGGAGCCCGCGCCAGCTGTCCCGGCAACTGCAGATGGCATTGTCATTGTTGGCAGCGGCGGAATGGACGCCACCGATGGGGACGCCGACAGCGGCCTGATGGTGAGCGGCCGGACTGGATCCAGAGTGCCCAGACCGCTAGCCTGGGCCCAGCTAATCCTAGGCGTCCTTGGCTTTGTGCTGGGCGCCACCGACGTTGGAGTTCGAGCAGCGGCTGGGGCCAGCAATGCTACAGTTGTTGCATTCCATTCTGTGCGCCCTGTGCAAGCCTTTGACGTCACAGGCGCGTTCGGCTTTCCTATCTGGTGCTCCCTGTCCGTGAGTACCGGGTCTGTAGCTGCTTGCTTAGCTTCCATTATTTGCTACTGCTGTCTTAGTGTAAAGAGTCTAAAGAGTGATTGCAAACAACTCACTAGTGACTCTAGCGATTCTGGGGTGACTCCAAGAACGACTCAAACGACTGCAATGCGACGGAGAGGCGACTGTTGAGTCACGAGCGCAACACGTGCATTGTAGATTGTAGAATCGGAAAAGAGTCGCAAAAGAGTCGTTGTGTTAGCGTCTAACTTTCTACTAACGCAAGTAGAGTTAATAGAGTTGTTTTCAATGCCATGTGCGAATGGGCAACTTTGCGCAACTTTGGGAATCACCCGGCCGTTTCTATTGGCAACACACACATGTAAGTCGCTATTGGCTGAGAGCAGTCACGTGACTACTATTCCGTCCAATAGCGACTTACATGTGTGTGTTGCCAATAGAAACGGCCGAGTGAATCCCAAGGTTGCGCCCAAGCATGTGTGCGATTCTTATGCAAAAAGTGAGGGTTGGCAAACTCCGGCTCGCTCAAAGTTTGCGTCTCTTCTCAGTTCTCTCTTCTCCTCTCCTTTCCTCTCCTCTTCTCTCTTGTACCGTGACATGTCGTCGTTCTAGAATCGTCCAAGAGTCACTTACTTCGTATTTTACGTGTGTTGAAATTATGTACGTATTTATTATCGTCGAATTTTACGCAATAAAGAATTACTGGAAAGAAAGTTAATTTTTTTAAAGCTTCTCGTAAAATCAATGCATTCGTATGATCTCTTCATGACGTAAAATGTAAGACATTCCCCGTGCATTTTTATTACAGATGCTAGTTTCCAGCGGTTTGGCATTGTGGTATGCAAACACTCAGCTGCAAAAAATGGTGAGTGTTTTCAAAGTTTTTTTTTGAAGTCCACTTGTAAGTCTTAAGACTCACTTTTTCTAGGGTATTCCCTGTTGCTAGGGTATTCCCTGTTGCTAGGGTATTCCCTGTTGCTAGGGTATTCCCTGTTGCTAGGGTATTCCTTGTTAGGGTATCCTTGTTGCTAGGGTATTCCTTGTTAGGGTATCCTTGTTGCTAGGGTATTCCCTGTTAGGGTATCCTTGTTGCTAGGGTATCCCTGTTGCTAGAGTATCCTAAATTGCCTTTATGTAGCTTTCCTCGAAACTTGGATGCTGAAGTGTGAGGCCATCTGCCACTAATAAGCAGTACAAGGCGCAAATTTCCAACCCATTCCAGCTGAGACTGTACCGCCTGTACTCCCTGTTCAACCTGGGCATTCAGTCCGTCGGCTGCCTGCTGCTAGTGGTGGCCTGGATCGCCCTGTCCCAACCGTCCGACTCGCCTTCGCCCGATCCGACAGGCGTTTCGCCTTCTCAGTCGCCGTTGCAGCCTCAGCAGCAGGAGCATCAACAGCTGCGGGTGTTTTTGGCGCTGTGCTCAATGGTGCTGACGGCCAGCTGGCTGCTGGTGCTGGCCTGCGTTTCCTGCGATTGGTGCGTTGGCAAAAATCTGCTCCAAGTGCTGGGCATCTTCGTGAGAACTGTGTTTCACAGGTCCCAGCGGGACTCCTTCTCCGAGCTGAAGCGGAGCACGAATTCGCTGAATGTGAGTGCAGTGTTTTATAAATTGTCCACTGAGTGATCTTTGTGAGCATTTGGGTAACACAGATGTCCACTGAGTGATCTTTGTGAGCATTTGGGGTAGCGCAAATGTCCACTGAGGGATCTTTGGGAGTATTTGGGTAGCAAAGATGTCCACCGAGTGATCTTTGTGAGTATTTGGGTTAGCGCAAATGTCCACTGAGTGATTTTCGTGTGCTGGGGTAGCACAAATGTCCACTGAGTGATCTTTGTGAGCATTTGGGTAACGCAGATGTCCACTGAGTGATCTTTGTGAGCATTTGGGGTAGCGCAAATGTCTACTGAGTGATCTTTGTGAGCATTTGGGGTAGCGCAAATGTCTACTGAGTGATTTTTGGGAGTATTTGGGTAACACAGATGTCCACTGAGTGATCTTTGTGAGCATTTGGGGTAGCGAAAATGTCTACTGAGTGATCTTTGTGAGCATTTGGGGTAGCGCAAATGTCTACTGAGTGATTTTTGGGAGTATTTGGGTAACACAGATGTCCACTGAGTGATCTTTGTGAGCATTTGGGGTAGCGAAAATGTCTACTGAGTGATCTTTGTGAGCATTTGGGGTAGCGCAAATGTCTACTGAGTGATTTTTGTGAGTATTTGGGTAACACAGATGTCCACTGAGTGATCTTTGTGAGCATTTGGGGTAGCGCAAATGTCCACTGAGGGATCTTTGGGAGTATTTGGGTAGCAAAGATGTCCACCGAGTGATCTTTGTGAGTATTTGGTTTAGCGCAAATGTCCACTGAGTGATTTTCGTGTGCTGGGGTAGCACAAATGTCCACTGAGTGATCTTTGTGAGCATTTGGGTAACGCAGATGTCCACTGAGTGATCTTTGTGAGCATTTGGGGTAGCGCAAATGTCTACTGAGTGATCTTTGTGAGCATTTGGGGTAGCGCAAATGTCTACTGAGTGATTTTTGGGAGTATTTGGGTAACACAGATGTCCACTGAGTGATCTTTGTGAGCATTTGGGGTAGCGAAAATGTCTACTGAGGGATCTTTGTGAGCATTTGGGGTAGCGCAAATGTCTACTGAGTGATTTTTGGGAGTATTTGGGTAACACAGATGTCCACTGAGTGATCTTTGTGAGCATTTGGGGTAGCGAAGATGTCTACTGAGTGATCTTTGTGAGCATTTGGGGTAGCGCAAATGTCTACTGAGTGATTTTTGGGAGTATTTGGGTAACACAGATGTCCACTGAGTGATCTTTGTGAGCATTTGGGGTAGCGAAAATGTCTACTGAGTGATCTTTGTGAGCATTTGGGGTAGCGAAAATGTCCACTGAGTGATCTTTGTGAGTATTTGGGTAACGCAAATGTCCACTGAGTGATTTTTGTGAGTATTTGGGTAACGCAAATGTCCACTGAGTGATTTTTGTGAGTATTTGGGTAACGCAAATGTCCACTGAGTGATCTTTGTGAGTATTTGGGTAACGCAAATGTCCACTGAGTGATTTTTGTGAGTATTTGGGTTAGCGCAAGTGTCCACTGAGTGAAATTGATATCGCCTTGCCCCACCCCTCTCCCATTTGCAGTCCATGCACATGGAGCCGGTGAGTGCTATGCTGCTAAGTTGCACAATTGCAAGCAATGCAAAAAGTTTGTTATAAACCATCCGAGTGCAAATTTGAATAACCGTACATAAGCAGAGGGTGTTGTGGCACCATTTGCACACAGACACCCCGAGTTGCACAATGTCCCGATCACGTCGCGATTTTTTGCGGTTATTTGTTACAAGCCATAATATATTTAAGCAATTTTTTTCAGTTGAGCTCAAACTATAGTATTAGTATATGCACCTAGATATCTGTCACCTGCGAAATCAAATATATATATATATGTCTTTATGACTTGTACAATCACTTAATTAACAAAATATGTTGCAACAAATCCCTCCCTTAGCAACCTCAATTAACAAAACGCCCCATATTCGCCCTCTCCCACATCCAAAAAATCCATAATTGACAATCACAGTTTTATAGGGAATCTCCTATTAGGAATCCATATTAAAATATCGCCCCGATCTTTCAATATGGAAAATTCCCTATTAGAAAATAGCCCCCATCTGGGGAATTCCCTTCTTTATAAAAAATCGCTCCAATATCCAGGGAATTCCCTATTTTAGAATAAGTCCCAATCCAGGCAATTCCCTATTTTAGAATAGGTCCCAATCCAGGGAATTCCCTATTTTAGAATAGTCCCAATCCAGGCAATTCCCTATTTTAGAATAAGTCCCAATCCAGGCAATTCCCTATTTTAGAATAGGTCCCAATCCAGGCAATTCCCTATTTTAGAATAGTCCCAATCCAGGGAATTCCCTATTTTAGAATAAGTCCCAATCCAGGGAATTCCCTATTTTAGAATAGGTCCCAATCCAGGCAATTCCCTATTTTAGAATAGGTCCCAATCCAGGGAATTCCCTATTTTAGAATAGGTCCCAATCCAGGGAATTCCCTATTTTAGAATAGGTCCCAATCCAGGCAATTCCCTATTTTAGAATAAGTCCCAATCCAGGGAATTCCCTATTTTAGAATAGGTCCCAATCCAGGCAATTCCCTATTTTAGAATAGGTCCCAATCCAGGGAATTCCCTATTTTAGAATAGGTCCCAATCCAGGGAATTCCCTATTTTAGAATAGGTCCCAATCCAGGGAATTCCCTATTTTAGAATAGGTCCCAATCCAGGGAATTCCCTATTTTAGAATAGGTCCCAATCCAGGGAATTCCCTATTTTAGAATAAGTCCCAATCCAGGGAATTCCCTATTTTAGAATAGGTCCCAATCCAGGGAATTCCCTATTTTAGAATAGGTCCCAATCCAGGCAATTCCCTATTTTAGAATAGGTCCCAATCCAGGCAATTCCCTATTTTAGAATAGGTCCCAATCCAGGGAATTCCCTATTTTAGAATAGGTCCCAATCCAGGGAATTCCCTATTTTAGAATAGGTCCCAATCCAGGGAATTCCCTATTTTAGAATAGGTCCCAATCCAGGGAATTCCCTATTTTAGAATAGGTCCCAATCCAGGGAATTCCCTATTTTAGAATAGGTCCCAATCCAGGCAATTCCCTATTTTAGAATAGGTCCCAATCCAGGCAATTCCCTATTTTAGAATAGGTCCCAATCCAGGGAATTCCCTATTTTAGAATAGGTCCCAATCCAGGGAATTCCCTATTTTAGAATAGGTCCCAATCCAGGGAATTCCCTATTTTAGAATAGGTCCCAATCCAGGGAATTCCCTATTTTAGAATAGGTCCCAATCCAGGGAATTCCCTATTTTAGAATAGGTCCCAATCCAGGCAATTCCCTATTTTAGAATAGGTCCCAATCCAGGCAATTCCCTATTTTAGAATAGGTCCCAATCCAGGCAATTTCCTATTTTAGAATAAGTCCCAATCCAGGGAATTCCCTATTTCAGAAATCACCCAAAGTCTGGGAAATCTTTAATAGAAATCGCTCTCCAAGCTGCAAAATTTGTATTCAATATTTTTATCCAATTACCCCAGTCTGCAATTAGTCCAACGCTATCTAACAAAGAGTTTCGCATCTGCCCTGTCGCAATAAAACTGCACTGCAACAGGTGGCCAATCGGCAGTTTCAGCATCAGCAACAGCAGTCGCAGCCGCATCATCATCAGCAGCTGTCAGCTAACTCAGCTATCCGCTGACTGTTGGCACTATGCCAGCTGTGACTGTCTCAATACCGCCTATACGCCGATCGCAGCTTCAGCTAATCCATACCAGTCTTCCCCCAGCTTGTCAATAGCACTTCTTCGAATTTACCTTTTCTATTAAAATAATTATTAACCCGACTGTTGGCAAGACAGCGCTTTCTTTAAAATTATCAGGTAAATCAAATGGACTGGACTTTATGAATAATTAGAAAATTTATTGGGGGGTTGGGAGTCATGCCTCTCCCCATACTGGACGCCTGCGTATCTACTTGTTTTTTCTAGCGTGTTTTTTTCGTTGTTAATACTTGTTTCACTGTGCACTAGTTGCCCGTTGTTTACTATTCACGGTTCTCAAAATGTGGCGTGCCCTGGGAGTGACAGTATCTAGGGGTGGCGGGAGTGACTGTGTCTAGGGGTGGCGGGAGTGACAGTGTCTAGGGGTGGCGGGGAGTGACTGTGTCTAGGGGTGGCGGGAGTGACAGTGTCTAGGGGTGGCGGGAGTGACAGTGTCTAGGGGTGGCCGGGAGTGACAGTGTCTAGGGGTGGCGGGAGTGACAGTGTCTAGGGGTGGCGGGAGTGACAGTGTCTAGGGGTGGCGGGAGTGACAGTGTCTAGGGGTGGCGGGAGTGACAGTGTCTAGGGGTGGCGGGGAGTGACAGTATCTAGGGGTGGCGGGAGTGACAGTGTCTAGGGGTGGCGGGAGTGACTGTGTCTAGGGGTGGCGGGAGTGACAGTGTCTAGGGGTGGCGGGAGTGACAGTGTCTAGGGGTGGCGGGGAGTGACTGTATCTAGGGGTGGCGGGAAGTGACTGTATCTAGGGGTGGCGGGGACTGACCGTATCAAAGGGGTGGCGGGGAGTGACTGTATCTAGGGGTGGCGGGAAGTGACTGTATCTAGGGGTGGCGGGGACTGACCGTATCAAAGGGGTGGCGGGGAGTGACTGTATCTAGGGGTGGCGGGGACTGACCGTATCAAAGGGGAGGCGAGAGTGACGGACAGTATCTAGGGAAGGTGGGAGGGAAGTATCTAGGGGCAGGAGTGACAGACAGTATCTACGGAAGGTGGGAGGGAAGTATCTAGGGGCAGGAGTGACAGACAGTATCTACGGAAGGTGGGAGGGAAGTATCTAGGGGCAGGAGTGACAGACAGTATCTACGGAAGGTGGGAGGGAAGTATCTAGGGGCGGGAGTGACAGAACCGAGAGCAGTGCTGTCTAGAGTATAAATAAAGGGGTGTTTTGCATCTTTTTCAATTTACTAACATTTAACAAGAGGGAATGTAAATCCACGATTAGCATCGGTACATAAAAGAATGGTATTCTTCCCCAGGTGAATAAATTAATTATAACCCTGTCTAACCTCACATACTGACCAGCCTGACCAGCTGAACAATTGAGAAATGCGATCACCCATTTTTATACTAACTGGTTTCAGTAAGAGCTATGGTCTCAGCATTTTTGCCATTAATATTTATACATCCTTGCCTACTCGTGCTTTTCTACTCATAGTAGAGTGTTGTGTAGGAATTTAAAGTGTTTCGAGTATTTAGCACTCACTGAGTCGGCTGTCATAAAAGCTAAAAATAATTCCTGCACTGAGCATGGCTTCAACTTTCTGTTTGCCTTTTTCTCTGCTCATTTATTATCATCGGCGTTTACAAATTTGAACCTAGGATGTCAAGCTAGTGTACTATGCAGGTTTAGATATTGTCTATAGTAGACCATTATTTGACGCACTGTATCCTAGAGGATGTTGGAGTTCCAATCTGAGGATGTTGGATTCCAATCTGAGGATGTTGGAGTTCCAATCTGAGGATGTTGGATTCCAATCTGAGGATGTTGGAGTTCCAATCTGAGGATGTTGGATTCCAATCTGAGGATGTTGGATTCCAATCTGAGGATGTTGGATTCCAATCTAAAGATGTTGGATTCCAATCTGAGGATGTTGGATTCCAATCTGAGGATGTTGGATTCCAATCTGAGGATGTTGGATTCCAATCTGAGGATGTTGGATTCCAATCTAAAGATGTTGGATTCCAATCTGAGGATGTTGGATTCCAATCTGAGGATGTTGGATTCCAATCTGAGGATGTTGGATTCCAATCTGAGGATGTTGGATTCCAATCTGAAGATGTTGGATTCCAATCTGAGGATGTTGGATTCCAATCTGAGGATGTTGGATTCCAATCTGAGGATGTTGGATTCCAATCTGAAGATGTTGGATTCCAATCTGAGGATGTTGGATTCCAATCTGAGGATGTTGGATTCCAATCTGAAGATGTTGGATTCCAATCTGAAGATGTTGGATTCCAATCTGAGGATGTTGGATTCCAATCTGAAGATGTTGGATTCCAATCTGAGGATGTTGGATTCCAATCTGAAGATGTTGGATTGGAGTTCCCATCTGAAGATGTTGGAGTTCAATCTAAGGATGTTGGATTCCAATCTGAAGATGTTGGATTGGAGTTCCCATCTGAAGATGTTGGAGTTCCAATCTAAGGATGTTGGATTCCAAACTGAAGATGTTGGATTGGAGTTCCCATCTGAGGATGTTGGAGTTCCCATCTGAAGATGTTGGATTGGAGTTCCCATCTGAGGATGTTGGAGTTCCCATCTGAAGATGTTGGATTCCAATCTGAGGATGTTGGATTCCAATCTGAGGATGTTGGATTCCAATCTGAGAATATTTGAGTTCCAATCTGAGGATTTTGGATTCCAATCTGAAGATGTTGGATTGGAGTTCCCATCTGAAGATGTTGGAGTTCCAATCTGAAGATGTTGGATTGGAGTTCCCATCTGAAGATGTTGGAGTTCCAATCTAAGGATGTTGGATTCCAATCTGAGGATGTTGGAGTTCCAATCTGAGGATGTTGCAGTTCCAATCTAAGGATGTTGGATTCCAATCTGAGGATGTTGGATTCCAATCTGAAGATGTTGGATTGGAGTTCCCATCTGAAGATGTTGGAGTTCCAATCTGAAGATGTTGGATTGGAGTTCCCATCTGAAGATGTTGGAGTTCCAATCTAAGGATGTTGGATTCCAATCTGAGGATGTTGGAGTTCCAATCTGAGGATGTTGCAGTTCCAATCTAAGGATGTTGGAGTTCCAATCTGAGGATGTTGGATTCCAATCTAAGGATGTTGGAGTTCCAATCTCAGGATGTTGGAGTTCCAATCTCAGGATGTTGGAGTTCCAATTTGACGTGCACCTACGCGCCACTCACCTTGAACTTCAACCACCTGCATCCCCTAGCAGGTGGGCGCCAGAAAACGCGCATCGACCCACAGACATCCGCCTCACTCTTCCACCGCCACCGCCGCTGTCCCTGCCGCCACTGCGCCGGCAGGCGTCAGAATGACCACCCGGCGTCCGTCGCTGCTGGAGGCCACCTGGCAGATGCAGACGCCTTCAATGGCGGCTCAATCGGAGCGCGTCTCGCAGCAGCGAGCAGCCGCTACAGTCGTTGGCGGCGTCGCAAACGGCGGAGCCGGCGGCACGGTCGGATTAGTGCGCTCTTTGGGCGCCGATGAGGATTCCATCAGTCGGGAGTTGGACTTTGGCGGCAACGAGACTAGCGAACAGCTGACAGGCCTGTTGGCTAGGCATAAGGCCGGCTTGGCGTGAAAAATCCTAAAAAATCCCATATGCCGTTTTTGGGGGATTTGTTATTTTGCAGGATTTTAGGTGCTTAGAAATCCCGCATTTGAGGATATTCAGAAATCTCCCCAATTGAGGATGCTCAAAAATCTCCCCAATTGAGGGTGTTCAGAAATCTCCCCAATTGAGGATATTCAGAAATCTCCCCAATTGAGGATGCTCAGAAATCTCCCCAATTGAGGATGTTCAGAAATCTCCCCAATTGAGGGTGTTCAGAAATCTCCCCAATTGAGGATGCTCAAAAATCTCCCCAATTGAGGGTGTTCAGAAATCTCCCCAATTGAGGATATTCAGAAATCTCCCCAATTGAGGATGCTCAGAAATCTCCCCAATTGAGGATGCTCAGAAATCTCCCCAATTGAGGGTGTTCAGAAATCTCCCCAATTGAGGATATTCAGAAATCTCCCCAATTGAGGATGCTCAGAAATCTCCCCAATTGAGGATGTTCAGAAATCTCCCCAATTAAGGATGTTCAGGAATCTCCCCAATTAAGGATGTTCAGAAATCTCCCCAATTGAGGATGCTCAGAAATCTCCCCAATTAAGGATGTTAGCGCTGTCTAGAGTAAAAATCCTAGAGCTGTAAATTACTCACAGCAGTTCATTCTATCAGTCTCCCAAAAATGTTAATCTCTTCATCTACTTGCTTTTTTAGCTGACGTCCTTAAAAGTTTATATGCGTGATTATATGATTACTGTTTTGTGCGCTCCACATAGTGGCGATTGTCTGTTTTTAAAAATCAAAGTACACACAGCTTTACTTGAGAAGTTATTATTTTATTATTAATTTTTTACTGCTGTTTTTCAGTTGCATAATATCGCTACCAGTAGCTGTTATTTCAGTAGTATATATTGAATATCTGACTGCATTGGTTGCCTGCGTCGCGTTATAAAACTCTGATATTTATATAATATAGAAATTGCTAAAATTCATAGCGATTCGGAATTGTTCTCTGTTTTTTTAGTTGACAATTGAAATTGTTTTGTAGTTTTATGCTTCCTTCTTTTATTGGAGAAATTTCTATTGAAGATTTTTTATCTGCTAATTGCTACTAATAGTTAAGGTGAACTCCCCTATGGGTGAACTCCCCTTTAAGTGAACTTTCTAGGTGAACCCCTCTAGGTGAACTTCTTTCTAGGTGAACCCTCTAGGTGAACTTTTTTCTATGTGAATCCCCTCTAGGTGAACTTCTTTCTATGTGAACCCCCTCTAGGTGAACTTATTTCTAGGTGAACTCCCCTCTAGGTGAACGTCTTTCTAGGGGAACTCCCCTCTAGGTGAACGTCTTTCTAGGGGAACTCCCCTCTAGGTGAACTTCTTTCTATGTGAACCCCCTCTAGGTGAACTTCTTTCTAGGTGAACTCCCCTCTAGGTGAACTTCTTTCTAGGGGAACTCCCCTCTAGGTGAACTTCTTTCTATGTGAACCCCCTCTAGGTGAACTTCTTTCTATGTGAACCCCCAATAGGTGAACTTCTTTCTATGTGAACCCCCTCTAGGTGAACTTCTTTCTGTGTGAACTACCCTCTAGGTGAACTTCTTTCTAGGTGAACTCCCCTCTAGGTGAATTTCTTTCTAGGTGAACTCCCCTCTAGGTGAACTTCTTTCTAGGGGAACTCCCCTCTAGGTGAACTTCTTTCTATGTGAACCCCCTCTAGGTGAACTTCTTTCTAGGTGAACTCCCCTCTACGTGAACTTCTTTCTATGTGAACCCCCTCTAGGTGAACTTCTTTCTAGGTGAACTCCCCTCTAGGTGAACTTTTTTCTCGGTGAACTCCCCTCTAGGTGATTCCACTTAAAAATAATTCTATATTTGCTACCGTAGGCCACCTTATTTTAGATTAGCAGTAAACAGCGCTCATATTAAAAGCTCGTATTCATATCTTTCGCCTGCTTATACCGTGGCCATTTTCAAATATTTATAAGAGTAATATGCTAGCTTCATCTATAATATAAATTGTTGCTATTTGAGATATTTACTCTGTCGAGATTATCTATTAATATATTAATTTGATCCTTAATCTTACGCTGAGATGATCTCTGTCTATATTTCATAATTGTTCTCTCTTTCTCTTATGCGCGCACTAAATGATAACATTTTCGCTGGACTTCTTACAGTCGATTTTTTCTGTAATTGCTTTGCTGTCTCTTGGCTTTTTTAAAAAGATTATATTTTATATTACATTATTAGCTTCTCTGCATGACCGCCCGCTTAAATCGCGTTTTGCCTTGCCGTGATGTGCTTGCTAATTTGTTTCTGTAAGCGTTTTTATTGTGAATTCGTTGTATGAATATGATGTGTAGATTCTTGAGAATATTGAGATTTTTTGGAGCGATACTGCCTGTTAACATTACAATAGTTTTAGGGAATATCAGCTGGGATATGTTTGTAGATCAGCTGGGATATGTTTGTAGATCAGCTGGGATATGTTTGTAGATCAGCTGGGATATGTTTGTAGATCAGCTGGGATATGTTTGTAGATCAGCTGGGATATGTTTGTAGATCAGCTGGGATATGTTTGTAGATCAGCTGGGATATGTTTGTAGATCAGCTGGGATATGTTTGTAGATCAACTGGGATATGTTTGTAGATCAGCTGGGATATGTTTGTAGATCAGCTGGGATATGTTTGTAGATCAACTGGGATATGTTTGTAGATCAGCTGGGATATGTTTGTAGATCAGCTGGGATATGTTTGTAGATCAGCTGGGATATGTTTGTACTAGCGCGTAGATTAGCTGAGATATTTTCTGTATATCTGTTTGGATATTGTCTGTATATCTGTTTAGATATTGTCTGTATATCTGTTTGAATATTGTCTGTATATCTGTTTGAATATTGTCTGTAGATAAGCTAGGGTATTATCTGCAAATCAGCTGGGATATTGTCTGCAGATCAGATGTGGTATTGTCTGCAGATCAGCTGGGGTATTGTCTGCAGATCAGCTGTGGTATTGTCTGCAGATCAGATGGGATATTGTCTGCAGATCAGATTGGGTATTGTCTAGATCAGATTGAGTATTGTCTAGATCAGCTGGGATATTGTCTGCAGATCAGCTGGGATATTGTCTGTAGATCAGCTGGGGTATTGTCCATAGATTTTTTGGTATGGATGTGTTACAGTTGGTGAATACTTGAATTGAACGAAACGGTAATTGTGTGGAGATCTGTAAATTTTCAATAAAAATATGCAGATAGATTTACAGGTATCCCAGTGAAGATCAGATAGTTAATATTGGTGTGAGAGACAAGTAGTTGCTAGGCGCAGGTGCCTTGCACCCGAAACGCAAACTGATCTCCTGCTTAAACCTTGGCGTATCAACAAACGCAATGGCTTTCATTACGATTCGATGCATGTCTGCCCTAAGAGCAGTTAAAATATTTTGATTTGCAATCTGCACTGCCGCGCTAATGGCAAATTATTTCGTGTTATTTTGTTTATTCATTTGTGAAATATTAATAATACACCTGTACGGCGTATTTACAATACACTGTGCTCCGCTTGGTTGGCCGTTTGGAGTTTTATCCTAACTCGAGTGTTGCCGCGTTCTCAGAAACTGTTCATGTACTTTTTGTAGCGTACGGGTATGCTTTCCTTGTAGTGCTTAGCTTATATTGTAGCAAGAATGGTAGCTCGAATGGTAGCTTAAGCAGTAGCTTAACTGGTAGCTTAATTGGTAGCTTGAATGGTAGCTTAAATGGTACCTCGAATGGTAGTTAAAATGGTAGCTCGAATGGTACTTAAAATGGTAGCTCGAATGGTAGTTTAAATGGTAGCTCGAATGGTTGTTAAAATGGTAGCTCGAATGGTTGTTAAAATGGTAGCTCGAATGGTAGTTAAAATGGTAGCTCGAATGGTTGTTAAAATGGTAGCTCGAATGGTTGTTAAAATGGTAGCTCGAATGGTTGTTAAAATGGTAGCTCGAATGGTTGTTAAAATGGAAGCTCGAATGGTAGTTAAAATGGTAGCTTAATTGGTAGCTTAACAGTTGAACTACCGGGGTGAAATCACATCCCTAACATGTTTTGCTGCGCCGTAACGTAGCAACGCAGGCACACGAACTTCAAGAACGCGGGTAAACTTTTTGTTGCGCACCTTTTCAAACAAGAATCAAGTTGCCATCCCTCCGGATTGTCGAGATATTAAATCTTCCAGAAGGTCGGATTTCCCTTTTAAGCGCCAGTGCATTCAATACACCCCTTAGCTCAGAGACAGCTCAGAGACCTCATAGAAATTTGAAGCAGAGTGTCCATAGTCGAAGTCCGAAGTTCGCGTCCGATTTGCTGCAGACACGTGGTCGGCGTGCTGATGAAATTGGCTTGGTATTGCTAATGTTAATTTGTAGCTGAAAATGGAGCTTAAATATTTGCTCAAAAAGAGAGAAGCTCGAGTGACAGCAATACCAATTAATTAGCTTTTATAGTTTGGACGCGGGTTAAGCAACAATGAACGAATGACGCACCTGTGTATTATGCCATTTTTATTTGCAATCAGTGAAGCTTAATTCAGTGAGGCATGATAAATAACGCTTTTGTAATCAATAAAATCGTAATGACTAACTGCAAACAACACCTACATGTCACTAGCACTACCTACCATTTCACTGACATCAATAGCATAGGGGCATTTGCAAACTTTAATTTTTATTCTTTTTTTCGCAAAAAAAAGTGCAGTGTGACATTTTTATCCAAGTACAGTAGCTATTTAACAAACAGGATCTGGATATTTGGACAAGAGTGCCTAAAGCGACAATGAAAAATGTTCAAAATTTGATATTTCTTTGAAAATTGAATTGTAAAAACAACAATTAATTGTTATAATTTTTATTGCAACAGTTGGAATTAGACCAGACCAGCTCCTATTCTCTTTTTAATGAGGGCTTTACCATAGACGCAGCTGTAGCCTGTACTTTTGGTGAGGCTTTACCATAGACGCAGCTGTAGCCTGTACTTTTGGTGAGGCTTTACCATAGACACAGCTATAGCCTGTACTTTTGGTGAGGCTTTACCATAGACACAGCTATAGCCTGTACTTTTGGTGAGGCTTTACCATAGACGCAGCTGTAGCCTGTACTTCTGGTGAGGCTTTACCATAGACGCAGCTGTAGCCTGTACATGTACTTTTGGTGAGGCTTTACCATAGACGACAGTAACCCTTACCCTCTACTATTGTCAATAAAGCTTTATGAAGTCGCCTCACTTAAAGGGCCACGTTGAAGTCTGACAAAGATTTTTCGAATATAAGCTTCGTAAGAAGCGCTCGTAGCCGCTCTCTTGAGATGTTTTCACAGGACAGAGAACGCTCTCAGAATGTCAGATGCTGCTTCCAGGCCACATGCCTCCCTGCGAGTCAGCAATGTCGCCAGCCAAGGAGGTCGGTAGGTACTGCCCGGCAGCCACGTACTGCTGCTCCAGCTTGGCCTGCTGTTGCGCAAAGTAGTTGCTGTACGGGTCCTGGTAGCTGCCGTACACTGCAATGTCAATGTCAATGTTTCAATGTTTGAGCTCATTGGCTGCGCGATTTTTCCTACTGACAGTAGTTTATCCTCCATTCAGTCTGTTGTCTATTGTGAAAGTGTCTGCTGTATATTACTAAAGTGTCTGCTGTCTATTGTCAAAGTGTCTGCTGTATGTTGTCAAAATGTCTGCTGTCTATTGTCAAAGTGTCCGCTGTCTATTGGCAAAATATCTGCTGTCTATTGTCAAAGTGTCTGCTGTCTCATGTCGAGGTTTCTGCTGTCTCATGTCGAGGTTTCTGCTGTCTATTGTCAGAGTGTCTGCTGTCTATTGTCTAAGTGTCCGCTGTCTCATGTCAAAATGTCTGCTCAATCGGTTGTACTCACCGCCGCCAGACCCATAAGGGTCGGCCAGCCGCCAGCAAGACTGCGCCTTCTGGTAGAGCGACGCCGACTGCTCTTCAAAGCCGACACTGCAGCCGGCGCCGCCGCCGATGCCACCGCTAGGTAGGTCGAAAGCGCCGACGCCTCCAATGTCGACTTCCGGCCCGCCGATGCCGCCTCCGCCAACGCCGACGCCGGGGAAGCAAAACGGCTGATAGTGACGAGCTGCTGGAATGAAAAATTGCTTGTGGATTTTTTGAGCACTCGCAGTTTCATTCCCAAGATCTGCTTGAGCAGCAGTCATCTCTCGGATTGGATGCCCCCCCTGTATTTCTGCTGCAGCTCAGAGCTGCTGCTCACTTTTTTCCTCCAAGCCTGTCGGCGGGGTCATCGACCCGACGGTGTCTCCGATGGCCGCGGTC
>NIVC01001401.1:138760-188760 GCA_002269645.1 Macrostomum lignano | reverse complement strand
GGAGAGAGAGTGAGAGTGTGAGAGAGTGAGAGGGCGAGTAAGTGGGAGGGGGAGTGAGAAAAACAAGGTACAAGTAAAGCCTAGAGGCCGGACTGGGTCGCGGTATTCGATATGTACCGTTGGTAACTTTTTGTTTTGAAGTAGGAAACTCCAAAGTACAAAATATCAAAACCAGTGCCCTTCGAACCCAAAGCAGCAAAGCATTGGTTGTTAGGCGTAAATTTGCACCTTTTCTAGCGCGAGGACCCACATATGGAGGTGATGATTTTGTTTAAAAGCATTTGTAAAGCACCTCTACGAGTGGGACTAGTTAGTTAGTTAGTTAGTCAGTTAGTTAGTTAGTTAGTTAGTTAGTTAGTTAGTTAGTTAGTTAGTTAGTTAGTTAGTTAGTTAGTTAGTTAGTTAGTTAGTTAGTTAGTTAGTTAGTTAGTTAGTTAGTTAGTTAGTTAGTTAGTTAGTTAGTTAGTTAGTTAGTTAGTTAGTTAGTTAGTTAGTTAGTTAGTTAGTTAGTTAGTTAGTTAGTTAGTTAGTTAGTTAGTTAGTTAGTTAGTTAGTTAGTTAGTTAGTTAGTTAGTTAGTTAGTTAGTTAGTTAGTTAGTTAGTTAGTTAGTTAGTTAGTTAGTTAGTTAGCTAGTTAGTTAATATTTAGAACGTAGCGCTTATTCAGCCCTCCCGTTAATTAGCGTGACCCGCGCAGGGAATCGAACCCAAGGGCTCTGGCCGGAGAGTCGGCCGCGGAGGAGGAGAGGGGAGCGGGTGAGGAGCTGGCAGGTGGGCGGACGAGCTGCACAATGACAGCCAGTGACAGATCAGAGGAGAGCCGCGGCACTTGTATCAATTTCTTAGAAACCCGATGCTCCAACGCTCTGATGAGGAAGGCGCAGCATCCCTGCATCTCAAATGTCCAGCAATGAGGCTCCGAAACTGCTTTCCCATTTTCCAGCTTCCGAATCAGTCCTTTTTTCATTGAATATTTTCTCTTGTTCAAAATACTAATTTTCGAATCCCGAATGCAATGGCTCCATGGAAGGGGAGGGTTGGGGGTGGCTGTGTTTCGCTACAGTTGCGCGTGGGCTCCGATCAAGGAGACCTAGAGCCAGGAGTCTGGATTGTTAAGAGGGGATTTGGCTTGGGCAAGAGTTGGCAACTCCAAGTCCTGTCGTCTGGGTCACCTTGGCTCCATGCAGTTGAAGACGGCAGGCACCGATGCTGCTGCTGCTGCTGCTGCAATGTTCGCTACAATTCTCGTTCTATTCGCTTAGCAAGGGAGAACTGAGAGAAGCAGAGATCCAAGAGCTGGTCCTGAACAAAGCCTATCTGCAATACACTCTTAGCAAGTGTGTGCCACAATTGATGCTCTTGTTGAATAATATATCTTTGGCCCGTTGTCAAGTTGCCAGAAATTAGCGGCACAAAAAATTAACAACCAGAAACAGATTTTGTAGAGAAGAGTTTAAGTATAGTCGAAGCGTGCTAATTATGTATTTTACGAGTAGCATTGTGTAAAAGACTTAACTGAGCGTCAATTTCCTAAGTATTGCTGTCATGCTTTTTTACGGAAAACCTTTAGTTTAATTGAGTTTAAACAACGTAAAATAATCAAACGTTCGAGTGCATAAAAAATCTTTAGTTTGATAGATAAAATCCGCAGTTTGATAGATAAAATCTGCAGTTTGATTGATAAAATCCGCAGTTTGATAGATAAAATCTGCAGTTTGATAGATAAAATCTGCAGTTTGATAGATAAAATCTGCAGTTTGATAGATAAAATCCGCAGTTTGATAGATAAAATCTGCAGTTTGATAGATAAAATCCGCAGTTTGATAGATAAAATCTGCAGTTTGATAGATAAAATCCGCAGTTTGATAGATAAAATCTGCAGTTTGATTGATAAAATCCGCAGTTTGATAGATAAAATCTGCAGTTTGATAGATAAAATCTGCAGTTTGATAGATAAAATCTGCAGTTTGATTGATAAAATCTGCACTTTGATTGATAAACTCTGCAGTTTGATTGATAAAATCTGCAGTTTGATTGATAAAGTCTGCACTTTGATTGATAAACTCTGCAGTTTGATTGATAAAATCTGCAGTTTGATTGATAAAGTCTGCAGTTTGATTGATAAACTCTGCAGTTTGATTGATAAACTCTGCAGTTTGATTGATAAACTCTGCAGTTTGATTGATAAAATCTGCAGTTTGATTGATAAACTCTGCAGTTTGATTGATAAACTCTGCAGTTTGATTGATAAAAATCTGCAGTTTGATTGATAAAATCTGCAGTTTGATTGATAAAATCTGCAGTTTGATTGATAAAAATCTGCAGTTTGATTGATAAAAATCTGCAGTTTGATTGATAAAATCTGCAGTTAGACAGAGTCAACCTGCAGCCAGATTCAGAAGTTCTCGCACCCCAAGAAAGCCACTAACAAAAGTGCAATCTCAATTGAAAAAGTAACAGATTGCAACAATAATTTTGCAACAAAAATTGCACTGTTAAGCTTGCATTGAACGACATGTATACAATGTAAACTTATATATTGAACAATTTGAATAAAGTATTTCACTGAAAGACTAAATATGGTACAGCATCTAACGGTGTTAAAACTTTATTACATGTTCTGTGCTTTAAAACGTGTAACAAAACTTCGCAGTTATACAAGTAAGACTGGACAAAGACAAAAGTTTTCAAAATTAAAAAAAACTCAATCAGCAGCTTATGCTACTCCAGCTGCGATCAAAGTAGTATGCATTGAAAGTTGAATCAAAACGGGATAGAACTTTTCCACTAAAAGTCCAAAGTCGCCTAATCATACGGAGACTTCCATGAAATATTTTCTACTTTCTTTTTTCCTAAAAATTGCATTCTTGAGAAACATATTTGGTCAGAGAATTCACGGCATAGCACAATGGGAGAAAACAAGTCTGTGGTACTCGTAGGTAAGAAGAATTTTTTTATCTGAAACGCCTAAGACAGGAAATTAACGGAGTCACGTGATTAGCCGGTTGGCTCCCTGCACAATCAAAAATGGAATAGGAAATGTGGAGAAACTAAAAATTTGCTTGTTCGTTACGGCTTTTCTCGATCAAAGTTGATCAAAGTGAAGAAGTCATGCGATTTTATTGAAGCTTTTAATCTTAGGGCGATTATTTTGGAGATGGGATTTCTGCACTAAGTTCTAATATTGTCAACTTTGTTCCTAATCCCCTATCAATCAACCCTATTTGTCAATGCTGTCAGTCAACCTGCAAATCAATGCCGTGAATCAACCTGACAATCAACCTGTCAATCAACCTGACAATCAAACTGTCAATCAGTCTGACAATCAACCTGTCAATCAACCTGACAATCAACCTGACAACCAACCTGAAAATCAACCTGACAATCAACCTGACAATCAACCTGACAACCAACCTGACAACCAACCTGACAATCAACCTGAAAATCAACCTGTCAATCAACCTGACAATCTACCTGTCAATCAGTCTGACAATCAACCTGTCAATCAACCTGACAATCAACCTGAAAATCAACCTGTCAATCAACCTGACAATCTACCTGTCAATCAACCTGAAAATCAACCTGTCAATCAACCTGACAATCAACCTGACAACCAACCTGACTATCAACCTGACAACCAACCTGACTTTCAACCTGACTATCAACCTGACAATCAACCTGACAATCAACCTGACAATCAACCTGACTATCAATCTGTCAATCAACCTGACTATCAATCTGTCAATCAACCTGACAATCAACGTGTCAATCAACCTGTCAATCAACCTGACTATCAACCTGTCAATCAACCTGTCAATCAACCTGACTATCAATCTGTCAATCAACCTGACAATCAACCTGACAACCAACCTGACTATCAACCTGACAACCAACCTGACTTTCAACCTGACTATCAACCTGACAATCAACCTGACAATCAACCTGACAATCAACCTGACTATCAATCTGTCAATCAACCTGTCAATCAACCTGACAATCTACCTGTCAATCAACCTGAAAATCAACCTGTCAATCAACCTGACAATCAACCTGACAACCAACCTGACTATCAACCTGTCAATCAACCCTTCAATTAACCTGTCAATCAACCTGACAATCAACCTGACAATCAACCTGACTATCAATCTGTCAATCAACGTGTCAATCAACGTGTCAATCAACCTGTCAATCAACCTGTCAATCAACGCTGTCCAACAGTCGCAGCTTGGCGCGCACGCTGCTATTCGGGGCCGGCAGCGACCGTCGCCTGCGCTTGGATTCGGACAACCGGCGGAGCAGCTGACGGTCGGCCAGCTCGGAGACCTGCCGGGCCGAGGGTCGGCAGCCCGGGGATTGGCGAAGGCACTGGCCGAGCAGCTCCCGGCTGTGGCAGCGGTGGGCGAGATGAAGGGGACGGTGCAGATGGAAGCTGGGTGAGCATGCAGGGTGCTGGCAGTGTGCCAGGGAGAGCTTGGGGTCATGGACTTTGAGAGGGGTCAAAGATAACAATAATAATAATTGCAGGAGTGCCCTGGCGCAACGCCAACCAGCGCGAGCACATTCAAACACGCCAATACGCCAGTACAGTACGCGGGCACGCACTCTGCAACCAAGGGTGTCGAGGCACGAGAGACAGCCGCTTTTACCGCTGAACTGCTCTGTCTCCGGAGGTGATGGAGGGTTACCGTCTATTAGGAAGGTGATGGCCATTAAGCGGGTCATAGATGTTCCTTCGAATGTTAATTAGAAGGTCCTCGAAGAGATTCTCGAAGGTCACAATCAATACGAGGGGTCACGTGGTCATGTGAATAAAGTAATTGACAAGGTCGGGTGTTCACATTTATTTATCAACAGACCGCACACTCGCAGCTAGATGGCTACTTCATTGAGTTTGAGCAAGCGGGCAGCTAGTTGAGAACTCACAGCGAGTCGCCCGCCTCGCAACCGCCTTCGCAGCCGCCGATGATGGCCTCCGAGGCCTCCCGGAGCAGCCCGGCGCTCAGGTCGATTCTGCCGGCTGCCAGCTCGGTCAGCAGCTGAGCATCCGACAGTCGCCTGTGCGGTAGCTCAGCCAAGGTGCACAATTCCAGCAATAGCACTCCGAGGGACCTGTGGTTGCCGCATTTTAGTTAGAAGGGGTGCTACAAGGGGTGCTAGAAGGGGTGCTAGAAGGGGTGCTAGAAAGGGTGCTAGAAGGGGTGCTAGAAGGGGTGCTAGAAGGGGTGCTAGAAGGAGTGCTACAAGGGGTGCTAGAAGGAGTGCTAGAAGGAGTACTAGAAGGAGTACTAGAAGGAGTGCTAGAAGGGGTGGTAGAAGGGGTGCTAGAAGGAGTGCTAGAAGGAGTACTAGAAGGAGTACTAGAAGGAGTGCTAGAAGGAGTGCTAGAAGGGGTGGTAGAAGGAGTGCTAGAAGGAGTACTAGAAGGGGTGCTAGAAGGGGTACTAGAAGGAGTACTAGAAGGAGTACTAGAAGGAGTGCTAGAAGGAGTGCTAGAAGGGGTGGTAGAAGGGGTGCTAGAAGGAGTGCTAGAAGGAGTACTAGAAGGGGTGCTAGAAGGGGTGGTAGAAGGGGTGCTAGAAGGAGTACTAGAAGGGGTGCTATAAGGGGTGGTAGAAGGGGTGCTAGAAGGGGTGCTAGAAGGGGTGCTAGAATGAGTGCTAGAAGGAGTACTAGAAGGAGTGCTAGAAGGGGTGCTAGAAGGAGTGCTAGAAGGGGTGCTAGAAGAGAACTTTGGAGTGACCTCACGCGGATTAAGGCCGGGCAACTTAATCTAAGGCAGCTTACCAAACGTTGGCTTGAGCTGTCTGGTCAGCCACTGTCACTGCCGCCGCCTTTCCGCGAAGCGTCTCAGGAGCCAACCAGCGCAAGGGCACAAGATCGCCATTCACGACTCCATAGTCGCTCTGCAGTGTAAGCGACAGCTTTTCTTGACGTTTTTTAATGCCAGCAAAAAGGCACCAACTGTTATGAAGCTATAGGGTGGTATTCTTTAAATAAAAGATCAAATCTTGAGACCCAAGAATTGAAGGTCAACTTCCCCTGTGACCCAAGAATTGAAGGTCAACTTCCCTGTGACCCGATAATAGAAGTTCAACTTCCCTGTGACCCGAGTTTCAGAAATACGCGCGGCAAAGTCAGCTACCAAGAGCCTCACCGGATGCAGAAGCTGTGTGCACCCATAGTCGCCAATTTTCACAACCATGGAGCCGGTTGCTACCTGGTAGTTCCTGGCTCCAACATCCTGATAGACGAATCCTTTGTCGTGAAGGGCGGCCAGTCCGCGGCTGGCCTGGGAGGCGAATCGAATCGTCAAGTTGTCAGCCAGAAGCTTGCTGCCGCATGTCACAGCGTGTTGGCGCTCGGACAGCAACAGGGACTTCAGGTCGGTCTAAAGGGGTTAATAGCATGAGTTTATAGAGTCTGGCATAACTGTTTGTTTACCTAAGGATGTTAATATTCGATTTGTTAAGGGTTGTTTACACCCAGTTAACATCTGAGACAGATCAACCTCCAGTTAACACCTGAGACAGATCAACCAGTTACCACCTGAGACAGATCAACCAGTTACCACTTGAGACAGATCAACCAGTTACCACCTGAGACAGATCAACCAGTTACCACCTGAGACAGATCAACCTCCAGTTAACACCTGAGACAGATCAATCAGGTACCACCTGAGACAGATCAACCATCAGTTACCACCTGAGACAGATCAACCAGTTACCACCTGAGACAGATCAACCAGTTACCACCTGAGACAGATCAACCAGTTACCACCTGAGACAGATCAACCACCAGTTACCACCTGAGACAGATCAACCATCAGTTAACACCTGAGACAGATCAACCAGTTACCACCTGAGACAGATCAACCAGTTACCACCTGAGACAGATCAACCAGTTACCACCTGAGACAGATCAACCAGTTACCACCTGAGACAGATCAACCACCAGTTAACACCTGAGACAGATCAACCAGTTACCACCTGAGACAGATCAACCACCAGTTAACACCTCAGACAGATCAACCAGTTACCACCTGAGACAGATCAACCACCAGTCAACACCTGAGACAGATCAACCACCAGTTACCACCTGAGACAGATCAACCACCAGTTAACACCTGAGACAGATCAACCACCAGTTACCACCTGAGACAGATCAACCAGTTACCACCTGAGACAGATCAACCAGTTACCACCTGAGACAGATCAACCACCAGTTAACACCCGAGACAGATCAACCAGATACCACCTGAGACAGATCAACCAGTTACCACCTGAGACAGATCAACCAGTTACCACCTGAGACAGATCAACCACCAGTTACCACCTGAGACAGATCAACCATCAGTTAACACCTGAGACAGATCAACCAGTTACCACCTGAGACAGATCAACCAGTTACCACCTGAGACAGATCAACCAGTTACCACCTGAGACAGATCAACCAGTTACCACCTGAGACAGATCAACCAGTTACCACCTGAGACAGATCAACCACCAGTTAACACCTGAGACAGATCAACCAGTTACCACCTGAGACAGATCAACCACCAGTTAACACCTCAGACAGATCAACCAGTTACCACCTGAGACAGATCAACCACCAGTCAACACCTGAGACAGATCAACCACCAGTTAACACCTGAGACAGATCAACCAGTTACCACCTGAGACAGATCAACCAGTTACCACCTGAGACAGATCAACCAGTTACCACCTGAGACAGATCAACCACCAGTTACCACCTGAGACAGATCAACCAGTTACTACCTGAGACAGATCAACCAGTTACCACCTGAGACAGATCAACCATCAGTTACCACCTGAGACAGATCAACCAGTCAACACCTGAGACAGATCAACCAATTACCACCTGAGACAGATCAACCAGTTACCACCTGAGACAGATCAACCAGTTACCACCTGAGACAGATCAACCAGTTACCACCTGAGACAGATCAACCACCAGTTACCACCTGAGACAGATCAACCAGTTACTACCTGAGACAGATCAACCAGTTACCACCTGAGACAGATCAACCACCAGTCAACACCTGAGACAGATCAACCAGTTACTACCTGAGACAGATCAACCAGTTACCACCTGAGACAGATCAACCAGTTAACACCTGAGACAGATCAACCAGTTACCACCTGAGACAGATCAACCAGTTACCACCTGAGACAGATCAACCAGTTACCACCTGAGACAGATCAACCACCAGTTACCACCTGAGACAGATCAACCAGTTACTACCTGAGACAGATCAACCAGTTACCACCTGAGACAGATCAACCATCAGTTACCACCTGAGACAGATCAACCAGTCAACACCTGAGACAGATCAACCAATTACCACCTGAGACAGATCAACCAGTTACCACCTGAGACAGATCAACCAGTTACCACCTGAGACAGATCAACCAGTTACCACCTGAGACAGATCAACCACCAGTTAACACCTGAGACAGATCAATCAGTTACCACCTGAGACAGATCAACCACCAGTCAACACCTGAGACAGATCAACCACCAGTTACCACCTGAGACAGATCAACCACCAGTTACCACCTGAGACAGATCAACCAGTTACTACCTGAGACAGATCAACCAGTTACCACCTGAGACAGATCAACCATCAGTTACCACCTGAGACAGATCAACCAGTTACCACCTGAGACAGATCAACCAGTTACCACCTGAGACAGATCAACCAGTTACCACCTGAGACAGATCAACCAGTTACCACCTGAGACAGATCAACCAGTTACCACCTGAGACAGATCAACCAGTTACCACCTGAGACAGATCAACCAGTTACCACCTGAGACAGATCAACCACCAGTTAACACCTGAGACAGATCAACCAGTTACCACCTGAGACAGATCAACCAGTTACCACCTGAGACAGATCAACCACCAGTTACCACCTGAGACAGATCAACCAGTTACCACTTGAGACAGATCAACCTCCAGTTAACACCTGAGACAGATCAACCAGTTAACACCCGAGACAGATCAACCAGATACCACCTGAGACAGATCAACCACCAGTTACCACCTGAGACAGATCAACCAGTTACCACTTGAGACAGATCAACCTCCAGTTAACACCTGAGACAGATCAACCAGTTACCACTTGAGACAGATCAACCTCCAGTTAACACCTGAGACAGATCAACCAGATACCACCTGAGACAGATCAACCAGTTACCACTTGAGACAGATCAACCAGTTACCACCTGAGACAGATCAACCAGTTACCACTTGAGACAGATCAACCAGTTACCACTTGAGACAGATCAACCACCAGTTAACACCTCAGACAGATCAACCAGTTAACACCTGAGACAGATCAACCAGTTAACATCTGAGACAGATCAACCTCCAGTTACCACCTGAGACAGATCAACCAGTTACCACCTGAGACAGATCAACCAGTTACCACCTGAGACAGATCAACCAGTTAACACCTGAGACAGATCAACCACCAGTTAACACCTGAGACAGATCAACCACCAGTTACCACCTGAGACAGATCAACCAGTTAACACCTGAGACAGATCAACCAGTTACCACCTGAGACAGATCAACCAGTTAACACCTGAGACAGATCAACCACCAGTTAACACCTGAGACAGATCAACCTCCAGTTATCACCTGAGACAGATCAACCACCAGTTACCACCTGAGACAGATCAACCAGTTACCACCTGAGACAGATCAACCACCAGTTACCACCTGAGACAGATCAACCAGTTACCACCTGAGACAGATCAACCACCAGTTAACACCTGAGGGATATCAACCCGTTATACCTGTAGGACCATAAACTAAATTCATTCTCAGAGCTGCCCATACAGTGCAGAGTAATCTCAGTAATCTCAGTCTAACTCTCTCGCCCAAGTACCTCGGTACCTCAGCATGTGGCCACACAAATTCCAAGGCCCTGAGTGTTCTCTAAGATGAGCTCTGCACCCTTTGATAGCGTGCGCCTGCTTTGCGGGCTGCGGGTCAACTGCCACGCTGGTTTGCGGAGGTCCCCAAAGTTTCTTGTGACAAAACTAACTGGCTAACTAACTATATCCAGGTCAGAATTGAAGCCCCTCACAGCCGCGGCCTCCATCACGGCCAAGCAGGGCTCCTCCGGGCAGATCGCTAGCAGCCGAAGGACGCACGGATCAGCCGAGCACTCCCGATAGGCCTGCAAATCGGCCAAGAAATGCCGCCTATTCCGGCCTCGACTGTCGCCGCAGGTGAGCAGCCGGACGATGACCCGGTCGCGGAGGCTCTCGCCGTAGCGGGTGCAGTCGGCTCGAACTACGGGCCGAACCAGGCCGGGCCGAGTTCGCTCAGGAAGTACAGGTGCTTCCGGTCCATGCGCAGCGGGTCCGGAGCTTCCGGTCGCGTGTGTTTTAGTGAGTTGGTATGCAGAGTCAGTGCTCAAGATATTGTAACAGTCTACCCACCAATGCCTGACCCTACAGTCCCTGACCCTACAATGCCTGACCCTACATTGCCTGACCCTACAGTGCCTGACCCTACCGTGCCTGACCCTACAGTGCCTGATCCTACAATGCCTGATCCTACAATACCTGACCCTACAGTGCCTGACCTTACAATGCCAGACCCTACAATGCCTGACCCTACATTGCCTGACCCTACATAGCCTGACCCTACAGTGCCTGACCCTACCGTGCCTGACCCTACAGTGCCTGATCCTACAATGCCTGACCCTACAATACCTGACCCTACAGTGCCTGACCTTACAGTGCCTGACCCTACAATCCTTGACCCTACACTGACTTGTCCATCAATGTCTGACCAGTACCCCTTTCTACAGTACCCCCTGCAGTGCTTGAAACAAACTGCCACCGGCACGTTATTAACTAGGGGTCCCAGACTCCTCGCCCCAGCTCACCCAGGATGACTCCTGATGGCGGAGCAGCCTCAGGCGTTGCTAACCGGACTCGCGGTATCAGGAATCTGGCCGCCGGCTCCAGCATTGCGGCGGTCGGATCCAGCAACAGCTGGCTGCTTGGCCATCGACTGCCGTGACTGCCACCAAAGTTACTACTGTTGCTGGAGTCCAACGCTGGCGTTGCCGAAGATGCTTCGATTGACGGAGGCAGAAGAGGAAATGTCGGTGTAGTGGGCTGCGTCTGAACTGGCGACTCCGATTGCGGTGTGAAAACCTGTTCAAAATAGAATTTTGCACATTTATTGCCATTATCAATCGTGGTGACAAACGTTCAATATGAGCTCTGAATCAATAAAGCAATAATTACCCTGTATTTATTGGCCTTAACGCAGCGTGGCACGCAGAGAATGATAAATAGTGCAAGAACCAAGATGCAGCCAGCAACAGTCAGCAGCAGAATAAAGCCACACAGCTGAGAATTATTCGTAAACTCTGCTAGACTTCGCATTATGCGTGACTGATTGTCTTCTTCCTGTAAGCCAGAGAATATTAATAGGAGTGGGAGACTTACGTAAAATACGTTTAATATGTTCGATGAATATGAAGTTTATATACAGGCTTCCTAAAATTAAGATACATGAACCCACGTACATGTAGAGAAAGGAATTGCATGCACTGAAACTTAATTTGCTCGGGTTTACAGTTCTTTTCTCATGCCTTGCCTTGCCTAGTTTGACTATCTAACAAGCCAGAGAGCAAGAAAACTCAAGAGCAAGACAGAGGAACCTATGGAAGTGAAGCACGAGAGGATTACTTGGATTAGTCATAATCGAACAAACGATCGATATTTATAGAGCAGTTATTAAACATTTCAACCAGCTGATCGATTACTATGAATAATTTTTTAAGATAATCGAAAGTGTTTTATGTATATAGAAGAGGCTTTATTCGAAATTTTAAATTAGAAAACAATATAAGTATCTGAGTTACGCTTATATTTGTTAAAACAGGTAATTCATATTCTGTATTCAAACTTAAAATTTTCTTCGAACTGGGACTCAAGAGTTAGGACCTGAGAGTGTTTGTTACACTTGACTAACATGAGTGTATGTATAGCAGAGACATCTCTAGCCCTGTACCCGAATTTTTTATTTTAACACATTTTGGTACACATACTAATTTTGACTTAAATAGTTTAAAACTTGCAAGTGTGTCAACGTTTTGCTATATTGCCTATGACGAAAGCGAGTAGAGGCTTGTGATTGTGATAGTGACCCGTCTAGTTTAGTATTGAATCAATAACTCATGAGCGAAAGGTGTTGATCCAAGTAGCGTACGATACACTGTGATTAATAACTTAGCTTAATCTGTTTTTATTTTTTTATGATTTGCGAGAAACATTTGCTACTGTTGTTACCTTGTTGGCCTGTATCAAAATATAACTTCCTGGCTAATCTATATAACTAAATCTGAAAAGTTTTATCTAGACTAATTAGCAACAAATGGTGGATATTTTTTAATTCTTGCAAATTTGCTAATCCACTAGGTCTAGTTCCTTTTTTCCAAATTGTTTTCATTTAATATCAGCTTATAAGAAGTTTTTTGCCATTTCTTTTATTTATCTGCTCTCATCTTAATTTTTTCTAGGCTTATACATTCAGAAGTTTTCAAAATTTTGTCAGGATTCTTAAAAATAATATAATTGTATACCAACTTAAACATTATAGTATATTCTTTAACATTGTTTTTTGTTCTTATAAATGTTTTATTACTATTTAAATATTTATTTTTTCAATGTTTAATTAAGTTGGCTTTTTAAAAAAACCAAAGTAAGCAATAATTATAAACTGATAATCAAGTAAAGCTTTTCAAACTTTCTTAAATTATATTCTTTGATAAAGCCTCTTTGCTTAGTTGTATGACCTAGAAATCAATTATTAGCAATTCTTTTAAATAGTTTATAACAAAGTCAAAGATAAGTCATCTACAAATATTAAATGAATGTTCTTAATAAAAGTAATATATATATTTTAGCTTTATAGCTTAAGATGCTATAGTACTTATACCATGCTATTTTTCTGAAAGCATTTTTATCAAATTTTAATTAAGTATACAATAACTAGCATATTGAAATAGTAATTTAGTCTGTCTCATTAGGTTATATTTCTATTGTTGCACTGTAATGTCCATTGATTACTGCCTTGTGTGCCAGAATGATATGGAATAAAAAAATGATTTGCATCTAACAACTCTACATTAGAGGATCAACAAGAAGTTGCATCCAGCTTGGAAGAGTAATAACTGGAAAATGTCCAATTCATTGGAATGCCTATCAGAAATTTATCATTTCGACTGCTTGCACAAAGGCAATCCATGCACTCTGACACTGAACCTGATAGACCAGTGCCTGTCCTGGCGTGCTCAGGCCCACTGCTCTGTCATCTCATCAGGTATGTCTGACATTTTTCTCAACATAAATTTTATAACTCAACAAGAATATTCTAGAGAAATTCCCTTCTCATGGTCCTGACTCCTGAAAGGGGTGGCAAACAGCTCAAGCAGTAACGCGTCTAACTCTCGCGCTCAACGTACTGGGTTCGAATCCCTGTTCGGTCAATGAGAGTCAAGGCCAAAGTGCATTACATGTGTTCTGTATAGTACAATACATGTTTACTTAATTAACACGAATAGGTAAGGCTGCCCGTAGCTCTCATTGAACTTGGCGCACTCAACCCAGTCAGTCACTGTAAGTACGCGCGAAAAGTGCTCGCGTACTCGCAGTCGCAGCTATTTTCTGCATAAGCGCAGAAAACTCTAGCTATCACGTACACTGTACGGGTGCAGAAATCTAGCGCTCTCTCTGTTTTTCTTCTTTTCTCCGCCTGTCTTCCCACTTTGCCTGTCTGACTTTTTTAACCAAGCTGTTTAGGCTGTCTATCTATATCTGCAATAAGCCAAGTGCGTAGATATTGCTAGAATTCTCTAGAGGGTACATTCAAGAATGCTTATCTTTTATCTTTACTCCCCACGTCTCACTTAAGTTTAGCCTAAATTAAATATAAAAAATGATAAAATAATTATTGATTTCACGTTGCAGCCACTCTACATGTACTATAGTTGTACGCTGGGGAGTTGTTAATTTGGCTGAACGTTGCTTATCAATTTTTCTTATCTGTTTTCGATCTTGCCACGGACAAACGTGCTGACTGAAAGGCTGTGTTATCTCGCTTAGATTTTCACTTTAGTTCTTTTAGCTAAGTGAAAACGCAGACACTATTCTCCGAGTGTAGCCTAAACCAGTAACTTAGTGTAGGAATTTCAATTATTTTAATTGTGTGTCTTACAGATTCACACAAGTTCGGTTGATCTGGCTTAGGACTTACTTAAAGCCTTGTGTATCGTGTTCTTGTATTGCTTATATTGGAGTCATGCTACCCAGAGTGATGCCCAGAAATATTAACTAGAAACCCTCAGCCATAGCCAGTTATTTTTTGGCATGGCAACTATTGTTTTCCACACCCGCTCCCTATGATGTACACACTAGGGGTCACAAAATCCCGGGATTGTGACCCCTAGTGCACACCCATCTCAGTGATGTACACACCTGCTCCCTATGATGTACACCGCTACCCGCTCCGCCAGGCGCGCAGTACCAGCTGGACGACATTCTGCACGCTCAGGCCACTCCGGATATTTCGGGCAGCCAAAAGCAGCAGCAGAAGCAGCAACAGCAGCAGCAGCAGAAGCAACAGCTCGAGCTGGTGGCGGCTGTACAAACCGGCGACTGCCGTTGGCGGCTTCAGCAAATCCAGCTGACCGGCCTGTCTGACTGCTCCAGCCTGCTGGCTTTGCTGACGCCCCAGCTGGAGGCCGCGGCTGGTCGGCACAGGCGGCCGCGCTCCCTGCTGGTGTTCGTCAACCCGGTGAGCGGAGGCGGCGGCGCGGTGCGCCTCTGCGACCGGCTGCTGCGGCCGGCGCTGCGGCAGTGCCGGGTAGCCGCGCGGTTCGTGCACACGGAACGGCGACACCACGCCAAGGACTTTCTGATGCAAGAGAAGCTGCAGTCGTTTGACGGGTTGGTTTCTTTCCTGTTGGACTGCTTGCCACTGAAATGCTACTAGCAGTAGGCTAAGCAGAGAAATTTCTATTTTTTTGGTCTGTGGAAATCGAAGTGCTTGACACTGAGCTGTCACACACAGCTCAGAAATTATTTGTTGTTTTACCATTAATTACACTTCCAAGACTCATTAGTTGCTGGACCAGCCTCACAGATCCTCAGTTTCTGGGCCAGCCTCCCAGATCCTCAGTTTCTGGGCCAGCCTCCCAGAGTTTCAGTTGCTGGGCCAGCCTCCCAGATCCTCAGTTGCCGGGCCAGCCTCCCAGAGTTTCAGTTTCTGGGCCAGCCTAACAGAGTTTCAGTTTCTGGGCCAGCCTCCCAGATCCTCAGTTGCTGGGCCAGCCTCACAGATCCTCAGTTTCTGGGCCAGCCTCCCAGAGTTTCAGTTGCTGGGCCAGCCTCACAGATCCTCAGTTTCTGGGCCAGCCTCCCAGATCCTCAGTTTCTGGGCCAGCCTCCCAGATCCTCAGTTTCTGGGCCAGCCTCCCAGATCCTCAGTTGCTGGGCCAGCCTCCCAGATCCTCAGTTGCTGGGCCAGCCTCCCAGATCCTCAGTTGCTGGGCCAGCCTCACAGATCCTCAGTTGCTGGGCCGCCGCCAATCTCACAGATCCTCATACTGGATATGAACTGGAAAAGCATATCATACATGTAAATCAATTTTTTTGAAATTGTGATTGATAATATATTCTGAAAGTCATTATCATAGTTCAAATAGCTATGATATTGTAATAGAGTTTTTGCTGACATAAAGGCCCAAAGCAAAAATTCAATAAAATAAACAGTAGTCCACAAAAAAATATATTTTACAGAAAAGAAGATTGAATAAAATTTAAGATGTGCAGGCATCGAATGGGGCACATCTGTTCGAGCTTAGCTTAATCCTTCAATTTTTTTATTTCTATTCCAGCATTGTTGGGGTCGGCGGCGACGGCATCTTGTCTGAGCTGTTCCACGGCCTGCTGCTGCGCAAGCGACTGGACGAAGGCCTGACTGCTCACACTGTTGACGATCCTGAGCTGCGGCCCGATCACACGATTGGCATTGTGCCAGCTGGTAAATGCGAGCTCCCAGCAAGCGCTGGGGGGGGGGGCGTTTCCTTCCCGCAGTCATTGGCGGATCCCATCCAAGGATAGTTGGGGAATCTTTTACAGTCACTAGGAATTCTCCTTTCACAGTCATTAGGGATTACCTTTTTACAGTCATTAGGGATTCCCCTTTTATATTATTTAGGGATTCCCCTTTTACAGTAATTAGGGATTCCCTTTTACAGTCATTAAGGATTCCCCTTTTATAATCATTAGGGATTTCCCTTTTAAATAATTAGGGATTCCCCTTTGACAGTCATTAAGGATTCCCCTATTACAGATATTAGGGATTCCCCTTTGACAGTCATTAAGGATTCCCCTTTTACAGATATTAGGGATTTCCCTTTCACAGTCCTTAGAGATTCCCATTTTTACAGTCATTAAGGATTCCCCTTTTACAATCATTAGGGATTCCCCATTTGACAGTCATTAGGGATTCCCTTCCAACAATCATTTTGGATTCCCTTCCAAAAGTCGTTAGGGATTCCTTTTTATATTCATTAGAGATTCCTTTTTATAGCCATTGGGATTTCCTTTTTACAGTCATTTACCTTCTATAAGTTTTTCTATTTCCCTTCAGGAATTTCTTTTCCAACAATTATTTGGATTACCCTTCAACAATCATTGGGATTCCCGTCCAAAAATCATTAGGAATTCCCATACGATCATTAAGGATTCCCCGCCAATAATAGTTCGCAAAAAGTAAACTGCAATCGCCCCTCGCTCCCTGCAGGCAGCACGGACACCGTAGTCCACAGCATCAACGGCACAAGCGACGCTCTCACCGCCATTGTTCAAATAATTCTCGGCCGACGCGTCGCCATGGACATGGCGTCCGTGTACTCCGATTCCGGCCAGTTCCTGACGTATAATATCAGCCTGCTGGGCTACGGCTATTTTGGCGAGGTGGCCAGGTCCAGCGAGCCGCTGCGCTGGATGGGGCCGGCCAGGTACGACCTGGTGGGAGCTCACCGGCTGCTCAACCTGCGGTCTCACGCTCTGGAGATCAGCTTTTTGGAGGCCGACGGCAGGTGAGCTGCGGGTTGATCTGCGGTTTAGGGGACTGCCTCACCAATTCTCCCGGGGTATTTTGGGCTACCTCACCGATTCTCCATGGGGGTATTTTGGGCTGCCTCACCGATTCTCCATGGGGGTATTTTGGGCTACCTCACCGATTCTCCATGGGGGTATTTTGGGCTGCCTCACCGATTCTCCATGGGGGTGTTTTGTGCTACCTCACCGATTCTCCATGGGGGTATTTTGGGCTGCCTCACCGATTCTCCATGGGGGTATTTTGGGCTACCTCACCGATTCTCCATGGGGGTATTTTGGGCTACCTCACCGATTCTCCATGGGGGTATTTTGGGCTACCTCACCGATTCTCCGTGGGGGGTATTTTAGATAGATTTTGATGCTATTAAAATTCTGCAGGGTATTTTGCGATGCCATTAAAAGTCCATAGGTAGCTATGTTGCATCGCCATTCCAATTCAGATGCCACGCTGTGTGCACTCGCGACTGCTCAGTCTGCTCATCGGACGCGCTCGCCGAGTGCGCCCCGGAGGCGAAGGAGCCGCAACGGCGGCAGCTCCGCACCGTCACCGGTCGCTTCGTCGCCGTCAACAGCTTCCTGATGCCCTGCCGATCGACTAAGAGCGCCGCCGGTGCCGTGCCGTTTGCCCACCTGGGCGACGGCTGCACCGACCTGGTGCTGGTGCGCGACTGCAGCAAGGCGGAGTTCCTGCGCCACCTGTACCGCGTCAGCAGCTGCCCCGTGCGCTTGTCCACCGCCGCGGCCGGCGCCTCCGCTATCGACGACTCGCTGCCGCCGCCTCCGCCTACGCCACCCGCACCTGTGGAGCCACAGTTCCAGCTCGACTGCGTGCAGGTTGGAAGACTGCTCTGATGGCTGGCTGTCTGTCTGTCTGTCTGTCTGTCTGTTTGTCTGTCTGTCTGTCTGTCTGTCTATCTGACCCCAGCACCCACCAACGGGCGCCCACCCCTCACACAGGTCCACCGAGTCCGCCAGTTTTCCGTGCGCGTTCTGGACAATCCGGCCGGGTCCGTGTGGAACTGCGACGGCGAAGTGCTGCGGCAGGCCGGCCTGGCGGTCCGCGTGCACCGGCAGCTGCTGCAGCTGTTCGGCTGTCACGTGACTCTCTGACTAATCAGTGCAACGATTGACTATTTAAAAAATTGAATTTTCTTTGGTGTTCTTTTTGGCGCAAATGTATTAACTATGTTTTTAGTAAATGCGAAACGTGTTTTTTGCACTTAAGTTTTATTACATTTTTTCTAGATTTTTTCTGCTTAGCTACCTGTCTCCCGTTTGTGATAATATCGTAACAAAATGTACTTTTGTGATATCATTTTAACAGCCAGGCACTAGCCAATCAAGGAGCAAGGCACTAGCTAATCAGATAGCCAGGCACCAGCCAATCAGATAGCCAGGCACCAGCCAATCAGATAGCCAGGCACCAGCCAATCAGATAGCCAGGCACCAGCCAATCAGATAGCCAGGCACCAGCCAATCAGATAGCCAGGCACTAGCCAATCAGAGAGCAAGGCACTAGCCAATCAAATGCAAAGCCATCGAATATTGAATTGTATACCTGAGTATTCCACTCTTCTCAGAGCAATCAATTTCAATTGGATATTTGTGTTTTTCAATTCCTATAAACTGTTTGTTTTTGTTTAATCTGCAGCTTTGTGTTTTCATGACAGAAAAAGCCAACTTTATCAGATGGCTGGCATTGCATATTTTGGGTTTCATAACCATGTTGCCCAGTTTGTTCCTCTCCAGCTTATGGAGACATTTTGAGCACATCTCAGCTTACATTTTGTTAGGCGCCACATTTTTGGCCCAATCGGTAATTGACCGCGAGTTCTCCGATCGAACAAAAATGACAAAGCAAAAAGAATATTTGTACATATCTCTAGTGACTTCTTTAGTAAACTTTCACTAACTTATTAATGTACTCTCGCGTCTTGTGTGCCGTTTTTTGTTGTTCTTTTTTTGAAATTCCGCAATTATCATCAGTACTACTGCAAGTAAGGCTAGGTAGTATTGATCTCTTTTTGTTCCAGCGTGGCACTTTATGCGAATTATTTATAATTATAATATATACTATCGAGAGCTATACAGTGAAATGCAGAGCGCTGTCTGTTTCTTAATAGTATAGCTATTTATTTTAGGAAATCAGATCGAAGTGCATCGATTTTTTGTCTTATTGATGGGTTCGGCCTTTTTAAGCCTATAGCTTCGGGTCTCAGAAGTCAGAAATGAATCACTTAAAGCTCTGGCCTCTCACTCCTGTCAGATGGTCAGCCCCATGGTAGCTAGATTGTGGACGAGCAGCAAGGTCCTATAGCTAAGAGAAGACAGCGAGAGACAAGCAGGGAGAATTTGAAAGGTAGAGATTAGCTAATCCGCAGATTAACTAACCCGCTGCCACCAGTCCGTGCGCCCCGGCTCACCAAACCGGAGCTATCGAAATCGGACTTCCGACTAGAGGGGCACTGCACTTACCTGCCATCTAGTGTCTTTTAGCTGTCTAAATCTCGAAGTCATAGCCGAATAGAAGGGACGCTGCTGGGACTAAGATCGCATTGGCCATGCAGGGACAGTGAGGACTTTTGCAGGGGGTTCTTGCGCTGGCGAGCCTTCATACACTACTAAATGTACTATTTCATTACCAAATTCCCAGAAGTACATGTAAAAGTACACGTAACTGCACGCTTTTGGCACTAAATGTGTTAACACGTCGACAGATAGCGATGATGTAGATGCATTGTCACTTTCGGAGATCTTTAGACTAATATTTAACTTACTTTAGCCACTTAACTGCCTGTGACCGCGCCAAAGCGCCAGTCTGGCTCTTAATTTGCATGCTTAACATAATGATTTCTTAGATTGTCTGATTGACTGGGAACTGTGCCGCTTCCGGTCCACCGTGACCTCTGCCTCTAGATTTAGCCGCTCATCTCAGCTGGCATTGCGAAAAAAGAAAGAAAACGCTAAGTCTTTAACTTCCAGATTTAACTTTCTCACTTAATCCGCAATCCTAAACACCTTAGATCGAGTCAGAGCAAATGGCTACTTTTAGTATTATATGAAACTTTTGCCTCGAGTTTGGCACACAAAAAGCAAGCAAACAAAAGTGCAAATCCTATCAGACTACCTAGGAAGGGGTCAGACAAAGGGCGCACCCAGTTTAGCAGGTCAAGATAGCCTCTCACCAAACCAATCAGAGGACCTAACTGCCGGTAGCCAAGGGATCCGCAGAGACCGAAACGCTCGGATGGGATGCTGCTGCTGATCTTAACTGACGAGTGCCGCCGTTACTCTTCACTTGCCGGTTGCTGTTGCTGCTCTTTGTTCACGACCGGGAAGTACTAGTGATGCCTCTCAAGGGGAGCTTAGCTGCTGAAGCCGAAACTGCCGGGGGAAGGGGGATCAGACGTCGAAGACGCAGCAGATGCCGAAGGAGCCATCTAAGACGGGGTTAGGACCGTGCAAGAAGGGAGGTCCAAGCAGGCCTTTTCGAGCGTAGGTCGAGTTGCCGCCTTTTATAGCTCTCATGCGGCCGATTTGTTATATCGCGCGCCGAATTTTCTGATTGGCTGAGAGCTTTTGTTAAAATAGGCGCCGAATTTTCCGATTGGACGAGCCGGGGGCAGTCAGGTCATCTCTGATTGGCTGAGCTCAAAACTCCAAAACCCACCCCACCAGGTGGCCTTCAGACCCCAGGGGAGTTGACAGGTGCGGTCATAAATCATGTGCAAAGCATAATAAAAGTCACTTGTCTAGACATCCTGGCGCCAAAAGTGACTGCAAAACGCACATAAATCAAAGGAGAAGGTAACAGAGCGAGTGGGGAGAAAGCTGGAAAGACCTCTTTGACCCAGACAGGCTGGAGCTAAAAGTGACAGCTAGACCGTCACAAATCACTAAAAATAGTGAAAAAGTCACAAATCAGGGGGTCAGGATTCTAATTTTGGATTGTTTACGCATCTTTGAAGGTCAGACTGTCTGGGTCTGAGGCGGATTGACCTCTGACAGTCTAGACAGGAGACACTAAGTCTGGGAGGAATGTTTTTAATCTCATTCTAAGGTAAGTACATTGAGTATCTAACATAATTAATAGTAATGTCATAAGTTAGTATAGAACTCAGCCTAGATGAGAGAATAGAGAGAAAATCCTAAGCTAGCCTACTGACAGTAGGGGGAAAGCACATCGAAGCAAAATGTGCGGTTTTAAGATTGAAAAAAGATGCGTCCTCATCATTATTTTATTTACCTCAGAAACTCACTTTGCCAAATGGCCCGGGGTGCCATGAGATACCGGCTAACCCCCACAATAATTGATAATTGGAGGGGGCTTCGTTGGGACCCTGGCGAAACGCCTTCGGCAATTCTCCCCATTCGGCAGACTCCTGAGCACATTCAAGCAGGCACGCACTCGTACAAACGCTCACACTGGTTATACAGCGGGCCTGACTTTCTGACATTTTAATCGTTAGGAATGTACATTCTCTCTGTACTTTGGGATTGGCCATTATGTGTTGCGAATCGCAAGATAACCCCCCCGGTCAATATTTCGTGGCACACAAGCCGTTAGCGCGAGAGTCAGACCTCGTTTACCGTCTTGCATGGTTTTTGGAAGCTCCTAAGCTCTTGGCAGCTCTAAAGTGCATTGACGGCTTGAGAGTGACGCTGCTCTCCTATGTAAAAGCTTCCAGGAAAGTGAATATCATACGCGAGTGGACATCTGCTCAACGCGTCTGAGACGGCGCAGACCTCGTTCGTACCATCATCTCGGAGTCAATATTTGTCAATCAAAGCATTAAGCTCCTTCCAATTGGCCCCGTCTTAACAGAAATTGGCAGAGAAATCGTTTGCCAGATGTTGCAAATGAATTGAAACTAAATTCCTTGCTTCAGTGAGAATGCAAGCAATCAAAAATCAATCCTGGGTCAGTAATGCAATTGATCGTTTTTATTGGTGCAGGTCTCACAACTACCCTCACCCTCACCCTTCTTTCATTCACACACGCTGGCCCTGCACCAGCCTTTCTGCTATGTAAAAACAGTCTATGGTCAATCCTATATACTCATTAATCATTTTCTCTTCTAAAAAATCTACACCCTCTACTTAAATTAACAGTAGTTTACTGAAATGAATTTAAGTTTATGTCGCCACTCGATTTAGGGGAGGTGTCAAAGTGAGTCAGCTGAGCGAAAACGCAGTGTCTTGATCCACTCATTTAAAATTGGAAAATTGGAAAAATCCTCAGTCGCTAGCAATGGTACCACTAATCTTTCTATTCAGTAGTATGAATAAGTAAGTAGGGGCACATTGAAGCAGTTTTTTATTAATGACAAGCTGACAAGAATATTATTTATAATGAATTGGTTCTATTTTTTTGTTATTTTTTCATTTCTTGATGATAATCTACAAAAAAATCGATTGCAAATTACAAAAATTGTATTGTCATTTAGTATCGGGCACACAGACAACTAAAATACAAAGATGCTATACACTCGCAAATTTGTAATTTTTTTATTGGAGGCCGGTTTTAGTTGCTGAACAATGCCATGTTGCGACTTTCTTAGTCATCTATTCTATTCATCTGCCCTCGTCTCTGTTTACTCTGTTTTCTTAATCTAGTTCAGTCTTGTTATTCTTATCTCTCTCCTTCGCTGCTTTCTGATTGGCTCTTCAATCTCGCCTTTTTCCTCAGTCGCGCACTCCACCCCATCCTTTTCGTATCTACACTCAACCGCCCCCCCCCCCAATTGAATGTCTTATAATTGTACTTGTTTTGGGCCCGGATTTTCAAGAGACTTAATCTACCTTAAGTAACTATAACAATGCATTAGCGAGGTGTAGGTTTTCATTATTAGGGCTAAATTGACTGAGTTTTATCCAAGCTGTGGTCAACAAAATATTACAAAAAAAATCGAGTTTAAAAAATGGTTTTAGCAACAGGCGATCAAAGTATTGCTAGAAACCACAAAAGAAACATTTCGAATTTTGCAGCAAAAACCGGCAAAAAAATCGAACAATTTTTGAGTGCAGCATCCTTCTTCTCCAGCTGGTTGCTAGGCCCAGCCAGCCTTCAGCCATCGTCCAGCAGTCCGATCTTTCTGCCGAACGATTTCACCTTGTCCTTGGCCTCCTCCTGCATCAGCTGGAAGCACATGGCGATCATGGCCAGGCCGAACAGCAGGTACAGGCCGCAGGTGATTGGCTTGGCCTCGTCAGTCCAGGACGACTCTTGCATGCCGGGCACGAAGTCACCCAGCCCGATGGTTGTCAGGGTGATGAACACGAAATAGACGGAGTCCATGAAGCCCCACTGCTCCCAGGAGTAGAACAGCACCGCCCCGGTCAGGATGTAGATGCAGAACACCGTCAGGGTCAGCCAGACCGGCACGCGGATTACTTCGCCGAGATCCTCGACGCTGCTGACTGGCGTCGAGGCGGCGTAGGAGCTGGCGGCCCGCCCGGCGGTTCCCACCGACGCCGGCGGTAGCACGCACAGGTCCAGCGTCTGCCCGGTGCTCGGGTCGGCCAGCTGGAAGATTCGTCGACGCGACATCATCGCTGGCGGCGATCCACCGTTGCCGCCCAGCGTCGCCTCCGCCGCCCCGTGTCGCCCGCCGGCCGTCGTAGCCGTCGACAGACCGCTCCGTCCGCTGCCGCCGCCGCCGCCGCGCCGGACTGTAGCGCCGCTACGGTTGCTCCGTCGGGACCGGTAGCGGCTGGAGATGGGCATGATCTCCGACAGCTGGTCAAAGGCGCGCACCCGGCCCCGCCGACTGCGACTGCTGATGGCCTCGTGATGGCGGGCCAGCCGGCGCATCCGTCGTCTGCGCCACAGACGGAGGCAGCAGTGCTGGTAGCAGAGGCGAAACACGTCAGCCAGGAAGGAGCCGAGGTTGTGCAGGCATAGCAGCATCAGCGGGATGCCCACCATGGCGTAGAAGATGGTGCACAGCCGGCCGGCAACCGTTTTGGGCGCCACGTGGCCGTAGCCTGCGATGGCAGCCAGTTTGGGACCAATTTTATACAATTAATTAAAATTTGCACTACTTGTAGTAGCAATAGCCCTTTGTGTTTGAATGCGTCCGTAAGTAGTCCGTAAATAGTAAGAAATCTGCCATTCTGTTTCTTCAGTGTCCTTGAATCTGCCTCTCCGCTCCCTCAGTGTCCTTGAATCTGCCTCTCCGCTCCCTCAGTGTCCTTGAATCTGCCTCTCCGCTCCCTCAGTGTCCTTGAATCTGCCTCTCCGCTCCCTCAGTGTCCTTGAATCTGCCTCTCCCTTCCCTCAGTGTCCTTGAATCTGCCTCTCCGCTCCCTCAGTGTTCTTGAATCTGCCTCTCCCTTCCCTCAGTGTCCTTGAATCTGCCTCTCCGCTCCCTCAGTGCCCTTGAATCTGCCTCTCCCTTCCCTCAGTGTCCTTGAATCTGCCTCTCCCTTCCCTCAGTGTCCTTGAATCTGCCTCTCCGCTCCCTCAGTGTTCTTGAATCTGCCTCTCCCTTCCCTCAGTGTCCTTGAATCTGCCTCTCCGCTCCCTCAGTGCCCTTGAATCTGCCTCTCCCTTCCCTCAGTGTCCTTGAATCTGCCTCTCCGCTCCCTCAGTGTCCTTGAATCTGCCTCTCCGCTCCCTCAGTGCCCTTGAATCTGCCTCTCCGCTCTCTCAGTGCCCTTGAATCTGCCTCTCCCTTCCCTCAGTGTCCTTGAATCTTCCTCTCCCTTCCCTCAGTGCCCTTGAATCTGCCTCTCCGCTCCCTCAGTGCCCTTGAATCTTTTAATAACCAACTCGACCTGTTTCCTTTTCTTAGAAACAGTTTGAAATTCGTGGCCCCTTCTCTCTCTGACCGTGAGCGAACCATGAGAGGCCAAAACTAGCGCAGAACACAGGTACTGCATGCTGGTTTTGCATCGGGACGAGATTTGAAGGACAACGGCAAACTGCAGAACGCACAGCTCTGGTTTGTCCATGCCCCCCCCCCCCCCAATCCCGCTGGGATGCGGCCCCGCGCAACTTGGGTTTTACCGATAGTTGCACAGCTAGCCAGAATGTTGGCTTTCCTCTTAATTAAGATCGAATCCGTCTCGACTGTCGGACCTGTTTTCTTGGAATTGGCCAATTTAGCTTGAAAATCTACGACTGAGGCCAGGACTAAACGATAACAGCAGTCCAAAATCCAATAGTAGAAAAACGGAGGGGGGCATTGTAGTGAATTTCTTAGAAATAAAATTCTCAGCAAGGACTACTCAAGTACAAGGACGGGAAATCTCGTTTCTTGGAAAAAATTTTTCCAAGAAAATCTTTTTTCAGCAGGAGGCAGACCCAATGTTCATCTTTTGATATGTTGTGCCTTTGTTATAGCTCTATTGATATTCATAAAGCTTAATGTTTTATTCTACGTACATTTGTACATGTCCTGTGCCTGAAATTCATTAAAATTGCATGGCTCGGCTCATTGGTTTTATGAATCTATTTTGTCATTCTTAGCTGACTATGTGACAGTATTTGTAACAGAGATGATAAAATGGATTCATGAAACCAAGGAGTCGAGTTGTGCCATGCATTTTTATGATTTTTAGGTTCAATAGCCCTCGACAGTTTAATCTCGCAATTGGGAAGACTTTCAAACCAGAGGAGATATGGAAGAGACAGACACAGAAAAAGAGAAAAATGATCATAAAAGAACGGTGATCCGCCTCCCGAAGAGGTCATCAGTGTGAAGGCATGGCTGACCAATCTGGCTGGCTGGCACTGTAGGCAACTGAGCGAGGTAACTGCACTGATCGATACCATTTGCTTGGCTAAGTCTGTGCATAATCATCTGCAGTTTCGCTTCAGAAATCTTTAATTGAAAGCATACAGATTACACTGGGACCAATTTTTTTGGGGCTTACTCAGCTGGTTAACCGATGCGAATTCAAAAATGGGATTTCCCCAATTGCTTGCAGGCAATTATTGCAGATTGTAATTGAAGTCCACTCTGCCGTGTCCATGGTCATGATATACGGTATGGGCTCGTATTCTACACGTATTTCAGCTCGTGGTGACACTTCCTAGGTAATAATATAGATGCATAGATTTATAGATGCATGGATATATAGATTGATATAGATGTCTAGATGCGCAGCACATCTGAAGGCTGCGTACGCCTGTTCAGTCTAAGGACTGGGGAGGGGGGGTCGCCACACACACCCTCAATTACCCCAGCTAATGTCTTGCTCAAGGACACAAATTGTTCCGAGGTGGCTCGAGAATCGAACCCCCGACCTTTCAGTCGTGAGTCCGACGCTCACCCCTAGATAGATGCATATACCTAGAAGTATAGATGCATGGATTGCATGGATACATAAACTCACAGATGCATAGATATGCTAGAAAGATCAGTTGAGACATCAGTGCCCTGGCAACGCATAAAAATTTAATGATCGCTCTGATTAACACAGAAAACCGATTAGCCAAGCTAGACGTCCTGCGAATTGGATGCACAACTTCGGAGGGGGGACAGCCAGAACTCCCAGGATGAATGACATACATGTAGTCTCACAGCAAAAGTACACTATGCGCTCTTATTATAAACTTCCCACCGCCAATTCGCAAAGCAAGACTAAAAGAGAGAGGGAAAATCTGAAGAGGAGAGACTAAATCTCGGGGCCAGGAGAGTGGAGAGACTAGAATCACGGAGTCAGAATAGTTGAGAGATTAGATCACGGAGCCAGAAGAGTGGAGAGACTAGATCACGGAGTCAGAATAGTTGAGAGATTAGATCACGGAGCCAGAAGAGTGGAGAGACTAGATCTCGGGGCCAGGAGAGTGGAGAGACTAGATCGCAGAGCGATATGAGTAGAGAGACTAGATCACAGAGTCAGAAGAGTGGAGAGACTAGATCACAGAGTCAGGAGTGTGGAGAGACTAGATCGCAGAGTCAGGAGTGTGGAGAGACTAGATCACAGAGTCAGGAGTGTGGAGAGATGAGATCACAGAGTCAGAAGCATGTATGGATACAAGTAGAAAATCAGTACATCAGCAATAGTCACAAGCGCCGCTCACCAATGGTAGTCACTATGGTGATGGCGTACAGCAGAGCGCCAGGAAAAGTCCAGATAGTCTGATTGACACCCGGCTTGTCCTCGTCCGGCCGACTCCAGCCCCGCATGGCGTAGCTGTAAACAGACTCCTCCAGTTTCAGCGCCCAGGTACGCAAAGTGGCCGAATAATTGTACCTGGCCATCATAGTATTGGTGCCAACAGTGGAATAATCTTTACCGCCTTTGATTTTCTCTAGCAGAACTCGATTGTTCTCCAACTCGAGGTGGGCAACGCTGGTGAAATTGTAGAGGCTGGCCTGCATCAATTCTAAAGAGGCCTGCACCTGCAGCACCTGGCGCCGGTAGGCGGTTGAATGATTGAACAGCTGGAACACCTCCTCTCGGATGCGAGCCTTCGCCGAGTTGACAGCCTGCCGAAGCTCCTTGCGGATGCCGAGCTGAGATCTGAATTTTTTATAGAAAATTTGATTGCTGAAGATGAAGCATTTTCGGATTTTCAGTTGTCTGTTACTTATATATATATAGTAATTTTCTATTAATAATAAATGGACTATTGACCTAATAATCCGTTTTTTTACTCATTGATTCATTCAGTCTCGTTTTTTCATGATCGATATTTTAATATTGATTTGTTAATATAGATTTTTTTTCGATCGATTTTTTAATCGATTTTATTGCTTATACGATGCTTATTCTCTTCTGTCTACGATTTAGGTTAGGGTTAGGGCTAAAGTTATGGTTAAGGTTAGGGTTTAGGTTAGAGTTTAGGTTATAGGGTTTAGGTTAGGGTTTAGGTTATAGGGTTTAGGTTATAGGGTTTAGGTTAGGTGTAGGTTAGGGTTTAGGTTATAGGGTTTAGGATATAGGGTTTTGGTTAGGGTGTAGGTTATTGGGTTTAGGTTATAGGGTTTAGGTTAGGGTTTAGCTTAGATTTTAGGTTAGAGTTTATTCTTGGGCAGTCAGTTGTCGCGGACCCGCTTACTTATCCAGCTGCTGTCGGATCCTGTGCACCATGTTAGTGTAGTCCTGCATGCTGCGACCGGTGCTGCCAGACCGGTTGCCACCCGGATGCCCAAACGGGCACGGCGGACAGCTGATGTTGGACAGGAGGCTGCCGAGGACCCCCACCTGCGTCTCGATGCTGTCCTCATGCTGGGTGAAGTCCCCCTGAAGCTGGTGCAACAGCTGCGAATTTGCGTCGCCAACTTCGCGCACGGCGTCGGCCAGTCGGAGCCGACTCGAACTCAGCATCTGGCTGATGTTGAGCAGCTTCTTGTAGGACTCATCTGCCATGTCTTCTAGAACGTGAAACAACTGCTCAAAGTCCGACTTGAGCTCCTGGATCATCTCGACGACTGGTTGGGTCATGTTGCCGCTGTGGGGTTGGGCAGTTGTAGCTAGATGAGTAATCTACAGACTAGATAAGTAATATACAAGCTATATATGAGTAATCTACAAGCTATATATGAGTAATATACAAGCTATATATGAGTAATCTACAAGCTATATATGAGTAATCTACGAGCTATATATGAGTAATCTACAAGCTATATATGAGTAATCTACAAGCTATATATGAGTAATCTACAAGCTATATATGAGTAATCTACAAGCTATATATGAGTGATCTACAAGCTATAGATGAGTAATCAACAAGCTAGATGAGTAACATCCATAAATTTGGCCCAGAAAAACATTAACATGATTTCCTACCGCAATTAAAAGCAAGAATTTCTCTAATTGGTCGAGTTCAGTTAGTGCACTGCAATTACAGTGGATTGGCAATGAGGTCTTGAGCGCGCATTACCAAGACCTCCCACTGCTGATCCTACGAGCTCAAGTGCAATACTAAGCGCCGCATCAGTGAATTATTCATGTTCACTGAGACTCTCCTCTCTTCCTTTGTTTGCCGAAAATCTGCTTGAGTGCGAATCGAATTTTAGTTTGTTTTTCCGGCACCTCTACTCCATCCCCGTTCTCTGCCGCAACAGCTGCTGGGGTTACTCAGTTAATTATTAATCTGAGGTTCACCCCGCATGGCTGGCTAGGAGGAAAGAATACATTCCTGAGAAGCAGGGATCTTGCAACTGATGGTATGAAAGGCCTGAATAGAGTGCGTGTTCAACTTTCGAAGTTCTTGATTTTTGTAAGCTTCTATCGATAGACAGGGTTGATTGTGTAGAGTCTGAGTTCTAGTCTCTTAGATCTAGTCTTTTAGATCTAGTCTCTCAGATCTAGTCTCTCAGATCTAGTCTCTCAAATCTAGTCTCTCAGATCTAGTCTCTCAGATCTAGCCTCTCAGATCAAGTCTCTCAGATCTAGTCTCTCAGATCTAGCCTCTCAGATCTAGTCTCTCAGATCTAGTCTCTCAGATCTAGTCTCTCAGATCTAGTCTCTCAGATCTAGTCTCTCAGATCTAGTCTCTCAGATCTAGTCTCTCAGATTTAGTCTCTCAGATCTAGTCTTTCATATCAAGTCTCGTAGACTTAGTCTTTATTATCAAGTCTCACAGATTTAGTCTCCCTTATTTAGTCTCTAAGATCTAGTCTCAATGATCTAGTCTCTCAGATTTAGACTCTCAGCTCTTAGTCTTTAGATCTAGTCTTCCTGATCTAGTCTCGTATATCGAGTTTCCCAGATCTAGTCTCGCATAGTCTTCCTATTCTAGTCTATAGATCCAGTCTCTCTTGTCTCAATTTTTAGATCTATTCTTAAATAATCTAGTGGCTCAGATTATCAATATTTTCTTAGGGCAAGCTCTCAGCAGCTTCCTTCCCAGTCCCAGTCTCAAACCTCATATGAATTCTCGTCTGAGCCACGCTCTCCGTGTACATCCGATTGTCCATGACCGACCGATCGTGCTCCAGGTAGACGAACAGGTAAGCCCCTGACAGGGTGTAGCCAATCACCAGCAGGCACAGGCCGATGTGCGAGAACAGGAAGGCCACGGAGGTCTTCAGGCAGGAGACGCAGCGACGCCTTCGTCGCTTCCACTTCGACACCTTCGGCCGAGTGGGCGGCTTGCCGTCGTTCTGCTGCTGCTGCTGCTGCTGCTGATTTTTCTGCTTCTCGGGCGAGTCTGTCGCCTGGTCGGCGGCGGCCTTCTTGCCATCGGTGTCTGCCGCCTCTGCGAGCGGCGGCAGGATTTAAGCTGGACTGAAGGGTCACCTCTTTTTCTTGACCTTTTGCCGAATCCATTCACGAATCCATTCACGAATCCATTCACGAATCAATTCACGAATCCCTTCACGCATCCATTCACGAATCCATTCACGAATCCATTCACGAATCCATTCACGAATCCATTCACGAATACATTCACGAATCCATTCACGAATCCATTCACGAATCCATTCACGAATCCATTCACGAATCCCTTCACGCATCCATTCACGAATCCATTCACGAATCCATTCACGAATCAATTCACGAATCCATTCACGAATCCATTCACGAATCCATTCACGAATCAATTCACGAATCCCTTCACGCATCCATTCACGAATCCATTCACGAATCCATTCACGAATCCATTCACGAATCCATTCACGAATCCATTCACGAATACATTCACGAATCCATTCACAAATCCATTCACGAATCCATTCACGAATCCATTCACGCATCCATTTACGAATCCATTCACGAATCCATTCACGAATCCATTCACGAATCCATTCACGAATCCATTTACGAATCCATTCACGAATCCATTTACGAATCCATTTACGAATCCATTCACGAATCCATTTATGAATCCATTCACGAATCCATTCACGAATCCATTCACGAATCCATTCACGAATCCATTCACGAATCCATTTATGAATCCATTCACGAATCCATTTATGAATCCATTCACGAATCCATTCACGAATCCATTCACGAATCCATTCACGAATCCATTTACGAATCTCTTCTTGAATCTCGATTTATCTTCACATCCTTCATCCCTCCCTTCAACTCCCTGTCAATCTGACTCTCACTGTCATCTTCAGTCTCCGCCGCAGCCGCAGACGTCACCCCGCCGCCGGCGGCCAGTGGCGCCAGCAGCAGCTTCGTCTGCGCATCCTGACGCCTCGTTCGCACCGGCCTTTCCGGCGGCGAACCCGCAGCAGCAGCAGCTGCAGCAGCGGCTGACGCAGGCAAATTGTCGTAGTTGGACGTTCGCTGGCCGGCCGTCGCTCGCAGCTCCTCGATGTCGTCTTCGCTCTGCATCGCGTCGCTGTAGGTTGTGAAGGCGCTGAATGGGCGAGGCCGGTAATGCAGATTTCTCAGGACCAGAGCCTGGCACTCGCGTTCGGTGAGCAGGCCGCCTGTCAGGTTGTCGTCCTCGATGCCCTTCAACGCGGCCCCGACTGGCTCTGCACGGTCGGTGTGCAGAGACAAAGGAAAAGTGCATCCATGTAGAGGATAACGGGGATGGCTAATATATGAAGCGAAGCGGGACTGCATGATCGCTGGTTTATTGGCGGGCAACCCGTGTGGTCTACTTGAGGGACGGCCCCAGCCAAGGACACCCAGAACCAGAATTTGGAGTAGAAACTTTTCTCTCAGATCTTCTGTCGAATCGCGGTCTCGATCCCGATCCCGATCCCGATCCCGATCCCGATCCCGATCCCGATCCCGATCCCGATCCCGATCCCGATCCCGATCCCGATCCCGATCCCGATCCCGATCCCTTGGGATAAAGGGATACCAGTTTCATTTAGTGTCAAAGAACTGGCCTGGAAAGAAGAGTTGCCACTCCAAATTCTAGTTTTTCGGTCTTCTTGGCCCAGCTAAGGGGATAATATCTTAGCGCGACCCCGGGATGGACTGTCGGATGGGATGCCGCAAAAGTTAACAACTTTTGGCGAATCTGCTTTACTGAAGCACTGAAGCAGACAAGACAGGCAAAGCAGTTAAAATTGTTAGTAGGGGGCAAAACTTTCGCATTTCTGCTCTCCGCGTCCAGAAACAGTGCTGTGAGCCCAAGCAGGGTGGCAGCAGCGGTGCAGATTGGTTTGACCAGTTTGCGCTTGGACAGACCCCAGCATGTGGTCGGAGCCTGGACCATCTAAGCTAGGCTTGGGTCTGAAGATATATCCATGATTTAACATTACCTATCATCAAAGGCTATCCATGGAGATCTATAACTAGTAGAATATCTGGAGTGGAAACTGCCATCCCTAAAGCAGATTCTAGATCCGTTTGGAATAGCGTAGTTGAAAATCAGCTTATTCCATTGGCGTCATGCCCAAACGCAGTTAGTTTAGTTTCGTTTATAGTTTATCATATTTGTTTATTAATTCCTCTTTATCACCTTTGGCGGCCAAATAAACGTTTAAATTTTTTAATTGCTACGAACCGACGACATTTGCTGATGAAAACTTGAGGGTCTCCATTGAGCGATCAGCTGTGCCAATCAAACCTAAGTGTCACGGTGACTCTAGTGTTCACTTTTGTACCCGCAGATAGTTCTGTTCTGCGCATATACTTCAGAGAGCCAATTAAAACTAAAATAAAAGTTGCGGCACATTTTCAAAGTTGCTTTTGAACTACTTAAAGTAGCTTAAGAATTTAGCTACCTCTATGTATAAATCTATTGTCTATGGTCGGCTCCGTGAGAGCTGGGGGAGAGAATGGGGGCAGGGAGAGAGACTGGGGATGAGCTGGCATAGTCGCTGGAATCCATAGTCTATGGTCGGCTCCGTGAGGGCTGGGGGAGAGAATGGGGGCAGGGAGAGAGACTGGGGATGAGCTGGCATAGTCGCTGGAATCCATAGTCTATGGTCGGCTCCGTGAGGGCTGGGGGAGAGAATAGGGACAGGGAGAGAGACTGGGGATGAGCTGGCACAGTCGCTGGAATCCATAGTCTATGGTCGGCTCCGTGAGGGCTGGGGGAGAGAATGGGGGCAGGGAGAGAGACTGGGGATGAGCTGGCACAGTCGCTGGAATCCATAGTCTATGGTCGGCTCCGTGAGGGCTGGGGGAGAGAATGGGGGCAGGGAGAGAGACTGGGGATGAGCTGGCATAGTCGCTGGAATCCATAGTCTATGGTCGGCTCCGTGAGGGCTGGGGGAGAGAATGGGGGCAGGGAGAGAGACTGGGGATGAGCTGGCACGGTCGCTGGAATACATAGTCTATGGTCGGCTCCGTGAGGGCTGGGGGAGAGAATGGGGACAGGGAGAGAGACTGGGGATGAGCTGGCACGGTCGCTGGAATCCAGTCTATGGAGTAACAATGGTGAGCCTCCCATAGGTACGCAAAAGTGAGTTCTGTCACCTTCAGCTGCACTCGGATTCGCCAGAGTATTCACGCCGCTTCTACACCCATCGGAGACGCCGTTTTGCGTCGGACCGCCGCCGCCTGACGCAGCGGCAACCAGCAGGGCGGCGGCGTCTGAGCCCGTAGCCGCTGCCGCCGCTGCCGCAGCCCCCTCGTCTTCTTCATCGTCGTGCGCGATCGGCGCTTTCGTTTCTAGCGAGTGCAGCCCGACTGTGGCCGCGGCGGTGGCCGCCACCGCTGCAGCTAGGAAGCTGTGCTGATGTTGCTGCTGATGTCTCTGATCCTTGCGTCGGTGCTTGGACTCGCCCCGTCTACTCCGACGACCGGAAGCAGCGGCGTCTCGATGCGGCTTAGCCGCCGGGGTCGCCGACGTCTCCGCGAGGGTCACCGACGTCATTGCCATTGCTGTGGCGGCCTCGGCGCCACGGGCGCGCCGCTTTGCTTCCGCGTCCGCCTTTCGACTGTTGTCGGCGTCGTTTTTCGCGGCGCTGTCGCTTGTTACCATGGTAACTGGCGGGCTGCGCGCAGGGTAAGGATGTAAGTCAGTGGAGGAAACTATCATTACAAACACACTACTTTCAGTAAAGGTTGAAGAAAATGAAAGCGCGGAAAATTAATAATCTAGAAGAGAAGGCATCGAGGTGAGCGAGCAGCTGATGAAGAAGTCCTGTTTACTTAAGAAAATTCATTTTCGCACATTGCAGATTTGGTCCCAGCTATGAACAATTGGTAATCTCGCTAACTTGTAAATTCCATGCACTTTCATTTTCTATCGAACACGAATATCCAAGTCCGATGGAAAGAGTGTTCTTAGTCCTACCCCAGTCAACACAGAAGGCACTTTATATTGTCGCGAAGACTGCCTTTGCAGTTCTTCACTGTCGCGTTCTTGTAAAAGCATTCTCCATAGGGTTGGGATCAGGATCAAGAACAGGGGTTGGGTTCGAGATTGGGATCAGGACCAGGACCTGAGCTAAGTATTCAAGATCGGGATCTAAGCTCGGGATTCAAGATCGGGATCTAAGCTAGGAATTCAAGATCGGGATCTAAGCTCGGGATTCAAAATCGGGATCTAAGCTCGGGATTCAAGATCGGGATCTAAGCTAAGTATTCAAGATCGGGATCTAAGCTCGGGATTCAAGATCAGGATCTGAGCTCGGGATTCAAGATCGGGATCTAAGCTCGGGATTCAAGATCGGGATCTAAGCTCGGGATTCAAGATCGGGATCTAAGCTCGGGATTCAAGATCGGGATCTAAGCTAAGTATTCAAGATCGGGATCTAAGCTAAGTATTCAAGATCGGGATCTAAGCTCGGGATTCAAGATCGGGATCTAAGCTAGGGTTTCAAGATCGGGATCTAAGCTCGGGATTCAAGATCGGGATCTAAGCTCGGGATTCAAGATCGGGATCTAAGCTAGGAATTTAAGATCGGGATCTAAGCTAAGTATTCAAGATCGGGATCTAAGCTCGGGATTCAAGATCGGGATCTAAGCTAGGGTTTCAAGATCGGGATCTAAGCTCGGGATTCAAGATCGGGATCTAAGCTCGGGATTCAAGATCGGGATCTAAGCTCGGGATTCAAGATCAGGATCTGAGCTCGGGATTCAATATCGGGATCTAAGCTCGGGATTCACAATCGGGATCTAAGCTCGGGATTCAAGATCGGGATCTAAGCTCGGGATTCAAGATCGGGATCTAAGCTAAGTATTCAAGATCGGGATCTAAGCTAGGAATTCAAGATCGGATCTAAGCTCGGGATTCAAGATCGGGATCTAAGCTAGGAATTCAAGATCGGATCTAAGCTAGGAATTCAAGATCGGGATCTAAGCTAAGTATTCAAGATCGGGATCTATGCTAGGAATTCAAGATCGGATCTAAGCTAGGAATTCAAGATCGGATCTAAGCTCGGGATTCAAGATCGGGATCTAAGCTCGGGATTCAAGATAGGGATCTAAGCTCGGGATTCAAGATCGGGATCTAAGCTCGGGATTCAAGATCGGGATCTAAGCTAAGTATTCAAGATCGGGATCTAAGCTAGGAATTCAAGATCGGATCTAAGCTCGGATTCAAGATCGGGATCTAAGCTAAGTATTCAAGATCGGATCTAAGCTCGGGATTCAAGATCGGGATCTAAGCTAGGGATTCTAAAGAAGACGGGCAAAGTTTCAATGCCCGAGTCAGTGCAGCAAACAGCCGGTGCAAGTCGGCAGTCAGACTCGATCAAAATCAGCGGCCGCTTACCCCCAGTTACAATGGAAGGCGTAGGGCCTGTCAGAATGCGCGTGTTTTCCCAAAAATCGATCCAGGAAATCTCTGGGCAAGCCTGACAAATAGCCGGCTTGCAGCGGGAATAATGCCTTATATACACTGCCTCCTTGATGGGGATTTTTCTCCCCCCATCAGCCCCCCGATCCTCGCCGGCTCGCCAAATTTGCCCCATTCGCCCCGTGCGATTCGTTCCAAGAGAATAAAAGCCTATCCGAGTGGCTTATCATCTGGGATGTTGCTCTCGTCAGCCCTTGGCTAAAATCATCTGCTTTCCACTTCATGACTGCTGTGCTGTTCATTCCGGTCTTGTAGAAACTCTGTTTCATTCTGTTTCTGCATCATCCTGTTTCTGTATCATCCTGTTTCTGTATCATCCTGTTTCTGTATCATTCTGTTTCTGCATCATCCTGTTTCTGTATCATCCTGTTTCTGTATCATCCTGTTTCTGCATCATCCTGTTTCTGTATCATCCTGTTTCTGTATCATCCTGTTTCTGTTTCATCCTGTTTCTGTATCATCCTGTTTCTGTTTCATTCTGTTTCTGCATCATCCTGTTTCTGTATCATCCTGTTTCTGCATCATCCTGTTTCTGCATCATCCTGTTTCTGTATCATCCTGTTTCTGTATCATCCTGTTTCTGTATCATCCTGTTTCTGTATCATCCTGTTTCTGTATCATCCTGTTTCTGTATCATCCTGTTTCTGTATCATCCTGTTTCTGTATCATCCTGTTTCTGTATCATCCTGTTTCTGTATCATCCTGTTTCTGTATCATCCTGTTTCTGTATCATCCTGTTTCTGTTTCATTCTGTTTCTGCATCATCCTGTTTCTGTATCATCATGTTTCTGTATCATCCTGTTTCTGTATCATCCTGTTTCTGTATCATCCTGTTTCTGTTTCATTCTGTTTCTGCATCATCCTGTTTCTGTATCATCCTGTTTCTGTATCATCCTGTTTCTGTATCATCCTGTTTCTGTATCATCCTGTTTCTGTTTCATTCTGTTTCTGTATCATCCTGTTTCTGTTTCATTCTGTTTCTGCATCATCCTGTTTCTGTTTCATCCTGTTTCTGTATCATCCTGTTTCTGTATCATCCTGTTTCTGCATCATCCTGTTTCTGTATCATCCTGTTTCTGTATCATCCTGTTTCTGCATCATCCTGTTTCTGTATCATCCTGTTTCTGTATCATTCTGTTTCTGCATCATCCTGTTTCTGTATCATCCTGTTTCTGTATCATCCTGTTTCTGTATCATCCTGTTTCTGTATCATTCTGTTTCTGTATCATCCTGTTTCTGTATCATCCTGTTTCTGTATCATCCTGTTTCTGTATCATCGTGTTTCTGTATCATCCTGTTTCTGTATCATCCTGTTTCTGTTTCATTCTGTTTCTGCATCATCCTGTTTCTGTTTCATTCTGTTTCTGCATCATCCTGTTTCTGTATCATCCTGTTTCTGTATCATCCTGTTTCTGCATCATCCTGTTTCTGTATCATCCTGTTTCTGTATCATCCTGTTTCTGCATCATCCTGTTTCTGTATCATCCTGTTTCTGTATCATCCTGTTTCTGTATTATTCTATTTCTGCATCCTGTTTCTGTTTCTGTCTTGCATACTGTTTCTGTTTCTGTTTTTGCATACTGTTTCTGTTGCTGTTTCTGTATCCTGTTTCTGTATCATGTTTCTGTTTCTTTGACAAGGGCGTCTTTCTGTCTTTCTGACAGCCAATCAGACCAGGAGCTGCGGGATGACCTCTTGGAAGTGTTGCAGCGCACAGCCGAGTCACATGCACAGTCAAAGACAATCTCTATGAATTCTATTGCGCGAGAGACAACAACCAAAAAACAGGTTATTCAATAGATGAGACTAAGATAGACCAGGATCTAGAGGATAAAAGTATGAAAAATTGCATGCAGAATAAATTAAATTCTTCCAGTCTCGTCAGCGCCATTTTTTCCATCTACTTTAATGAGGCCCCCTGCGGGCAGGCCAGTAGGGAACAGGGATGTGGTGGGAAAGGTGGAGGCTGGACGGGAGTCTGGGACCGGATGATGAACGGCAGCCTTCGGTGTCAGACAGTTGGTGTGTTAGGGTGTGCGCTAGTTTAGAGATCAGGGATCCCCCTGACAACCACTTGGACTGGAGATCAAACTCCAGTTTAAAGATGCCAAAGATTTTAAGATGCCAAATGACACAAAATGGAATCAAGTCGGGAACTGATTTTAGAAACTGAATTGCGCGTGGGTTTGGGTTAGATTTAGTTTTCGGTTTATGTTTAGGGTAAGGTTTATGGTAAGGTTTAGGTTTAGGTTTTGGTTTAGGCTTTGGGTTAGGGTTAGGTTTAGGGTAAGGTTTAAGTTTAGGTTTAGGGTTTGGTTTTGGTTTAGGGTTAGGTTTTGGTTTAGGGTTAGGTTTTGGTTTAGGGTTAGGTTTTGGTTTAGGGTTAGGTTTTGGTTTAGGGTTAGGTTTTGGTTTAGGGTTAGGTTTTGGTTTAGGGTGAAGTTTTGGTTTAGGTTTAGTGTTTTGTTTAGGGTTATGTTTAGAGTTAGGTTTAGATTTAGTTTAGGTTTAGCTTTAGGGTTAGGTTTAGGTTTAGCTTTAGGTTTAGGTTTAGCGTTAGGTTTAGGGTTAGGTTTTGGGTTAGGTTTAGGGTTAGTTAGGGTTAGGACACTTCGCTCTTCTGGCTTCCAGTCCAGGTGACTTACAGTGGTCCCTGTTGGTAGTATAATTTCTCTCTTAAAATCGCCTCCATTTACGGGCCCCAGGTGGAAAATCGCCGGCACTGCTTCGCCTGGGGGTTTGAAGCTAAGAAAAAGAATTTCCACATTTTTATTGCATGGATATTGTGCATTAATCCGTAATTCGAATCACCAAGCGAAACTAAACGCACGCCTTCGGTGCACCTCCGGGGGCGGTTGATGAGGGAAGCTGCAGTTGAAAGCATTTTGACGGCCAAAGCTTGACGGTTATCTTTTTCTCTCTCATGTTGCCAATTCTTTCGTTTCTTTCTTTTTCTTTTCCTTTCTGCGTTTGCAGCGGTATTTAGCGGGATTTTCTTAGAATGCGGTTCCACGTTACGATGGGGAGGCTGTTGGAGTGGGTGGAGCAGCCGTCTGCTTCTTCCCTGAGGCCCCGCTTGAAGCGGAACATACGAGATTTGGCAAACTGTTTCTCGGTGCTAATGAAACGCCGCAACCTGAGTGATCAAAATAGGAATTCAAGCATAGAAGTCTGATGCCAGAATTTTTACTGTTGAAACTTGATGGCCGTGCATATATTGAGGTTCCGAAGTCTCATGATTGAGGTTCCGAAGTCTCATGGTTGAGGTTGCGAAGTCTCATGGTTGCAAAGTCTCATGGTTGAGGTTGCGAAGTCTCATAGTTGAGGTTGTGAAGTCTCATAGTTGAGGTTGTGAAGTCTCATAGTTGAGGTTGTGAAGTCTCATAGTTGAGGTTGTGAAGTCTCATAGTTGAGGTTGCGAAGTCTCATAGTTAAGGTTGCGAAGTCTCATAGTTGAGGTTGCGAAGTCTCATAGTTGAGGTTGCGAAGTCTCATAGTTAAGGTTGCGAAGTCTCATAGTTGAGGTTGCGAAGTGTCATAGTTGAGGTTGCGAAGTCTCATAGTTGAGGTTGCGAAGTGTCATAGTTGAGGTTGCGAAGTGTCATGGTTGAGGTTGCGAAGTGTCATAGTTAAGGTTGCGAAGTCTCATAGTTGAGGTTGCGAAGTCTCATAGTTGAGGTTGCGAAGTGTCATGGTTGAGGTTGCGAAGTCTCATAGTTGAGGTTGCGAAGTCTCATAGTTGAGGTTGCGAAGTAAGCTTTTTAAGTCTCATTAATGTTATTGGCGTTCGATAAGCTCATGATTTGGATTGAGGTTTCGAAATCAGACCCAGAGATCTTGGTCCCCCACCCCGCCCCCATCTCCAGCCTCGCACCATGTCCATCTCACGCCTCAGCCTGCCGCCTGTCAGGAACAGAATAATCGTAGACCACCAAAATGGCTGATCAAGTGGATCCAAGGCCGATGCAACGGTTAAGAAGGACGAGACAGAGTTCCCTTATTGATTACCTTGCTCACTCCAGTCGGTTTTTTCTAGAGCAGCCCTTGTGAGCAGCGGCAGCGGCAGCACTGGCAGAATAAATTGGTTGTACAGAAAATGACAAACGGAGGCAGCAGGGAAACTGACGGAGAACTTCTCGCTGCTCAGGGCGAGTTTTGGGAGGTGGGGCTGATGCGAAGTAATTGTGTTTGCCGCCACTTTGCTGCCGGGGAGTGGAACAGTTTAAGGGTGCGCTGTTGAGGAAGAAGGATGGATGAGGAAAGGAATCTAATCACCCTTGGTGGGCTGCGCGGTGGCCGAGTGGACAGTGCTCGCGGTCAAGGAGCGCTGGCATCGGGCAAGCACTGGGCTCCATGTCTGTGCGCTGCTGGCGAAGCACGGAAAGGGGACAGGGAAATTCTGAGATGGGGGAGATTCTTAGATGGGTGAGATTCTGAGATGGGGGAGATCTGAGATGGGGGAGATTCTGAGATGGGGGAGATTCTGAGATGGGGGAGATTCTGAGATGGGGGAGATTCTTAGATGGGGGAGATTCTGAGATGGGGGAGATTCTGAGATGGGAGAGATTCTGAGATGGGGGAGATTCTGAGATGGGGGAGATTCTGAGATGGGGGAGATTCTGAGATGGGGGATCGAGATTCTGAGATGGGGGAGATTCTGAGATGGGGGAGATTCTGAGATGGGGGAGATTCTTAGATGGGGGAGATTCTGAGATGGGGGAGATTCTGAGATGGGGGAGACTCCGAGATGGGAGAGATTCTGAGATGGGGAGAGACTCCGAGATGGGAGAGATTCTGAGATGGGGGAGATTCTGAGATGGGGGAGATTCTGAGATGGGAGAGACTCCGAGATGGGAGAGATTCTGAGATGGGGAGAGACTCCGAGATGGGAGAGATTCTGAGATGGGGAGAGACTCCGAGATGGGAGAGATTCTGAGATAGGGGAGATTCTGAGATGGGGGAGATTCTGAGATGGGGGAGATTCTGAGATGGGGGATCGAGATTCTGAGATGGGGGAGATTCTGAGATGGGGGAGATTCTGAGATGGGGGATCGAGATTCTGAGATGGGGGAGATTCTGAGATGGGGGAGATTCTGAGATTGGGGATCGAGATTCTGAGATGAGGGAGATTCTGAGATGGGGGAGATTCTGAGATGGGGAGATTCTGAGATGGGGGAGAGTCTGAGATGGGGGAGATTCTGAGATGGGGAGATTCTGAGATGGGGGAGATTCTGAGATGGGGGAGATTCTGTAATAAGGGAGATTCTGAGATGGGGGAGATTCTGAGATGGGGGAAATTCTGAGATAGGGGAGATTCTGAGATGGGGGAGATTCTGAGATGGGGGAGATTCTGATATTTTTGGAACTCCTACCTTGATTGCCAAAAACTGACCAAAAGCTACAATTAGCATGGATAATTTCACTAATTGTTTCATATCTTTTCAACCCAAGTATACAATACATGTATAAATATGTTTTCCTTCACTCTTTCGTTTAAATTTAAACTAAACATTGACGACGTCCTCTTCAGGACAAAAAGTTTCGGCAATTACACTACATGCATGAATGTTGGTTCGAACTTTTCTATTGTCGGAAAAGTAATCACAAACACCAGTCTGATATCCATCTACTTCAGTAGCAGATGAAAGAAGACGCTTGCTTCTTCTTTGCTTGTTAAGCAAAATTGACTTCCGTTGTAGCTTGCAACGGGCTGTCTTGGGGGACAGGATGAAGGGGACATGATATATGAAATAGTGCGATTATAGCCACAGGCCTTCCAACTGCAGCCCGACCTACTACAGCCCGACCCTACTACAGCCCGATCCTACTACAGCCCGAACCTACTACAGCCCGACCTTACTACAGCCCGACCCTACTACAGCCCGACCCTACTACAGCCCGACCCTACTACAGCCCGACCCTACTACAGCCCGACCCTACTACAGCCCGACCCTACTTCAGCCCGACCCTACTACAGCCCGATCCTACTACAGCCCGACCCTACTACAGCCCGACCCTACTACAGCCCGACCCTACTACAGCCCGATCCTACTATAGCCCGACCCTACTATAGCCCGACCCTACTACAGCCCGACCCTACTACAGCCCGACCCTACTACAGCCCGACCCTACTACAGCCCGACCCTACTACAGCCCGATCCTACTACAGCCCGACCCTACTACAGCCCGACTCTACAGCAGAAGTTCCAGAATCGCGCCTTGGCACTCATGTGACACCTGGAGCTCTCTCGGGACTCTCAATGGACTCCTAAAGGACTCTATCAGGACTCATAAGGACTATCGCACCTTATTCTCACTTCCTTCTTATCTCGCATCCGGGCATCCCGCTATACCCGCTTCTTTTTATTGAGCGCACACTTCGCACCACACAGTAGTAGTTGGACTTTGCAGACTGGCTCTGTGCATCTTTCTGCTCCAATGTTCGCCAACTTTGGTCAGAATATCTCGCACTACCCCCCCCTCCCCTCAGTCGATCTGAACCAGACGCAAAGGAAGTTCCAAAGCAGCCGATTCGAGTAGCTAGGGACTAACTAGCAGTTAGCACAGGGGAGGGGATGACTGCCGTATTATCGTAAGAATTTCCAAATCCGGGCCAGGGCTCCCTCCTCCAGCCAGTAAGTAGCCAAGTCTATTCTAGTAACTGCTGTGTACACACACTTGCAATGCCAGTGCAAAGAATGCAAGGAAAGCAGAAAATCTTGACCTTCCCAGCCTAACACCCTTGCCCTCCTCTACACACACACATACTACTTGTTTATTTAACAAACTGCAGCTTAGAATAGTAGTATATATAATATACTGTATACAGAAACCTAATACTGTCCGATTAATAAATATTGTACAACTATAAACTATATGCACTGATATGACTATATAGTCAGCAATTAGTCAGGTGTGAATAATTCAACTTCCTGGGAAGCATTGAGAGGTTTGGGAGCTCGTTTCCATATAGGTGCGATCTGCGCTGCATATTGGGGATAAGCTTATATATAGTTACCTGAGATTTCGGCCCTCAGCTGCATCGGAGATACTGAAAATGCCTGACAAATTGCATTCACTCTTTCCGGTATTAGAATATTGTGTCACTACTTAACCAAGTAGTATGTAGTCTAACAGAATTGAAATAAAAGCATCAGTAGATTTATAAATTGAGCTGCCAGTAGATGTATTGAAGTGTCAGTAGATGTATTGAGTTGCCAGTAGATGCATTGAGGTGCCATTAGATGGATTGAGGTGTCAGTAGATGCATTGAGGTGTCAGTAGATGCATTGAAGTGTCAGTAGAGGCATTGAAGTGTCAGTAGATGCACTGAAGAGCCAGTCAGATGCATTGAGGTGCCAGTAGATGCATTGAGGTGCCAGTAGATGTATTGAAGTGTCAGTAGATGTATTGAAGTGTCAGTAGATGTATTGAAGTGTCAGTAGATGTATTGAAGTGTCAGTAGATGTATTGAGGTGCCAGTAGATGCATTGAGGTGCCAGTAGATGCATTGAGGTGCCAGTAGATGCATTGAGGTGCCAGTAGATGCATTGAGGTGCCAGTAGATGCATTGAGGTGCCATTAGATGGATTGAGGTGTCAGTAGATGCATTGAGGTGCCATTAGATGGATTGAGGTGTCAGTAGATGCATTGAGGTGTCAGTAGATGCATTGAGGTGCCATTAGATGCATTGAGGTGCCAGTAGATGCATTGAGGTGCCAGTAGATGCATTGAGGTGCCAGTAGATGCATTGAGGTGCCAGTAGATGCATTGAGGTGCCAGTAGATGCATTGAGGTGCCATTAGATGGATTGAGGTGTCAGTAGATGCATTGAGGTGCCATTAGATGGATTGAGGTGTCAGTAGATGCATTGAGGTGTCAGTAGATGCATTGAGGTGCCATTAGATGCATTGAGGTGCCAGTAGATGCATTGAGGTGCCAGTAGATGCATTGAGGTGCCAGTAGATGCATTGAGGTGCCAGTAGATGCATTGAGGTGCCAGTAGATGCATTGAGGTGCCAGTAGATGCATTGAGGTGCCAGTAGATGCATTGAGGTGCCAGTAGATGCATTGAGGTGCCAGTAGATGCATTGAGGTGCCAGTAGATGCATTGAGGTGCCAGTAGATGCATTGAGGTGCCAGTAGATGCATTGAGGTGCCAGTAGATGCACTGAAGTGCCTAGTAATTGTAATCCGTAGATGTCCCAAACGTAACGATAATTTTCTTCGAACTTTTTGATGGAATGAACTTGCCAAACCTGAAATTTTAACCCAACAATTTCGCACATATGGACAAGAAACAACTTTACTTTCAGCTTTATCTAACTGAAGGCAACAGTGGTATCGTATATCAAAGTCCAGAGCTCGAGATTAAAAATTTCGATATTTCTCTATGTAAAATGTAAGCAAGTTAACCATGTTCGCCATGTCAAAAATATTCGTGTCTTTGACAGAAAAACTTGATATTGTACATTGTTTTTGTTGCTGTCCATATGTGTAACATTGTTGGGTAATGTAAATTTCTTTCCATCCACTGAAAATTGCTTTGACCGCGCTAAATAAGTACATTGAAATAAGTAGGTAGCTCGTTTGGCTATGCAGAACTTGCTCCGCATATTGTTTTGACAGTCATTCTGCATCCAAAGCTTCATCTCAGTCTCTCACTTAACCAACTATTGCGACTCAAAGCGGAGGGACAGACAAGCTTCGATGGCTCTGGGTAGATTGCCTCAGGTGCGACCCCCACCCACCCTTTGCTCAAACCTGCAGTCTGAGTTGCTCACTTGAGTAGCAGCATATAGGGTGAAGATTTAAGTATAATAATATTTTACGCTCAAATAGTGCTGCACTGCCCGAACTCAAAGTCTCGCGCTGCGGTGGCGGCACAATGGAAGCCCTGCTGGAGTAGCCAAAGTGGGCTGGGCACCTGCCCCCTCCCCAGTTCATACCAACTGCATCCACAAGCCCATTGTTATTCGCAACAAAGTTGGGCCGCAGCGTTTCACCTGCTTTTAGCGGTGCTTCTGTCCGCTGCCAACTCTAGTATTTGGGTGGGGGGGGGGGGCTGGGGTTGAGAAACTCAAAGCAAGGCTAAACAGCTGATAGATAGATAGATAGATAGATAGATAGATAGATAGATAGATAGATAGATAGATAGATAGATAGATAGATAGATAGATAGATAGATAGATGGATAGATAGATAGATAGATAGATAGATAGATGGATAGATAGATAGATAGATAGATAGATAGATAGATAGATAGATAGATAGATAGATAGATAGATAGATAGATAGATAGATAGATAGATAGATAGATAGATAGATAGATAGATAGATAGATAGATAGATAGATAGATAGATAGATAGATAGATAGATAGATAGATAGATGGATAGATAGATAGATAGATAGATAGATAGATAGATAGATAGATAGATAGATAGATAGATACTCGTAGATAGATAGATAGATAGATAGATAGATAGATAGATAGATAGATAGATAGATAGATAGATAGATAGATAGATAGATAGCTAGATAGATAGATAGATAGATAGATAGATAGATAGATAGATAGATAGATAGATAGATAGATAGATAGATAGATAGATAGATAGATAGATAGATAGATAGATAGATAGATAGATAGATAGATAGATAGATAGATAGGTATGCAAAGCAACCACAGCAGCCCAAAGCAACCGCAAGCAGAAGCTCAGGTAAACCAGGCGCCTTGTTAACAAGGTACTGTCCAGCCCTTACTGTTGCCGCGGCTCATAACTTGAGCTGGCAGCCTCTGCAGGCCCCCTCCTGTCAGCCTGAGTGGGAGGGTGCAGCAGCTCGGCATTGAAATTGTTGCTCATTTCTTTTGTCGGATTGTTTCTTCTGTTCTCTAACTAAATTTCAGCCTCTGCCTTCTATTGTGTCGAATTTCTATTTTGTCTCTCTTTTATCTGCCAAGAGGGGTTCGAAGGCACCCAGGGGGGGGGGGGTCATCGTTGCCACTGGCTACAGGGGTCTAAGGGACTGAGGACAGCGGGGGGTGGGTCCCCACTCCCCAACCACCTGGAATGCAGTCTGCGCTCCGAGAGGCTATAAAATGCTAGGCCGGGTGAGCAGCGCTTTTGAGCAGTCGGGAGCCGCCCGAGAGCTGGAGGGTCCCCTCCGCCATTCGGGAAGGTGGAGGAGCTGAGGTGAGTTTACACTCTCCGCTGGTAAATAGTATTGCAATTTTTATTAAATATTTGACAGAAAAAACACCGTTCCTTCCTTGTTTATCTGCAGGCACCAAGCCATGGCGCTGACAGACTCGGCTGGTGGTGCCGGCCACTATTGTACATATGCTGCTGTTTATCGCTTTTACAATTTTAGCTAGTTCTGCTTCACGCGTAGCTTTCGAAACTGTTTAGAATGTATATTTGATATTTGATAGAATTTCTAGCTTATTAACCTTCCAGCGTACTTTTCGTTGCAATCCACAGATTAACATGTCTTCGAGCATCGAAAATTGTAATTCCTATAGGGCCTTCATTGTCATTAGCAACTCATTGTTAAATATCGCTGTTAGATAACTTTCATTTTGTCAACTCGCGCAGTCAAACAAGACAGAGAGATAGTGGAAATTTAGTGACCGCCCCTGCTAGTTGAACTTTCTTGATTGCCTCTTTGCTCATAACTGCTTGTTTGTCCCCCCAATGAACCAATACCTGTTCAACTAGCATTGGCGGTGCTGTCAAAGCATTTCCATGCGTAATAAATCTCTTCTGTCTGCATCATTCAGTACTCAGATAATATTTTTGGAAAACTTGTTGCTCGCTCCGTTCGTTCAAAAATCATCAAGTTCGCCTTAGCCGTCAACAGCTTGTCAATTAACCCAGGCACAGAGTGCAAACAGTGTGTTCTTTCTAGCGCTGATGCCTATAGTTAATCATCAATTTACCTGTACACTACTATATTTGTGTTGATGCGAATCACATTAAACAAACAAATTATTAATAAATCTCTATTTAACTGAATTATAAACTAAGAAACAGCTCCCAGCAGAGTTCATTTTAAATTCTTGAGTTTAAATAAATGTTTCGTTTTGTTTTACTGCTTTTTTAATTTCGCGCATTGTTAGAATTTATCTTGTCAGTCATTGGTGCACAGTTTTGAATCAGCTGATTAGTTTGAAAAAATTCAAGACACTACAAACTAAATTATTCTGGCAATTAGCATACTCGCCTACTGTTTGTACAATAAATTGTCAGTAATGTATAGAGCGCATGTTCGAGGCATGAAAACTGGTCACAGAAAACGCACTGTTCAGACAGTAGCAGATCAAGGGATTGATGCCCAAATTCTTGTAAATAAGGTGGATGATGCGATCAAAATTGTCTGAGCTCTGATGCAGCTGATTTAGTTGCTAGGCAGGAGTCTCAGCTTCATTTTACTGGCGAAGCGATGGAGCCGCCGCCAGGGTAAGTCGGCCCCGAGCTGCTCAGAGCGAACGGGTTGACTGAGGTGAAGGGCAGAGAGGACATGCCTGCAAAATGTTTAGAAAGTGGTGTGCTACATACAATGTACACTACTAACAAATCATCAATAAGTAGCAACAAAAGAGTTTTGCTGGCTAAAACTTACGCGCTCCGTGCAGAAAGTCCTGACCGGGCCCAGTAACCGCCGGCATGCCCATTGGTACGCCCATCTGCATGCCCATCTGCATGCCCATCTGCATTCCCATACTGCCTGAGGCGGCAGTAGGATAGGAGGCTGCGGCGGCTGCTGCGGCGGCTGCGGCGGCTGCGGCGGCGGCTGCAGCTGTGCCGTTGTCGTTGTTATTTCCAACTTCCGATCCGCCGTTTGAAGCCAACGTCTGGTGGTGGTGGTGCTGCTGCTGCTGCTGAAGATCAGCATATCCCGGATGCTGCACTGCATGATGGTGATGATGCTGCTGCTGCTGCTGCTGTTGCTGAAGATGCTGCTGTTGCTGATGCTGCTGGTGATGGTGAGGCAGCTGACCCTGTCTGGACCCACCAACTGGCCGGTTGTACTCGTCCGTCGAAGCTGCAGCGGCGGCAGCTGCGGCAGCGGCCGCCATAGCCGAGGATGACCACTGACCGGCCACCGAGTCAGCAGATGAGACGCGAGCTGGCTGGTGTAAGACTGCGGAATGGTGTCGATTCTTGACAGTGAACTTTTATTGCAATAAAATCGGATATTAATGCGGAGCCAAGGTATTTTTGCGAACTTACATGGAAGCTGTTGTTGTTGGCCGCCTGCATTGACGGACTGAGTGGCGGTGGAGGCGGCGCCTGCTGGTGATGAATTTGCTGCTGTTGCTGCTGCGCCTGCTGCATCTGCTGGTGCTGCCTCGGCATGGTGTACAGAGCTTCGGCCACGTCTGCGGCTCGCTTTAGAATAATCTCTTTCGGCAGTCGGTCTGGGTCGCCCGGGTGTCTCGGTATGAGCTTGCACAGTCGCTGGAATCCATAGTCTATGGTCGGCTCCGTGAGGGCTGGGGGAGAGAATGGGGGGCAGGGAGAGAGACTGCGTATGAGCTGGCATAGTCGCTGGAATCCATAGTCTATGGTCGGCTCCGTGAGGGCTGGGGGAGAGAATGGGGACAGGGAGAGAGACTGCGGATGAGCTGGCATAGTCGCTTTAATCCATAGTCTATGGTCGGCTCCATGAGGGCTGGGGGAGAGAATGTGTACTGAAGCCTTCAACCCTGGCCAATACAACTTAACTACACAGCAATTTACATGTATATGTTAAGACATACGAGCGCCAACCCATCAAAGCTACTTTTAGTAGAGCTACGAGACTACGAAAGCAGCACAAACTGCAAATTCTTACAAGTGTAAACAAAGACGCCGGGCGCGTTCTTGCAAAACTGCTTGGACTTGTAGGACAGGGTCACTTCCACTACGCCTGGTATGTGACGCGGTGGAGTCTGCACTCGGATGGCATGTGACGTAATCATCTGCCAAAGGAGTGCGAAAGGTCCCGTTAAAATACTGTTAAATGAGAGAGCTACATGAAAATAAATTGAACTCACCTCGCTCCAGACCAGCATGGTGCCAAATACCACCTGCAATCCGTCGAAGAAGTTCTCTCCCACAATGATGACTGTGGAGCCGCCGTTAGTCCAGCCTTCGCTGGGGCAAACAGCTTTGATGCTTGGCGTTGCTACAGGGCGGTTGTCATGGTGAGAAAGATTTTTCAGCACAAAGGCGTATATACTGGAGTACGTGAGTCCTTATTAATCTTAGCAATTTCTATTGATGGCTTTTACTAGCTGCGCAATTCCCCACTAGCCCTTATCTAAGCTGAGCAATTTCCCACTAGTTCTTATCACAGCTGAGCAATGCCCCACTAGCCCTTATCTAAGCTGAGCAATGCCCCACTAGCCCTTATCTAAGCTGAGCAATTTCCCACTAGTTCTTATCTAAGCTGAGCAATGCCCCACTAGCCCTTATCTAAGCTGAGCAATGCCCCACTAGCCCTTATCTAAGCTGAGCAATGCCCCACTAGCCTTATCTAAGCTGCGCAATTCCCCACTAGCCTTATCTAAGCTGAGCAATTTCCCACTAGTTCTTATCTAAGCTGAGCAATGCCCCACTAGCCCTTATCTAAGCTGAGCAATGCCCCACTAGCCTTATCTAAGCTGAGCAATTTCCCACTAGTTCTTATCTAAGCTGAGCAATGCCCCACTAGCCCTTATCTAAGCTGAGCAATTTCCCACTAGCCCTTATCTAAGCTGAGCAATTTCCCACTAGTTCTTATCTAAGCTGAGCAATGCCCCACTAGCCCTTATCTAAGCTGAGCAATGCCCCACTAGCCCTTATCTAAGCTGAGCAATGCCCACTAGCCCTTATCTAAGCTGCGCAATTCCCCACTAGCCCTTATCTAAGCTGAGCAATTTCCCACTAGTTCTTATCTAAGCTGAGCAATGCCCCACTAGCCCTTATCTAAGCTGAGCAATGCCCCACTAGCCCTTATCTAAGCTGAGCAATTTCCCACTAGTTCTTATCTAAGCTGAGCAATGCCCCACTAGCCTTATCTAAGCTGAGCAATTTCCCACTAGCCCTTATCTAAACTGAGCAATTCCCCACTAGCCCTAATCTAAGCCGAATAAAAAATTCCCCTCGAATTCCCCCTCCAGACCCCGAGCACCCACCTCCGTCGCTTGGATCTATCCTGCGG